>JAJGOT010000613.1:442500-457405 GCA_022457155.1 Cladopsammia gracilis
ATGCGCGTTTGAAAAAATTGGATAACAATAGCCCGAGCAAAGGCACCAAGAAGAAAAGAGGAAAAGAAAGACCTAGGATCGATACCAGTATTGGAAAACTCCGGAAAAAGTAGAAATGGATGAAAGCTGATTGGAGAAAATTCACCGAAAGAGTGAAATCCGGAAGCAGGAAATATATTGTTCATATGTGACCCTCCATAGGAAAACACGTCTTATCAACAAAAGCGTTTTTGGGGGGGTTTGAGGTCACTTAGAAACCCTTTGGAAACCCGGTTTCGGGGGGTTTGAAACCCTTTGGAAACCCGTTGGAAACCCTTTGGAAACCCTTTGGAAACCCTTTGGAAACCCGTTGGAAACCCTTTGGAAACCCTTTAGAAACCCGTTCGAAACCCTTTGAAAACGCTTTGTAAAAATCTGTGTATATCTCGCTTTGCTAACACTTTAACAATCCTTGCAACGTTTTCGTGGCTATTTGAATCACGCTTTAAATCACCGTGCGACCGCTGAAAGAGAAATTCGGCGTTGCTTTCCTACATTTTTCGTCTTTTAAATTAGGGCTGTTGTTAATTCATTTGAATGGTTTCGCTTTCTGTTAAAACACTTGCGCTATCGATGCATTTGATTATGTTGCAAACGTAAACAACCAAAACCGCTAACACCGTATTGAAAATCTAAGTCTTTTGAGAGTGAAACAAATCAATTTGTTTTCGCCAGAGAGAAACAACAGCCGTGTGAATCGTCTGCGTTCGCTTGCCATGCAACCATTTCGACAATGCGTACCGCAATGACTTTATAAACATCTCGCTCGTCATAGATTAACACTGCCATTCGGAGTAGGTGACGCTTTTCCCACTATTATTTATCTTTGGAGGTAAAAGCACAATCTGTAGTGATGAAAATTCCCACGATGTGCCGAGTATTTCTCGTTTACTTTATTGCGAGCAAATTTTCATTTTAGTAAACATAGAAGCGGGCGCCAATTTGTCGGCGCGGCCGCATTGATTTGCATTGAATATCGTGGATTCCACAACGCATATAAAGTTACACTTGAAACAGTAAAATACTCTGCCTTTGAAGGTAGTCATTAATTATGATATCAGTAGCTTTGAACTTGTGAGTTTTTTCGGCATGTGTCAAATCTTGCTTTCTTTCAAATTCTTCGTCGCACGCTTAAACAAGTCATGTCACGTAGTCAGAAAGGCACGAGTATCAAATTTCGTTTCTTTGCGTTTTTACTTTCACCGACAAATAAATTCATCACGTGAATAACGTGTATCTTATCAAATGATTTTTCCCGGAAAAAGGAACATAGTGGAATAAAGATGAGGGTTGTGAAAGAGGAAAGCTCTCCCGCTTTTTTCCAGCGGGAAATAATCTCACAGACTTAAGGAATGAGCCGACAGCGTATTCCCGCGGGAGATATCTTTGGACTTGAAAAAGCGCTCAAATCGAATATTTGCATACGGTCAAAGATCGAAACATTTTCGGGAAACTTGTTGAATAAAACTTGGTTTATTTTGTTGAATAAAACTTAAGTCTTGAATAAAACGTGTATCGATAATCGAATGTTATGAAAGTGATGATGGCCAAGGAGCAAAAAAAAACTTAAAACTTAATTCATGAGGTGTTTGTAAACAACGCATATTACAAAGTTCGTAACGTGACCGCCCGCGAATAACTAGGCTTTTTCATTTCACAAGTCGGTTTTGATTTGAGTAAACATCAAAATAGCGTGCTAAAAATATTTTACGGCCCGCAAATTAATCCTGAAACTTCATGCGTTCGCGCTCATCCGGCCGATAATTTTTCGATTTTGCGTGAGTTTGAAAACGGCGGGTTTAGAAACAGTTTTTAACAGATTTCGACGAACTGTAGGTTATGCTTGTTACATTTTTCTGGCTTGTATTGCCACTAGGGGCAATTTGTTTAGAAGTTTTCATTATAAACCATAAGGTACGCGCGGCGGAGGCGGGCCAGTTCATTTCATTGACTATTCCGGTTTACTGTAATATAGTAAACAAAAGATACGGAGTTGAAAAGAAAACTTTGTGAAAAGGTCAAAAATCAAAGGCTGTAAAAAAATATCGCTGCAATCAAAATCACAACGTCTCTATTCGAACCAATTTGCAAGCAGCTATTTATGAACGTTGTATCTCAGTTCAGAATCGAACACGCCATGGTGTGTTTAGGTTACGGTCACGCAAACCAGAGAAAACAGAGTACACCAGTCCTGGGATTATTATCTTCAGATTATCATTACATTTCGCAACCAGGAATGTAGCTGATGCATTTTTTTCTTTAAGGTAGCAATTTTAATTTAGAGTATAAACATCACAATAGCATGCTAAAAATATTTTTCGGCTCACAAATTAATTCAGAAACCTGATGCGTTCGCGCTCACCCGGCCGTAAATTTTATGATCTTGCGTGAGTTTCATCTGTCCGAGAGAGACACGCCGCGGTTTTTTTAAGTTTTAACGCTGACGTGAACATAAATGGGCTTCGATATTTTCACACAGAAATTAGTTGGAACAACATGTTGCAGGTAATTTTCATTGCGTCTTCTTAGTTATAGTTTTCAACGATATGATACAAAAGCAAGGCTGATTAAACGGTACGACGAGTTTGCAAACCCTTTCGGAAGCGCTTAGACACTTTAGAAACGCTTTAGAAACCCTTTGGAAACCCTTTGGAAACCCTTTAGAAACCCTTTGGAAACCCGTTGGAAACCCTTTGGAAACCCGTTCGAAACCCTTTGGAAACCCTTTGGAAACCCTTTGGAAACCCTTTAGAAACCCGTTGGAAACCCTTTCGAAACCCTTTGGAAACCCGGTTTCAGGGGATTTGAAACCCTTTGGAAACCCTTTTGAAACCCGGTTTCACTAAATTACAATGTTTGATAAGACGTGTTTTCGTATGGAGGGTCACATATTGTCTTTCCCTCTCGTCTTTTGTATTCCATTACAGTTAGCCCGATGATGTGGCTAAAAATACTTTACTTGAAACCAGTAAATCTTTTACCAGTTAACAAAGTGGTATACAACTGACGTCATCATTCGTTGCCATGGCAACGCAAAAAGAGGTCAAAAATACCCTATTTTAGACCATTTGAGGCTAATAACTTATAAATTATACACGGTGAAAGTTTTTTTTTATATACTTTTGTTTAATTGGCAAGAGAAACATTTTAACAAATTTTTTAAAAATTCTGTACTAGAGTTCAGAGCTACCTTAAATTTATGTAAAAATGACATCTCT
Organism: Cladopsammia gracilis; assembly: GCA_022457155.1. Lineage (NCBI taxonomy): Eukaryota > Metazoa > Cnidaria > Anthozoa > Scleractinia > Dendrophylliidae > Cladopsammia > Cladopsammia gracilis. Next base: position 445,758 of record JAJGOT010000613.1, read on the forward strand.
TAATCCTATGTACAGATTTGTTTCAAAATTGGCAAATGTTTATGTTTATAAGACGAAAATATATCAAAATGAAAAAATTTCACCGAGCAGTTTTGAAGTTATTAGCCTCAAAAGGTTGAAAATGGGTCTTTTTGGCCTCTTCTGACATTGCCACGGTAACAAATTTTGATGTCGTAGCCACCTAAATTTGTTCATTGGTTAAGTGTTTACAAACCAATACTAAAAGTTTTCTCTTGAGGTTACTGGTGTAGCTGTGATTAAATATCATAGATGTATCATGATGGAAATGTTTAAACTATTAGGAGCCACCTTAATTCAAACTCAACAAATGAGATATACTTATCTTGCATGGTCACTTATCACTTATCGTCCGTGGTTTGCTGTATGTTCACATTACTTATATTAAGTATGACAGACAATAACTCTACAATGAGTCAAACACTTGATGGCATTCTTGGCCTGACTTTCTTTCTGCTATAAGTAATTTTTTTTCTGAAATGATTTGATGTCTTGTTTGACAACATTTCAATTTTTTAGCACATTGCAGACGATTATGTCTACAACACTAGTTAAACAGTTATTTTCATCCACACCTAGCATGGATAATGTAATATTGACTCCTTCAGAGAATTATTCACTAGAACAATACAATTCAAAGCTAATTTTCATACTGTACAGCTACTTTCATATCTGATTTTCAAAATAATTTTTAAATTGACAAAACAAAACAAGAGAAAACGAAGGTCCCCATTACAGAAGAAAGCCCCACCCACGAATATTGAGAACCTGGCTCTATGAGATGCCAGGGAAGACTTCACATATCAAAGGCATCCCTACCCTAGATTTTCAAGGCCTTCAAATACTTTTACACCAGAAATTTCATTTTTTTATCACTCCTAGATTTTCATCATGGTAACAAGTGACTTGTTATTGTTGAGAACTATCCCCACACCAGTAGAAAACTGTTTGTTGATCCAACTTATTACTCATGCGCATATTTTTAATTGTGCACTTCCGGTTCAAAGCTTTGCCATTTAAACTTCCTGTTTAGTGACTTCCGACTACTCTCACTTCCGGTAAAACAGCGTAACAGAAGTGTCACGACAGCATCTCCTACAATCCTACTTACATTACTAATGTTCACATTAGGTATATATAAAACGTAGAAGAATATTTAAGGTTATGTTGTTGGCATTCAGTTACACCTTTTGCCTTATTATGGCTTGTAATTATTTATAAAACGCTTTGTTTAAAAAGTTCTTTTTGGATTAAATGCAAACGAACCTTTTATTTTCTAGTATTATAAATTGTCATGTGCTGGTTTTCTCGCTAAATTTGTGACGCATTTGCACTCATGAGTTTTTCAAAACGCTGTCAGTGAATTGTACGAGCTCAAGCTTTTGAAAAAACTCACTTTTGCAAATAAATCACAAAGTGAACTCGCAATCGTACTCACAAAATTTCCCGTCTTTCTTAATTATTTTATCGTCATTTAATGTTGTTGCCTTTCTGAACTTTACCTTTATTACTGCCATCACATTACATAATTATTTACAAAGAATATGCATCATTATTACTGAGAAAAATAACAGTACAAATGAAATGAGGAGTCTGTAGAAAGCAGAATAGCTTATCAAGATATAAACCCCCGTCTGTTAATTAACATATTGTACAGACATTAGTAAGTGTCAAATTAATTAACTGCTTGGGCACTGTGAATACAAAGTTGTCAGCCATAAAAATAAATAAAAATAAATAAATGAATTGTCTTAATTAGTTTGTGCTATTTTTTTGGTCTGTGCATTAAGAACTTTAGTTGCAAAAAAAATAAAATCAATGGTCCTCTTGTTTTAATTAAATAACAACTAATCTTGATCTCAACGGTTTCCATTGCTCACCTTTAGGAAATGTCTATTCGTTGGAGTCTATTGATAAAAAGATTCATAATCTCTGAACATGTATGCGGAGAATTGTCAAGAAAGAAATGGAGCAATTAGAGTCATCAGACTCCACACAGCAGGAGAGTCCCAGCTGCACCACAAAGACGTCACCACCAAAGCAGTGGAAATTCTACACTAATATGTGTTTTACGAAAAAGGATATTGACGAAGATCTTGAGAAGGACAAATTGAAGGGTGAGGCTGAGATGAGTGAGACTACCATGGTGGAATTTTACAAGAACACACCTCACTTGTGGGATGCCAGTCTGAAGGACTATCGAGACCGAGACAGGCTTCCCTGGAGAGGCTCTCCAAAGAGTTCCATGACAAGTATACTACTAAACAGTTGACAGACACTTGGCACAAGTTGACCACATATTATCAATATATCTCAATAATGAACCTTAACTGTACACTTGTAAATATTATTTTCAACTATAATTTTTCACATACCCTAAGTACCAGAGATTTTTATGGGGGAATCTGAAATTTGATTTGTGATCCCAGGTAGCAGATCATATGAATTTACAATCACAAATATGGAAAAGCCCAAAATGGAATATTTGCTATGGTGTTTCCACATGGTATATGCAAATGAAGTGATCCAGATTTAGTAATTTTTTTTCTGTTTGTATGGATAATTTTACATATGAATATTTATAAGCACTGGAATTGAATAGAAATATTTGTCTAGGAAATTTAAGGCTGTGAAAGAAACTGAACCAAGGTTATCGAAGTTACAATTGCTCATAAATGAAACATTTACATAAATCTTCCTGTCATCCACAAAAAAAATACTCAGTTCATGGATGTCAAAATCATAAAATTACATGTAACAAAATAACAACTGGCATTTGGATTCAACATTCTAATTTCAGAATTTCCCCAAAAATGCAGCCTTTGATTTAAAAAGGTGAGTTTTAAATGCCAACCCATTTACTGTAAAATGAAAGGTACTTAAAGAAGATGAGCAAGGTACTGCACCTTCCAACATTACATACTCTGTAAACTCCTTCCTGATCTCCTTGGCGTCTTGTGTGGCATTGTTTTGCCCAAATTCTTGCAGGTTCAACCACAAATTGTCACCATTGGGATGTAGACTGTCCTCTGCAAGTTCCTGTGAATTATAAATTTGGCCAGCCTCTGTTTGGGATCGCAACCAGTTCTGGAGTATAAGGGAAGCAAGGGTTACAGATGTTGCACGGGTAGGCTGCAGGAGAAGGGGCTTTCTAAACACTCTCCATCGACTTGAGAGGATGCCAAATGCATTTTCTGAAATCCTTCGGCAGCTTGAAAGTCTATAATTAAAGATTCGCTTCTCTTCTGTCAGTCCAATCTGTGGATAGGACTTCATCAAATATGATGTCAGCCCAAATGCATCGTTACCTACTAAAGACATGGGGGAGGCTATTGTTTCAAAGGAAGATGCAAAGGAAGATGCAGTGGACACTTTCTTGGACCAGAGGAGGCATATGAGAAAGTTCAAAAAGGGGAAGGGGTGGTTCACCTAAATCCCCCAAGCACTGTGCTGCAAAAGGCATATAACGATGGTATCAAGGCTAATCGCAATCTAAATCAGATCCTGGAAGGTGCAGAGGACCTTGCGAAAAAGACCTGCCTTTCTCTAGATGAAACTAAAATGTGGCTAAAACACCTGGATGATGTGAGATCGAGAAGACGGCAAGGGGCCCAAAAGGCTGTCGCAACAAGGGCAGCAAAAAAAGGTAATAGGTTTAAATTGAAGTTCCTTGATGTTAAACAAGAGAGATACTAAACATATATATTGTTGCAGTTGCAGAAAAATCCCAGGCCACAACTACAGGTAGTGAGAGACAAAGGGAAATGGACTCTTCAGACTCATCATCAGAAATCTGTGAAGATACATCAGCCTTTAATTCTTATGATGGTAGGTTTGATATGACTAAAAAATCTTCATCAATGAATATAAAGCTGCCTGTTGTTAATACTTAATGAGGATACAACTAACAGTTTTGGTCTCATTTTAAAATGGAGAATCATCAGATGATAGTGATCATGACATGTTATGCATCTGTGAACAGCCTAATCTGAAGGAGGATATGATCGGGTGTGACGGGCAGAATTGCAAGTTTAAATGGTACCACTTTTCCAGCGCTGAAATTACAAGGGAGAACGTGCCAGAGGGAGAGTGGCTGTGTGGGGCATGCAGCAGGGTCTGAAGGTTGGTTGAGGCATTTTTTGACATGGTTTGTCCCAGGGGTGGGGGAATTTTTTCACTTTACTTGGGGTTTAGAAAGAAAACAGGGCCCATGTATATGGGGCATTATCACATTTTTTTTCTACTCCAAGGCTAATGCCCCATACTTCCCCAGGGTGGGGGGTGTTGGGGGTTTCAATTGACAGGTGCATAAACAAATGAAAATCGCTTACTTGTCGCTTTCTCCATTCACTCAAAACTTTGTGAACCTTCGGGCAGGACGGTGTCTCTTGTAGGAATGGAGCCCGTGAATAGGTTTCGTTTCCTTTTATAGTCCAATGAAAATGCCAGGATGTTTTCAAAACAACAAGGCTCACAACCTGTTGATTGGCTAGCCGAAATCGATGCGGTGCCGCCGGACGAATTTCAGTCATTTCGCCCTCACTGAAGGCCGTTGTTGGAAAGAGATGCATCTAAATACCTGGTGTATAGCTAGTATTTTTACAGCTTTCAATGTTTGGCGCTCCAGCCGCACAATATCTTCCGCCTTTCTTCTTATCGCTCTTCTCTCTTGCTGCCATTTTGTGCTACGAGTCAAATCATTCTACGTCACATGACGTCACACAAGCAAGTCACATGACATTTTGGCCGCGCGCTCGGGAGGACACTTTTGAAGTCAACATACGCGTGTTTCGTGTCATATACACTTTAATGAAAGCAACAAAATATTTAGAATGGAGAACCTTTTTCTAACTTTCAAAAACAACAATAACCTACTGTACAAACGTAATATTTTTCATCCCCTAAGCAACAAACGGTCAAATGTAACAATCTCAACGGTTCATGACAATCCAACGATTTTTTTCTAACAAATTAAGCAAATAAACAACATTCACATCTCACTCTCACTTGGAATCCAAAACCTCATTTGTACCTGAACTGGGAATACAAAAGCTCATTTTTACCTTGGAAAAAAAAACAAGAATGTACAAACGTAATATTTTTCATCCCCTTTAATGTCTCAACTTTAAATTTCGGGGCAATTGCCGGCATGCAATTTAACCTCTCCAGTCAAATCAGAAATTCCATCTCTCCCTCCCACATTGCTAAAATTTTGCAGTGCATCCTCCCCCGAGCTTCGCGAGGTTCTGCGAGACACGTATTTCTAGTTAATTGATACCTTTAAAAAGCTCCATGTCATTTTTTGGGGGGTAGGAGGTCCCATTGTTCCCTATCAAGACAATGGGATATGCAAGGTTTATGGCGATATACTGACCACTTTATTAGAAACACTTTCGAAATCTAGTTGGCAAGAAGACCTGTTCTGATTGTTTCTGTCAGATACAGTCATCTTGCATTCTTGTTTATGTGTTTCTATGGCAACGACTGCCAGGATAACAGACAAAGAATTTGGATAACAAATCATATTTTATTTCAAGTCAACACAATGCAAAATTACTCAATGCCTTTTTCACAAGCATAGTATTGCTACTGAAAAGAACTTTTATTTTAATAAAGAAATACTCTTATTTTAAAATAAATATATATTACAATGTTGAAACTGTTAGAACAATACGTTAATTACTTGAAGCAAAAGGAAATTGATGCTCCCAACTACAGATCTTCTAAATTGAAAAGTCGCTTGAGGAAATGTTTTGGAGACAGTTTGTCGTTTCGACTGCCTCTTGACAAAACACAATCAGAAATTGTCTATAATGCGCACATAACAACTGGCAAAGTCGTAGAAACCATTATGAACAGTAGTAAACATAAATATGACAACCCAAACAGAGTAGAAATAGAAGTTACATCAGATGAGAAGGATGATGAGAAATTCGTCCAAGTTTATCATGCAGCAAAAGTGATTCACACTCTTATCACCAGCAAGAAAGGACAAATGCCTTTACATTTAATGTTGGTTAAAGGCAGGTAATACCGACATGAACAGGCTTTAATATAAAGCTGCAGCAAGATATCTCATGGGAAAGCATAATTGGCTATTGCCAAGTAATTGAAGCCAGTCCAACAGAGATACCCACGGTGTATACTGTTCTTCAGAGATTCCTGCAAATGGCCAATCAGTTAGGGCGGCAAGATGCTATCACGATGTTCGACCAGGCAATATACGCCAAAGCCCTTGAAGTCATCTGGCAAAACCTGGAACAGTTCGATCACTTGGTACTAAGGATGGTGAGTCCAGTTAGTCGCTCTAGTAAGCCCTTTGCCAGGTATGGACAGATATGGCACTGGAACAGTTCATAAATGCGGACTCTAAGTCAAAGGGGAATAATTAGTATTTCCCAGAATCCTGGTGCATTAGATCCATGGTTCTTCACAAGTCACAAGCATGCATCAGTGACGACAGCTCTCAAGGATGTTTACACAAGAGCGGACCTGTTGCCCAAATTAACTTTATGTACACAAAGAGGCTACCTCGAAACATGTAGTGAGCGATGAGGCTGATGTTCAGAAGCTTATTCTTGGTTTGCATGCACGTGACCTTAATCATGTGATTTTTATGCATCTGCCATGTTGGTGTCCCTCGAATGTAAACAAATCTCTTGATTTCAGTCATTTTCAGCATGGTTCTCTGTGCTATAGTTGGCTGTGGACAGAAAAGTGGACAAAGGAAAGCGATATCCTTTTATCGGATCCCTGCCATAATCACTCACCAAGGTTAACAAACAGAAGAGCTAACTAGAGAGAGAAGAATGCGGTGGATTTCTGCGATAAGCTGGGATGATCTGACTGAATCAAAGCTTCAAACGGAGAGAATATGCATGCGACATTTTGTTTCGCAGGAGCCTTCACCAATGTGGGATCGATTTAATGTTGATTGTACTCTCTTTCTTCGGCACAAGAAGAATGGAGATGCCAGTAAGGACGAGGAGGCGATAGCGACAAGAGCTGAGAGAGCAAAAAGACGAAGACGGAGTGCAATCGAGCGACAAGAGTACGAGGCCGCAAAAACACGCCGGGCTTTAAACAACAGTGGCAAACCTGTTGCCAAAATTAACTTTTCTACGGTCAAAGGTGAACCATTAGAAGGTGAAGATACTGACAGAGTAGAAGGAACCGAGTCAGTCAAATGGCACACACTGAAACAATGACTGATTCAGCTACGCAAACAGAAGAGTGCGATTTGGTGGATTCAGCTATTCAAACAGAAGAGTGTAATTTATTTCCAACAATGCAAACTGAATCAGTAGTGGATTCAGCTACTCAAACAGAAGAATTTGATTATTTATTTCATCCGGGCAATCGGTATTCACCACCAGACAGAGATTATTTTGATACTGATGAAAAGGTTCGTTTTTACACCGGATTACCAACCAAAGAAGTTTTGATGTCAACCTTCGACCATGTAGCACCTTATGTTCAGCTACGGGCCATAGCATTGAACAATTTTCAGGAATTTGTGTTAGTTATTTTTAATGAAATTGAGACTAAACATTCCTTTTGAGACCTTGCTTACCGCTTTCAAGTGACAGTCTCCACCATTTCAAGGATATTTGCATGTTGGATGACAGTAATGGGTATTCGCCTGTCCCAGTTAATTTTTTGGCCCCCAATTTTGGAGTGACCAGAATGCGGAAAAATTTGTTCGTGCTTGAACACTTGCTACGCAGGCTATTGGTAACAAAAATAGACCATTAATTAATTTCGGGATTTCAATTGATGCAAAGACAAGTTTTTGCTTTTTTTTTTTTTTGACATCTTTATTAACACTCACAAATTACCTACATGTACATCAGAAACATATCTGCAACATTAAAAAACATATCTACAACAAATTATTCGTACATATATGTTATATAAATACAATAATAATACAAGAAGGTTGCTTGATCAAATTAAGACGAGGAGCTTCAAATAGTACCAGTGTTCAGAGTAGAGATCTTCCAACTTGTATTTAATAGTTATTTTGTTAATAAAGTCGTTCATTAACAGGGAGTTGCAGTGTAGCTTGTTGGTATAAATATAATAACGCATGAACAACATGGTGTAGTTGAATTTCCTAATTAACTTTGGATTAGTTGAGTTTGATAAATTTCCAAATAAGTACTCTACAGCGGATGGATTGAAATTAGCATGATTACACATGTTGAACCATTGTACTACATTATGAATTAGTTTTTGCTTTTTAATGGATGCTACAGTAGTGCCAGTGCCCCTTTAAAGTTCCGAATGTTTAGTTACCCGTTTAATAAGAGACACCCTTTTTAAGATTAAGGGCTGGTTATTATTAAAAAATAAGTTAACATGTAGATGTTTTTAATTAGGCTTTCTTTAAATAATCAACCCTTTGTGATTAAATCAAAATTAAGAAATATTTATTATACTTAACAATTTAAATTTAGCATACCTGTGAATTCTTCCTAAAATAAGACAACAGGTACTTGCATCAGTCATTTCCCAGTGCTCATCGCCTCCTGGTAATACAAGGGCAAGGATGTGCTTTAGCAGTGTTCAGTGAACTAACACAACTAACACTTCACTATGAAAGACTAAGAAAAAGTACAGGTTGCTCAGATTGGCCCTCTTAGAAGGTGTTCAGTTGTGTAGTAACCCGAGTGAAAAACTGTAACTGTGGGCTGATATGGGATCGTTAATTTTTTTTCTTTACAGCACAGCCTTGCCACAGGGTATTTATGTGAATAATGTAATCCCACGCAGGGTAGGTCAATTTCTGGTTACTGCTGGAGTTGCTTTGTGCATTCGCAAAGGTATTATGCTTGCACAATATTGCATGTCCAAATACATGCAGCTAGTGCTTTTGTTTACAAACTGCAATGAACCTTAATCACACCCCGCCATTTGGCATAGAAACAAAACATTGTTTTGTTCTGGAAAATATCCATACCCTCCATGTGAAAGGTTTCATGGTTTTCAACCCCCCTCAACCCCTCCAATTATTTTGTACTTCCAGAAAAAATCCATTCCCCTTAAAAGCCAAAATCTTAAAAGCAAAGTATGAAGCTAAACTGGAACTTCTTGGGGGCAGGAAGTGGTGCAAAAACAAAAAAGCCTTCCATGGAGGGAGTATGGATATTTTCTGAAGGTGCACATTCCAGTTCACCTTCATACTTTACTTTAAAATTTTGGGCTTTTGAGACTCCATCCCCCCTAAGAATTTCAAGTGGTGGGTGGCTATGCATATTTTCTGGAACTGCCAATTTATTCTACTGTAACTGCACAAAGAGAAAGAAAAGGCTTTATTTAGACTTCTTAAGGCCTGTCAAGACTCAGAAGTAAACAGCATCGATTTTATCCTTGTAATATCAATGCTTATTAAGAAAAGGTCATGAGAATTAAACATATGATTACCCAAAATGTATTATCTACCCATACTACTAGGTATTAAAATGTTTGATTTTTTGTACCTTAATTTATTGTATTTTGTAAACTTAGCTTCAAGGCTAAATTCTACTTTGGCCAAGGTAGTTTTCATTTGTTGCTAAAAACATTCATGTAATTCTTTTAACCCCAAAGTGATTTGTAATGGTAATTTGGACTGAGTCGAGTACAACTGAAGTAATAGTGGATTGGCTGAATGCGTAGCGCAAGGATGATTTGAATTTTTGAGCAGGATTAACCCAAACATTGGGATGTATTTTATCAGTTTTTTATCAATGGAGGAACAGCTAAAAGAGCCCATTTCAGTGCAGATTGCCTTAATCAGAGTGTGTGATGGCTGAGCTGGGTTTGTACGGCAGACTGCTCCGCACACTGATGCACCAATATGACCTGCCCTATGTCGAAAACATGTTGACCCCTTTGCCCAGGTTTGAGTGTCTTTCTCAATTTTTGAAATGTCTTCACTTGACAAAGAAATTTCTACATTGAAGCATTTCTTTATAAGTCAGTATATGACAGCTTTAAATTCTCAGTGTCAAAAAGGTCTGGGATTGTTGAGACACTGCTGCTTTGACACAAACTGGTCAGAGTTGGGCTCGATAAGGCTGAAAGCCACTGATTTGATTTTTCCTTTGTTCAGGCTTTCATAAAAGTTGTTCATTTCAGTCTGTGTAGGGACTTGTACTGATAGTAACATGCTACTGCCCGTAAAAGATTCCGCCCAGGATGCTTCTCTGTTTTCTCCAAAGTTGTTGATTTTGTTTTCCAAATCCGCTTTTAGTTTTCTTGCAGAGGCAAGTTTGTCCCGCATTTTAGCATATGCAACTTCTTTCACAAACGAGGGTAACAGCCATGTACATTTCACTTCAGTACAAGACAATTTACCGCGAGTTATCATCAATGCCTCGATATTAAAACAGCATGCTTGCTACGTGGGAACACGATTCGGGTAGCCCTGCTTTACATCCTAAATCATCCTGAAATCAGCTCATTTCACTGTTCCATCTGTCTCGGCTATGATCCAAACTGAGATCAAAGGGTCATTCATTCGCTGTGAATGTCTCACCTTTTCAGCGACGTGCTTTTCTGACAGAAACAACGCAACCTTGGATGCTGATAACAAATCCGGACACCATGAAGTTGTAGGCCTCTTCACTCTTGTATGCCTTGAACTGCTGTTTCGTGTAGAAACTCGTTTCATTTCACTCGTTTCGCTTTGATCGGAGGAAGACATTAGAGTTGAACTGTTCATCGGGAATAGTGACAGGATCCACTCCAATAACAGCTATTTTTTCCATTATATCTTCGTTTGACAAGTTTGTCTAGTTTTCTACAATACGTTGATAATACCGGTATCTTATTACAAAGCTCTTCTATCGAAGAAATACACTCGATTTGCAAAAAATCCATTGTTTTTTGCACAGAGATGGCATATAAACATATGTAAATAAGCCATTGAAGGGACACCAACATGGCGGATACCCAAATATGGGAAAGGTCTCTGACGTCACGTGCAAACCAAGAATTTCCTGCTTTACAGCCAATCTGATGAGTAATCCTTTCATGCAAGAATCAATATTCAACTTTGCCACGGGCATCCTCTTACCCACTTGCTGATGGTTTAGTAAGTACTAAAAAAGGACACAAGCAGATGAACACCTTTGTAGAGAAACGGTTGAACACTAACCAAATCAGCTTCTGGGATCTGATCACAAAACTCAAGATGAAAACCCTCGAAAGCACAACAAAGAAAGTCAAGGTAAAGGCAGTTAATGACAAGCTGGTTACAGTTGGAGCTGACAAAGAGCTGTTTGTACGGTGGTTTTTTTCCCTTGTTTTTCAACTCCAGGATTTCAACAGCATGAGAAGGAAACAGATATTGTCTACAACTGGCACAGTTTCCTGCGCAGTGCCAGCAAGGGGAAATTGAAATGTAATGTTTACCCTTTCCCTGAAACAACTTCCCCTGAAACAACTTCCCCTGATACTGGTGAACAGAATGATGCAGAGAATGGTGCACAGAATTATGCAGAACTCAAAGTTCTCACATCGGGTGATGTACTGCAATTTGGCAGTGGGTCCCGTTTCCCTAATTTCTCAGGAAAATTGAAGTTTGATCATGACAGTACATCGACTAAAAAAAGAATTAGTAGAAATACATGTGCCCTTACCAT
>JAJGOT010000614.1:0-25000 GCA_022457155.1 Cladopsammia gracilis
GAAATTCTTTCTCTTTGGGAATTACTCTCCCGGAAGAAAACATCCCCTTTTTCCGCGAATTGGAAACGCATCTGAATTCAGCGGCCATGGAAAAACAAGCGGAAGTGAAAAAACATGCCCCCTCTTGTTCCAAGTTTCGTGAGGGGGATTTCATTCTCTTGAAAGTCGACAAATCCGAGCAGGAAAAGATTTATGCAAAAATCTATCCCTCCAAACTCCCCAAAACGGATTTCTCTTGCCGATTTTGGGAGTTATGCAATGATGGGAAGAAAAAACCCATTCTGAAACAGAAAGAACTCATTGGAATTCCACTTTACGGGCAAGTAGTTTTCTCAATCAAGCACCTTTTCTGTGGAAATGTGAAAGCGATCACATGCATTGTGGACGAAGTTTTGGTGGAAGAAATGGTGCAGGCTGCCTCAGCATTTGATGAGTTCGAAGACAGGAATGAGGATGAAGATTGATTTAACATCTTGGATGTGAAATCATTTTGTCGCTGGAGGTGAATTTTCAAATCTGATTTGCCAGGGGGTTTTGACAGATTTTTCACCAAGATTTTCAGGTTTGCCAGGGGGTTTTGACAGATTTTTCACCAGATTTTCAGATTTGGCTGGGGGTTTTGACAGATTTTTCACCAAGATTTTCTATTGGAGTTTCCGCCAGATATTGCTGATTTTTCAGGGGGTTTTTGACCGATTTTTCAGCGGATTTTTTTCAAAATTCGATTCCGGAAATCTGGTGGAAAAAGTTCTGGAAATAATTTCACAAAATCTGCTCTGGAAATAATTTCACAAAATCTGCTCCGGGAAAAATGAAATCTGAACTATCTCAGGTGAAAAAACTCCTCCAAAATCTGCCGCTGGGGGATGAAATCTTTTCCAGAATTTGCTTGTCTGGAAAAGATTTTTCATTTTATCATTTCCTGGGGTTTCATTTGTTATTTCCTGGGGCGCATTTTGTTTTTTGGAGGTTGCATTTGTCTTTTCCTGGGGTGAAAAAATGGATTTTCTGCTGGACAGAAAACTAAATCTGCTAAATTGAGGGTAAGCTTTTCCAGCTTTTTTCAAAACCGTCGGTTTCGGATTTTTTCCAGCCAAAATTCATTCTTTAAATTATAGAAAAAAAAATGAAAAAAAAAATGCTTTTGAATCTCCCGGAGTTGTCTTGTAGGGCTATTATGTGGGTTTTTTAGAAGTTGTGCTGATTTCTCCAGATATAGAGTTGCATTTATCTTTTTTCTGTTTTTTTTTTTTATCATTTCCTTGGTTTTTAGGGGATTGCATTTATCTTTTTCCTGGGGTTATTTGATTTTTTCAGAATATTTCAGCGGAAAATATTATTTGATGAAAAAAAAATTTCTCTCCAAATAAATCTGGAAGAGGATCCTCTCCAAAACAAAATAGACCGCAGAAAATGATAAATGCAACCTCAGGAACTGAAATCTGGAGTGAAATTTCTGGAGCTGATTTCAAAATTAATTTCTGTAGCTGATTTCAAAATTATTTTCCGGAGCAGATTTCAAAATTAATTTCTGGAGCTGATTTCAAAATTATTTTCCGGAGCAGATTTCAAAATTCATTTTCCGGAGCCGATTTCAAAATTCATTTTCCGGAGCAGATTTTAAAATTCATTTTCCGGAGCAGATTTCAAAATTTATTTTCCGGAGTCGATTTCAAAATTAATTTCCCGGAGCAGATCCTGAAAATTCATTTTCCGGAGTCGATTTCAAAATTCATTTTCCGGAGCAGATCCTGAAAATTCATTTTCCGGAGCAGATTTCAAAATTCATTTTCCGGAGTCGATTTTAAAATTCATTCTGGGGAATTTTTTTATTTTTTTTTTGACATCTATCAAAATGTGCGTTTTGATAGATGCTTTCTCCGACGAAAGGCTCAGCGAAAGATTTCCGTCCCAGGCGAAGTTGGCCAGATTCATGGGGTTTTCTCCCAAAGCTTTGAACAAAGCAGTTAATGAAGGGAGAAATGTTTTTTCTTTCCCGGCAGAGAAGTTCGAGTTGTCGAACAAAAAGTTGCGCGCTTTTTAGTTCATGAGACTCCCACTGGCCCCCCAATGGAGTCATTTGAAACAGAAGCAGCAATGGCGCAATGGCTTGGGATGACTCGTCAGGCAGTATATGCTGCCTTTAAACGATTTTGTGGACTCAATGAAAGGAAAGTCAGAAAAGATGGAAATACATATTTCCTGAAAAGAGTCTTCGACAAAGGCCCTCTGACGAATCCTTGGACCGAAGAGGCCACGCCAACTCCAAAGAAGCAGCATGCAATATCAGTCAAAATCATTTCCTCCACTTCAACTAAAGTTTATCCCAGTGTTTCAGCAGCCACAAATGATTTGGGAATTGATTCAAGAACAATCCATGAGGCGCTGAAAAGTGGGAGAAATTCTTTCACCCGAAGAAGTGACGGAAAAAAATTCCAAGTAGAAAAAGTGGAGAAACCACCTCCGATTTCCCAACCGCGGAAGAAAACGGCGCCTGTTCTTCCCCTGACTGAAGAGGAAAAGCGCGAACAGGAAGCGCAGGATGAGGAGCGCAGGCGCCGTTGGGGTGAGAATTTTCTGAAGATGAAGCATAAGTATCCGGAGTGGGTTTTGGCTCGAGAGGTAAACGTGAAAAAGAAAAAGACAATGATGGTGCTTTTCAACCCTGAAACAGGTGAAGATATTCCTGTGAAAGGTTTGGATGATATTGAAAACTATTTTGACAGTCGGAATTATGCGAATTTTCTCGATCAAGTTGACTGTAACTCAACTATCACGCAAGGGACATGGAAGTTTCAAACAAAAACGAGCGAGCGGAAAACTGAAGAATGGATTCGTTTTATTTTCATCTGGGGCCAGTGAGCGGAGCGAGCCGGGAGTGATTCAATCAAATTGCAAATCATATTTTCTCTCAAACTTCTCCAAATCCAACCCCAAATCAATCACAATCCCATCAATCGCTTCCATTGCAGGGAGAAATTCGTCTCTGTCGAATTTTCCACTCCTCAAGGCAAACCTCAACTCAGTTAAGGTTTTCTCGTAGGTGGTGAAAGCGAATTTCGCCATTTCAATTTTGTTTCCATATTTCTTCATTTCCTGGTGGTTTTGACGACCAACCCCAATCCTGAAATCACTCCCATCACGATTGGATTGAGAGTTGCTCCCCCAGCAACCATCCCGATTGCAACCAAACCGGAAGAGGTCAAATTCATGAGCAGATTCATTTTCTTGAATCGACCATGCGCTCATTTCAGGCACCAGAATCTTTTGTGATAAAATCGAAAACGTTTTTTGATCTCTTCCAGTTCTTCTTCCTGAATTGCGGGGTCGATGTGATTGAAACCAAAGATGCTTTGTTTTCGCTTCATTTTTTCAGGGAGAAATCATTTTTCAATCAGAATTGTCGCTTTTGCTCTTTGAATGGTATTTCCATCCGAGAGAGCCAGAAAGAAAGCTTCTTCCTTCCCAACATTTTGATTGAAGGTGAACTGCAGTGAACCAAATGAATTGGTGGAAGGAGTGGCTGCGTTCCGAGTGATGCGATCTCCTTGAACAACACTTGTCATGATGATGGTTGATCCACTCACTGGGTTGGGACCGCGTTGAAGAATGAAAACCGTGACATCCAAAATCCGGAAGTCAGATCCAAATTGTTGCCAATAATTTGTTTCATCTTCCTCTTCATTTGGGAAGATCAAACAATCATTGTGTTTTCCTTTCTCAAATCTTGCAAAAATGAAGTGTTTTGACGGGCGAAGCGGCAAATTCAACACTGCGTTGCCATTCAAATCCAAGTCAGTCTCCATGACCATCTTTTGATTTTCAAAAACGAAAGGGGAATCATAAACGCTGCTTTCAACATCAGGTTGAGAACCAGCAACGCCGTATATGATCAGATTTGCATTTCCTTTTTCAGCTGACTCGGCAGTTCCTCGCCATTTCAAATCCAGGAAAATGAATTCAGGTCGAGTGATCTTCCATTTATGCATGTGGATGATGGATCTGGCATAAGTGGAAAACTTCTTAGTTGATTGTTGATTGATATTCAGACTTGTGCTCACGACATTAACACTAACACCATCCATTGACGCGGGGAAGAATTCAATGCAGAGTGTGTATTCTCCCTCTGGGAGTTTGAACATATTGAATCCAAGTCTCCCAGAGTATTCATTGAAATTATATTTTGTTATTTGCAAGTCATAAGCCTTCTTGTTGAAATGATGCGGCGAATTTGAAAAATCAGTTATCCCAGTTACTGTCATATTATGTTCAGAGCTGGATTCATCCACATTTTCCATCAGATAGCGGAATGCGTCCTTTGGATGGAAAGTTGACGTGATATGCGATTCATTTACGTATTTTTTGAGCTTATCTTCTAATTCTATCGTGTGGACTACCACACCTCCTATCTTGTTATCCACATAAGATTTTGACGTGGGTTGATGCTTCAGAGTTGGCGCTGCAATATTGTTGATTTGTTGCGAGTTCATATCCAGGTTTCCAGTCATTGTTCCACCTTCCAACGAAAGTTTTTTCGCGGATTGGGCATCCACATATCTTTTATTTGCGCCTTGGTCGGCAACTTCGGGATCTTTCACGTTAAAAATGGTGTGATTTCCCATATCCAAAGCCGTCTTCATTGGAAACGTCTCTTCGCGGCTGAGAAAGATATTCCTGCCATCATTGTAAGAGATCAGGTTGTTATAATTGGCTCCCAAATCATGATACGTCTGCTGTTTTGAGTTTTTCACGTTGAAAAGTTCTTTTAAATCCAGGTCCTTCGTGACTTCATGAGTGTGAGCCGGAGCATCAGGGTGAAATGTCTTCAATGTGATCATATTCACCGCTGACAAATCCTGGTTTTCATCAGTGTCAAGATTGACGATCAGTTTGCGATTCATTTCTATTTCCCCGGGGTTGACCAACTTCTGTCCCCTGTGATCAAGATCCCCAGTCATATGCGAGGAACCATCAACCTGAAGTGAATCTGCCCGCAATTGCGTTACAAGCGTGTCAACTTGGTGTTTGGTAATTGCATCCGAATTCCCCGTTCCTTCAGCGACATTGGTCATTTTTTGTTTTGAAGATCGAAGTCCCCTGCTGGCGTCAGCTTGAAACCAACGCCTGGCAATCCATCTTTTCCATCTCGACCCCCTTGGTAGGTGCTTGTTTCAGAAAGCAGTCCATTTGAATAACTCATTTTATATGCTTTCATCAAAATCATCCGATAATCTTCTTTGCTGACATTGTTTTCCCTGCAGATCGCCGCAGTTTCTTTGTTGCTTGGGAATTCGAAGATGCAAAAATGTGAACAATTCAGGCAGATATCTTTTGGTGTTCCGAAATAACTTTGCGAAAGATAAATCACAGAGCAATTGCGGTGTCTGCCCTGAATGAAATAATCAATCAATGGCTTTTGATTCTTTTCGGAAACAAAATCATCGAAAACAACCAGCTTTTGATTCTCCCCTGTCAATTCAGAAACTGGGATGATTTCATCCGGGGATGTTTCCACAACATCATACCCAGCTTCTTTGCTGATTGGGCGAAATGTTTTCAACAAATGTTGATATTTGGCTTGGTCAAGATTTTTCGCATAGAGGAAAATTTTATCGTAGAAGAGCAGGCGGAAAATCATATCCAGGAGAACATTTGTTTTCCCCGATCCTGAAGGACCACAGATCAACATTCTGAAAGTTCGATCCGGCATGAAAGGGTGAAGTTGTTGGAAATTTGTGATTGGGTCATGGCAATCATAATTTGGGATCTTCATTTTATTGATGAACATTATGTTCTACATCATGTTCTTCATCCCAAATTTGTGTTTCTGGGATATAAAATGAGTTTATTGAAATGGCAAGAAATGGCCAAAAGCAAATCTGCTTTGGGGAAAAAAATCAACTTTGTTCACAATGCTATCACCCAGAAAAAGTTGGGTGAAGTGACAAGTCAAATCGGGCTTGAAAAAATGTTCAAACCGGTCACATCGAAACTGGATGAGGTGATTGCGTCGAATTTGGGGCCACTTCCCCGGAAAAAGACGAAGGCCTTGAAAGTTGGGAAAGCCAAACCAGCAGAAATTGATTATCTCCCCGAAGTCGACCCATTTGAAGATATGGATGTGGGTGGTTTGTTTGATGAGGTCGTTCCATCCCAAACAAAGAAACAAATTCCACCAGCTCCTCCAACATATGAAGAAGTTGCGAAAGAGATAGGGGAAGATCCACCTGAATATGAAGCCGATGAATCCCCTGATTATGCTCTTGCGCCGGGCGATGAAGAGGAAGAGGAAGGGGAAAAAGGAGATGAAGCCAATCAGATATTGGATAGCTTGGACCTCACGAATTGATACTGCGGAGAAAACTCTCAGTGAACCAAATGTCTCATCAGCGAAGAAAATCCGTTATCTCAATGATCTTGTGACCATTGCAAACTTCAGAAGAAATCAATTGAAAGGGTATAAATCATCTTTCACCAAAAAAATTCAAGAAAGGGGAAATAACAGAAGAGCAAAAGAATTGGCAACATCAAAGGATAGATCGTTCATTCAAAGCTCTGAATGAATACATAAAGCATTATAAAACGAAAGCGACACAGATGGGTTCAGGACTGAGAAGAAGAAAAGGTGGAACCATCCGATTTTTCTCCAACCCCGCAGAGCTTCTCCAGAAACTTGAAGTCATCATTGGCTCCATTCTTGCTGGGAATACAAACATTGACATCAGAAATACCGGGGTGTCAATTCTCGATCTTCTCCTGAAAGAGGGATTCATCAACAGATCCCAGCATGAGAAGATGTTCAGAAATTATTTCAAACCTTAAAATGGAAATCGAAAGAGAAATTGTCCTGTCATCCTTTTCCGTCAAGACTGGGAGAAACAAACCAGAAAATTTCACAACAAAATTCAATCGACCCATTGTTTTGGATCGAAATTCCCAATATGTTGTTGGGTTGAATCGAGTCATCAATATGAGTTTTACGTGGTATAACATCAATGCTGACCGCCAGAATCAACTGATCAGGTTCAGCTCTGACGGTGGAAAAACATTTTCCGATATCACCTTCCCAGCTGGAGTTTGGGAATATGAGGGGATGAGGTCCTTTATTCAAGAAGCAACAGTGGTGAAAGAATCTGGAAAAGCTGACATTTTCCCAATCAATCTTGCTTTCTCTCCCACAACCTTCAGAGTAACAATCACACTGGCAGAAAATTATCAACTGGATTTCACTCAATCCAATTTCAACGATCTCGTTGGTTTTGAGAAAAAGATTCTGAAAGATAAAGTCAACATTGGCCTCAGAGTTCCAAACCTCAGTCAAGATACTGATATGTTGAACGTTCATTGTGATCTGACAAGTGATTCGCTTGTTGATGGAGAAGAGAGTGATATCATCTTCTCCTTTTCAACATCTGTTTTGAGGCCGTCATATAGTTTTACCCTTGAACCCATGAGAACCACATTCAGCCCTGTGAATAAAAACACAATAAGCTCCATTCGGATTTATATCACTGATGGGAAAAGAAGGGTTGTTGATTTGAATGGAGCCGATACAGCGTTCTCGCTTATCTTGAAAAAGGTAATAAAATGAAAAGTTATGAATTTACTCGTTACATGAGGACCCTCACAGGGTTTTTTTTGGACACCGCATGACGCTAGAGTTGCTAAGGACGCTTCGCCTAAAGGGATTATCGAGAAATTTCCCACTGTGAGAACTGACAAATTTGTTCACTCCTTTGAACCAATCATGAAGTTAAGTAATTTGATGAGGTGTCGCCTTTGTCAACGCTATCGGTCATCGAAAGGTTATTAAATTATAAAAAGGTCGGGCAATGATAACTTGAGAGTGAACATATGTAAGTGAATCATGTGTTTCTAGACCCGGTAAGTCATTAACGTTCCGTGGAAGCCATCAGTTCGCTCGCACGTGCCAAATATTTTAACTGAGAGATTTTGTTGCACACAGGTTGCGGTCTGAATGAAAACAAATTGTTCGTGGCATTCCCCTTTCCTCACATCTGGTCGTCCCGAAACATGCAGGCACGGTATCAATTTCTTGCCCGGCCAAAGATATTAAAATATCGTGGGCGTGCTCAGAACAACTTAATTTCGGCCAGGCTTACAGATTTTCGTTAACAAAGAAAATCGCTGTACGAGACAAATTATTTTAAACATACTTCATCATCGGGTGCGATCGATATACATATTTCCGGAATCTAGCCTCAGGCTACAGCTGGATAACGCTATACATTGAAAAAAGTCACTATTCAGTGGAACCATTTGTGCTATTCAGTTGATAACGTTATTCACTCTTCCTGGTGTTTGATATCCCAAATTGCAAGGCAATTTGTTCATTCCATGTCCTGGTGGGCTTCAAATTGCGCAAATTATATACAAAGTGCTCGTTTCTATTACACGTAGATAGGAGTCGTGACTCGTGTTTGTCATCACTGTACATGTAATGTACATCAAAACTTGCGTTATTTTTGGAGTCCAAATAAGCTTATAATCTTATTACCGTCCTTTGTTGATCCAGTTAATTTTTTTATCATTGTTTTGCGATAAGCCGCTGCCCATTCGAATTTGTTATTTCGGAGTATGGAATCGCGGGCACACACGTAAGCCGCAGGGGGACCGAGTGGCGATCGCAGTATAGTAGAGCTTTATATTAAGCGGGAATTGAGAGGAAAGCGCGCGCTTCGAAAGAGTGACCATACAACGATACTTTCCTGAAAATCCAATCGAAGAAATACGTAGGATCGTCCTAATGCGACACGAAAAACAAACAAACAAAAGGAAACGGTTGTTGTGGGCTGCAAATGAACGGGAGACGAGAGAAATTGGAAAACAAAATTGGTTCGTATTTATTTTGGCAAATGGAAGGAATTAGCCGAACAGCATAAAAAAAGAAGGACCCTGGACAGAACCAAGGACCAAGGTACGACTCTCTTAGAGTAAAAATAGAAGAAGTTAGGTATCGAAGAAGAGAATTGGCTGGAAGGCGACATTATTAAGTCCACGCTGAACATAAACATGGCTAACATGATCTTGCAGTGTTCATCACGAGGGCATTAGTCCGGGGGGGGGTGTCATTTCATTTATTCCTTATTTTTTAAAACGAAATGGGAAAATCTATACACATTGTTAGACCGGAAGGCACAACATACCCATTATTTGACAAAAAATGCCAAATGCTACACCTAAAAAAAATGACCCCCATACCAATATACAAGCTCTAAACACAGAGGGGAAATTTCTACTTTTATTTTTACTGTTTCTTTATTTCCTCCAGCAAAGAAGTGCACTGTTAACCATTGATGGTGGCTCACATTGTTTCCAAAGTACTGAATAGTGCCATCTGTAGCAAAGCCAGTGATGTTGATTCCCTTTGCAAAATGTTATATCGAGTAGATATGTTAAACCAATAATATTTAGGATAAAATTGAACTACAACAGCAACATATAAAGCAATAAATTCCACTTTTACTAAATTATGCCAATGCTCAAAAGTGCTTGGATGCCAATCCTGCAAATAAACCAACAACAACAAGAGTTATGGAATCACTGACTTCTGTGATATGTACAGTTGCTGCTTGGGAAAATGGTCATAGCTGTTAGTGTACTAAAAAAAATCACCCTTTAAAGGGGGCTATTACTGGCCTGAAAATTTGTGATGAGACTTAATGGTCAGTTTACTTTAAACAAGAAACTTAAGGGAACTTTAAACTGTTTTCTCCTGTTTTTACTCCTGATAGAGTGGAAACTTGATCATATACTTGGTATACCCTAAGCTATAGCTTATTTTGAAGCTCTAAATGCATAGAATAACAGAAGCACTCATGTGTTCTAGTACACAAAAAAGTGCAAAAAGTTGTAGGGGTGGTCAACCATATCACAGATATCAGAGGAGTACACTTTTATTATCTCAATGAACAGATCTTTCCAAGACCACTTAAGTACTAATCATGCAGCCAGCTAGTTGCACTTAATATTATTGTCCATCTGAACTGGCGGGTGGCCCGCCTCATACAGTTCGACCTAACATAAAAGTACTAATCATGCAGCCAGCTTGCACTTAATATTACTGTCCATCTGAACTGGCGGGTGGCACGCCTCATACAGTTCAATGTAACATAAAAGTACTAATCATGCAGCCAGCTTGCACTTAATATTACTGTCCATCTGAACTGGCGGGTGGCACGCCTCATACAGTTCAATGTAACATAAAAGTACTAATCATGCAGCCAGCATGTACTTAATATTACTGTCCATCTAAACTGGCGGGTGGCAAGCCTCATACAGTTCGATGTAACATAAAAGTACTAATCATGCATCAAAATGTAACATGCATTTGCTAAGTTCAATGTAACATAAAAGTACTAAACATGCAGCCAGCATGCACTTAATATTACTGTCCATCTGAACTGGCGGGTGGCACGCCTCATACAGTTCAATGTAACATAAAATTACTAAACATGCAGCCAGCATGCACTTAATATTACTGTCCATCTGAACTGGCAGGTGGCACGCCTCATACAGTTCAATGTAACATAAAAGTACTAAACATGCAGCCAGCATGCACTTAATATTACTGTCCATCTGAACTGGCGGGTGGCACGCCTCATACAGTTCAATGTAACATAAAAGTACTAATCATGCATCAAAATGTAACATGCATTTACTAAGTTCAATGTAACATAAAAGTACTAAACATGCAGCCAGCATGCACTTAATATTACTGTCCATCTGAACTGGCGGGTGGCACGCCTCATACAGTTCGATGTAACATATAAAAGTACTGATCATGCAGCCAGCTTGCACTTAATTATTATTGTCCATCTGAACTGGCGGGTGGCACGCCTCATACAGTTCAATGCAACATAAAAGTACTAATCATGCAGCCAGCTTGCACTTAATTATTATTGTCCATCTGAACTGGCGGGTGGCACGCCTCATACAGTTCGATGTAACATAGAAGTACTAATCATGCATCAAAATGTAACAAGCATTTGCTAAGGCCTATAGTGAATCATATTGCGTGAGCTATCAACACATCCATTGTTTTATATTGCATAATTGGCCGGTTTAGTTGACCGAAGATCGAGTATCTAAGGCTCGAGGGTTCTCATGAGTTTGATGTCAAAATTTCATTGAAATAAAATTAAGACCTTAAAGGGAGGGTTTCACGGTTCGGCGCATGTGCAAGCTATGACGTAACTCATTGTTTAGGCCAATTGGAAGCGAGTAGATAACTCTGGCAGGAAATTTGCCCATGAAAATGTCGCAGTCATTTAGCTGATTGAATGGATGATTATACACAGCCATGTGCGCCATGAAAGCCACCAGAGCGTAGAATAAATCCTACGGGTCAAAGGTTTAATTCAGTGTTGACTGTTGGTGCGATCCGTTGTAATTTTCTGTGAATTTTGGTCATCCTTTGCTTTGTTTGGACTAAATTATAATATGTGATTATTGAAGTTAATATGAGTGGTTTTTTAACTGATCAAATTGGTAAGATAGCGAATAAAGCATTTTAATCTGTGCACATGCGCTGAACCGTGAAACAAGTTATTAATCAGGGGCCCACTAACAGGGGGCTTTTTTGCATTAGCATGCGCAAACACCGCTGTCACGCGGGCTCACCACAGGGCCCCCATAGACTACCAGAACATTTCACAGCAATGGCGGGTTCTTTAAACTTGTTAGTTATTCTCTCTGTTTTTTTAATATTCGTTTCTGAATGTAAAAGAGATTCGGTTAAGTGTTCAGTGTGCGAAAAAATCACTAACAGTAAAAGTTGCAGGCCAGTCGCTTCTTATGTTGCGGAATTGCCACCTGAAAGTTGTAACCTACTTGACCTCGACGGTGCGCGGATTTGCGGTGCCTGTAGAATGGCCCTCAAAAGAAAATCTTCGTTTTCACAGGTAGGTATTATTACGATTGGTTGGATTTAAACACAAAGTGCTACCATTAAAGCAAAAAATATATATATTCAAAATTTTCATTTTAGCGAGTGGGAAAATACAGGCACCCTAAAATGGGAAGGCGCGCAAAGGACAAAGCACCAGTAGGAACCACGACGACCCAGCTCGCTAGAAAATCGGCAGCTACCCAAACGACAGCAGAAAACACCGCGATATCACTTGACTCTGGACGGTAGAAGAGACGTGCTTCGGCGAAATTTTAAGGGGACCTTGTGGTCGAGTGCTTTTCCCGCCTGGGCTTTATGAGGAAGTACAGGAGGAAATGCTCCAGCTTTCCAAACGTAGGATATAAAATAATTTATTTAAGGCAAACGGAAAACCAACAAAAACGGCTCTTTCTTGGTGTTGCAAGGTGCATTAATACATTTCAACCTAGAGTTCTTTGTTTTCAATAGTATTGTTTTACTGCATTTTCTTTGTTATTGTCTATTGTTTGATTGTCTTCGTGCTCTAGGTGCCTTGCAACACCAAGAAAGAGAAACAAAAACGTTTTTAGTACTTTTTATTGATCAGCCAAACAGACATATGGTTCAAGGCTCAATTTTATTTTCAATGTTTCATAAAACGACCCACATACAACAACAAACGTATAATAAAGGTGTAAGAAAGGAGGCAGACAGGAAGACAGACAGACAAAGTGAGGCAGTGAGATAGATCTACAGAAAGAGGCAGGCAGGCAAAGAAAGACCTATAGAAAGAGTGGGAAGACAAATAGACAGAATATATTTTGGTAATCCAATTAATTCTGTTGTTCTTTTCTTTCAGGGTGTGACATTTCAAAGGAGTTACAATGCATAAAAAAATAATACTCTCTTCCAAGAATTCACTAGTTCAGGAAAATCACCAATATATGATCCAGAGGAATTTCAAAAGTTGTGCACTAAGGCAGGAGCCAAAACAATCTTTAGTACTATTCTTTCGGCAAGTGACAAGTGAAAGGCATTCTGAACAACGAGTGGAATCCAACAAAAAAGAACAGTTGCTATAATTTACAAGCTATGCTATGGTTTGAGCCAAGTATGCAACTGGATGCAAACGGACCATAACATATTTTTCAAACAGTGAAAAATAAATAATGAGGGATTGCAAACAGAGCATCTCATGGGAGCCTCCTGTAGCAAAAGTAAATCAAAATTAATGATGAGATGGCAAAAACAGCATCTACAAAAATCAATGAAATAGTGACAGAGGCCATTGCACAGAGGTGGCAGTTGGTGCTAGTCATCAATGACTACACTACAATTCACTCCATGACCACTTACAGAACAACTGAGCAATGCTAAATCTATGTGTACAAAATCTATGTGTATGAGACTTTGTCCAAGTTCAGTAATCCAGCTCATGCAAATGGTTCTTCCATACTTCCACAGCCTCCTCATGGTCATTGCTATGCCACAGCCTCAACCTCCATTCCTGAAACACAAAGTATAGTAAATCAGCCAAAAATACTTTCAATAATTCCCTGTATTGGCCCCTTACATGTGTCATTAAATGGCAGAGAAACTGTTTCAATGAAAGAGGGAAATTTGCTTTACAATACATTGAACATGCCACTGAGTCAACCAAAATTAAATGTCCAGGAAGCACTTCAAACAAGAACTGACAATTATAACCTTAAAATAGTTGAGGACATAGGGATCTTTTGTAAAGCATCTCTCACAGGCAAACTGAATGAAATTTGCTCCATTGCTGAGGATTGTTGTACAATCCTTATTGCTCCACCAGACAAGTCAATGCTTCTCTGCTGTTGTAAAGCTGAACAGTCAATTGCACTATTTGAAAGTCATCCTCATGGACAACATGGAGGGATAGAAGCACTTGCCAAATATAAGCACCTTGACAAATTTGTGTCGTATCTGTCACTTATGTGTGTGCGTGACTGGGGACATGATATTGATGGTGCTAACTTATTTGTAATGGGAGCTAAGGAGTAATTTTGCTTATGTTACTGAGTTACATAGTGTGTAGGACTTCTTAAATAGCTATACAACTATTTAAAAAAGGTTGTTGTACTTAAGTCTATGCCCCTAGACCACAAAGGAGCATGGGAGGTATGAAATAACTGGTTCTTTGGCAAATGTCTGGCATTCTACAACATGAAAAATGGTCAGAGCCCAAAACAATAATAAAAACTAATATGTAATGCAATGTCTACTCAAAATTTTATTTCTAAAGTGTTTTTTATTTTCAGCACGCTAAAGGTGCATGGCATGTATACTTGTCTATAGCTGCGACAACCTTTTCTGAAATAGGTGTATAAGCTTGCCAAAGTGACAGGAATGTCCAAAACTGTTTTCAGCTAAGAAAGTGGTGGTTATTGTTTATGTTACAATTACAGTAAAAATAATATAATGCACATCCAAAAAAACTATATTATCATGATATTATGAGTTTTGCTTTTGAGGCAATCTCAAATTTAGTTCATTTGTCATACAAACTGCTGACAACAATCCCAAATGAAGCTATTTCAGGGGCATTCCCAAGCAGAGACTTCAACTATAGCAAAAGTTATGTTAAGGAACAGTTTAATGAGTTAGTTTATACTCAAAACATCTAAAAAATCTCCAACTTCCCCCATTTTCCAAGCCAATGTAGCACCATGTATTAAAAGCAAATTGAATGTAGTTTAGTTTCCAATATATATTGCTGTGGCACAACGAGCGGTTTTCGAATAATAAACAACTAATTAATATTCAATAAACAATAATCTTTTGTAGATTTGTTAATTCGAGCTGAGGCTTCATTTTGCTACCGATTGCAAAGAAAAAAAGTGATTACAAGGTAACAAGAGTTCTAGAAACCGTGTATGATTTATTTGAAGTTATGGCATTCGCCACGAGGGAAGTTGAACTACACAAACAACAAGACGAGAACCAACGTGTTTCACTATAAAGCTGAAAACACAAAACTTCCCCCATTTTGTGATTGATCTCTGCTAGATAAACGGATTTCAAAATGATAGTTGTTGCCATTTTTATTTAAAACTCTGTGGCACAACGACTGGACTTCGAAATCATGGTCTGCCAAGACGGCGAGAAATTGGCATTTTGCATTAGAGCAAGGAAGTTCACCGAAAGATTTCGCATGTACTCCTTGGCGCGATTTCTTAAAGAGGGACTTAAATAAAACAAACTTACCTTTACGGATACGTTGACAGTTCATATATCAATTCTGGGTAGAAAGTTCACGTGGCAATGTCCATTGAAGACCACAAATCCGCCATTAATCCATAAGTCCTTGCATAGAGTTGTCTCTTCGAGTTGTTGAACAGCATTACAATCTCAAGCTCAAAGGGCCAGTATTTTCATCCCCAACGTACTAATATGATTTGTACTTTTACTATGTGTTGATTTAAAGTTTTTCCCGCAAACGAAAATGAAGGAATTAGCCCCGAATTTAGCCACGGCACTTGACAACAAGATATCACTTCGGAGCCAAAGCAAGCATGCCGCGTACTTTTGTGCGCATGCGTCACAAGAAAGCCCCCTGTTGGGCCCACTATAGTGGTTCTCAGGCAGGAAAGGGTTAATAAAAATGTCAGTGTCTTGAAATCAGTTGGTCAAAAGCCAAAACAAAAATAATTATCGCCCATGAGTAATAAATTAGTGAGAAGGCTGCGGTTAGAAACCCTACGTATTTAAAGGGGCTTTGTCGCCATTTTTAGTATTACTTTAAAAAGTCAAAATACATCTATATTTCAGTGAAAATCCTAAAAAAAGGATCCAGTTTTGTTAAAAAATTTTCTACCAGTGCTGTAAGAGTAAAAATTAGTGTCTTGGCCTGCAAATGGCCAGGATGGAAATGGATAGCATCTAGAAAAAATTGGGCACATTTTTCCAAGCTTATCACCTCTGTCTTAACATATATTAATTATGGTCAATTTTCTCTTCGAAAATTCACTTGATATCTTCCTCTTAGTGTTCTATAAGCATTCTGTGTACAACAAAGGTACTTAGTTTTAATTTGGGCAGTTTTGACCCAAAAACCTCAAAATCACCATCACATAGCTCCTTTAAGTCAGCCCACTGCCAATGTTAGTGAAATCAGTCTGAAAACAAATGCATAACCCAAACCTTTATGTAGATGGCCATGCTTGCAAATTAGAAAAGAATGGTGAAAGAAAAAAAAGGGTGTACCCACATGCCTGATACCATTAACATTAACTGAATGCTAAATTTTCATGACGTTTCTGCAAAAAGATACTTTGATATAGTGGTTTTCAATTGTGTGTCGAAAGTAATTTTGAAATAAATTGATTTTGCATTGACACACTTTGTTATTGGCTCTGAAATCTTAAGCCACTTTCCTAACCAATCAGAAGTAAAACCAGTTGCAACTTTTTTGCACACGTTTTTCCACTCTCGACTTGGCACTAGCCACATGTATTTGCTTCAAGTTCTGATTGCTTTGGTGGTTGGTGGTTTGAGTGGTTTGGTTTCAGTGGTTTTACAACACTCAATTGAAAACTGCTCTATATTATAGTATTTCGTTTGGTAAAGATCACTGTGTCAGAACAAATAAAAGAAGTTTAAACTTGGTGGGTTTTCCTGAGAACCCACCTAGTCTTGTGTGTTGATGATTAAGACCTTAACTATTAGTGTAATACTGAACAGTCTCTTCACACCAATACCATGGTGTGCATGTAAATTCTATTGCTCAAAGTTCAAGAAAATGTTTGGATGCCAGAAGCCTGAAAAGAAGCCACCGTAAAGTGGCGTCCTCAACAATACGGTGTAACCCAGAGATACTGATAGAAATCACTTTAGGATTTTATTCAATCATACTGTAAAGTGGTACCCTCAACCCTTTAATTCACATGCATGAGCATCCTTTTGACAAATAAAAACATGTTAAGCTACCAGCTTCCTTAAGTGCTAAACTGATTATCAAGCAATATTTCACATGTAAAACATTGAATGTTAATTTTGGAACTCGGGAGAATGAGCATTTTGTAAGACCAATTGGATTAGTGAATAATATTGAGCAGTAATTTAGGGTCAAAATGTGTTATCATTAAATAAAAAGTGAGCTCTGCTAGATATAATGCTGTTAGATAAAACAGCTCAAAGCATGAAAAAAATGACAATTAAGGAAGTTTTACTTGCACTGCCACAGCCGATGCAATTGTTCATGTATCTTATTACCTATTCGTTCAAACATTTTCTCTTCTGCCCTGCGAGCAGAGTTGCTTTGATTGGCAGGTGAAACAAAATCCAACCGTGAGCATTGAAAATGGCAATCAAATTCCCTTACACTCTATGACTGGAAACGATTGACACTTAATTCCATTTTCAAAGATTTAATTTGGTCAATGTTTGTATAATTAATTATGGTAGCGACTATGCTAAGAGCCAACTTGTGAATAAGAAATGCTAACACAACGTAATATCGCGGTAAACTTATGTTTTCACACTGACACGGTTCGATATTTTTTTAAAATTAAAACAAGGATTTTTGACGAACACAAAAAAAACAACAACAGTACATCACTTTCACGATGTCCAGTCCAAAGAAAGAAAAAAGAAGGGTCCTGAATATGACTTGAACTCGGGCCTCCCGATTGCAATTCCCGACTCTAAACCACTCGGCCATCAAGGAACATCAAGGTGGATTAATGCATCAAAACGTGTGTCTCGGTTGAAAAATATATTCGTTTACAACAAATTAATTATTTTTATTGCTGGATTCACGTTGTTACAAAACGCATTCGTAACAAAGCATTACGTCACTTAGTTTACAGCTGAGTGATGGAATGAGCGAGCAAGAAAGTGATTTAGCCACCGTTACCGATAACCCGTTAATTATGCTTGCGCATATTCACGGTTTTAAAAGGAAGAATAGAAACTCGGACTAATAAATAAAATAGATATATTTTGTTTTCATTGTGACAACAGCAAACCATTCCGGCTCTTAGGATTGCGCATCCTTTATTAGCAGAACTGCCATGCATAATGACACATCTTTCAACAGTTTGTTTGCTCTTGTCACAAGAAATAAATGCTGGCATATTGTGATCAGTTGGTGAAAACAACAAAAACATAGGTACTTGTGAATATAATAATTGGTGAACTAGAAAACCTTTGTATTTGGACACTGTCTTGAAACCAGGCATTGAATTTTTAGGTTTTGTATTTTGAAGCATAGACTTTTAACCTTTTCCCCCTTTTAACCTTCTATAAGCTTTAAGTGTTTTTTTCTACTTTTATGAATATAAGCTTAATGGTTGTACATAAGCTTATGTAATTGCCAAAGCCTTCTTGTAGCAATAACGTTTGGAAAGAAAAATGAGAAAAGAACTCAAACCATTCCCGCTCTTAGGACGGCACAACCTTTATTAGCAGGACTGCCAAGATGACAGCTTTCGACAGTTTGTGTTTGCTCTTGTCACAAGAAATAAATGTTGGTGTCTCGCGATGAATTGAAGAAAACAGCAACAACATAAAAAAGGCAGTCATAAGTTGAGCTTACTTGTGAATAACTATTAAAGGCGAGAAGGCTATGGTTATTATGTCAGCCCACTGGGCAGTGATGTGGTGGGAAAAATGGGGATGAAAGAGGATAATAATCAATCCAATGACTCACCTTACGGATGTGATCTTTCCACGTGAATCTTTCTATAAACGGCCCCTCTTTGAGTTAATACGATTGCCAGTGTAGCAATGATGAATCCATGTAGGTTCTAAACAGTTAAACCAAGCACGCATCACGCCTTCGCTTTAGAGTTCAATAAAAAGAATTATGGAAACGAGCGCGGTACAATCGTACAAATGTACAACTTGCCGGTGTCCTGTGAGATAAAGAGCATCGCAGGCGCATCGAGTCCGGAGTCTTTATTAGCGGTAAACCTTCATGTAAGCTACACATACTGTCTTAAAATTAGTTTGTCGCAACAAAAAAGTAATAAATTAAACTTTCGACAAGGGAAAATAACACACAAAGACATTAAATTATGTTCATTCCTTACTTAAGGAAAGGACTGAAGAATTTACTAGCATCCGTGAGATTTACAAAACAGCAACGTAACTATGTTGCAGATTGTGTTGCTTTTTTGCTTTTTGAGAGTCGGATCTAAGACGCCCATATCCGTGATGCCGGAAACACTTTCTCTCAAGTCTTGCACGCCGCAGACTTTAGACATTTAATCACGGCCTGGGAAATTTAACGATCCTAGCACTTTCAAAACGATAACAAACTTTAGCCGATAAGTATTTATCTTGCAACAAAAGTGAGCCAAAGAAACCACAATGTATGCCAATAGAGCTATAGCACCGAATAACGGCATAAAGAAATGAAATAATTCTAACGGCTCTGGACTGCATGAATCCTCCTATCAATATGAGAGATAATCCGCCGAGATCAAAATGTTTGTATCATCGAAGAGAACAAGTCCTTAACTGTGATCTAAAGGCGCGATCCTCTCTGAAGTCTTACTGGGAAAGCTTTACACTTTAGGCTTTTAAAATACTTTTTGCGACGAGTGGGAGTCGTGTTTAGCCTGTCCTTTTTTATAACACTAGCGTTTGAAATATTTGAAATATTTGCAAATGTTGACGTGTGAATAAAATTCTACATTCGTTTGCGGGAGACCTCAGGAAGATCGCGTTTCAATTAATTGCTACCGTTGACGTGTGAATGAGATTTTACATTCCTTTTACTGAAGAGATAGGGAAAACTTACTGCGAGATCTGTCAACGAATTCTATTGTCTTATCTTTAGTAGAGATCAAAGTTCGGTCATTTCAAATGACCGAGCGACAAGTATCTAGGGTATGAGGGTCCTCATGTATAACCCCAAATTGGGACGGTTTGTCTTCCGACACAAAGGAACAGGTGTCATTGTGGACAATATTTTCAAACCAATGAGGAAGGTCGCATCAGTCGTCTTCAAGACATTCGCGAAACCCATTGCAAAAAAGCATTAGAATCAGGAATTTCTCACGCTGGAGATAAACTCGGCAAAAAAGTAGTTGAAAAATCTGGTGATTTGATCATGAAAAAACTGGGAAATATGAGAAAGGGGAAACCACCTAGCAAAAAACAACCAGCGAGCCGAGCTCGACCACAATCAGCCCCTGCCTCCGGAGAAAGTTCTGATGCTATATTGAACAGGTTGATCTCTGGGCAGGGTGTGAAGGCGCAGCCTGCGCGAGTAAAAAAGAAATAAAAGAATATAAAATGGCTTTTCGATCGAATGAATATCTTCAAAGAAATGAATTAGTACGCTTCCAGCTGGATGACACAATCAGAGCTCCAGGTAATGGAGCACATCAAAAGAAAAATGATTCTAAATTCACAATAAATGACAGATCGGCATTCTATGATTGGTATAATGCTTATTTCGAGGTGCAATTTCAGCTCCAGAAATTAGCAGATGGAACGAGATATAACGCTGAAAGAATAACCGTAATCAATGGTGCTCATTCCCTGATTAAGCACATGATGATCCGATCCGCAGGAAAGATTGTTTATGATACGGATAATCTGCATAAAGTCTGTTTCACAAAGAATTTGTTAGAATACTCCGATGACTTCAGCAGATCAGTCGCCAAGAACAGTTTCTGGTATTTGGATACTGATGCAACAACCGCTGATACTAATACCGGATTTGAGGCTCGGCGAGTGATTACTCGAAATCTTCAAAACACTAATACGATTATTCTCCTGAATCGTTTTTCCTTTTTTCTAAGAGTTGGAAGATAAGATGCTTGTGCCTATGCATTGACATTGAATGATGATGAGGAACTCATTCATATGGCAAACGGCGTTAATGCTGGAAGAGTTGTGCTGAATCGATTTTTGCTTTGGGTGCCAAGACTGACTCCCAAAGATTCTCTTTGTGACAAATTTGTCAGCTCATTCCTGAAAGAAACGCAATGGAAATATCTGAAGGAAATGTATCAGCAATCTGCTCCCGCAACATCATCAGGATTCTTCCAGATCTCAGCGAGCATTGACAATGTGAGGCATATTTTTGTCTGGCTGAAAAGAACCGCTCCACCCAATGGCGACCAGGCAGAAGATAACCCATATCTGATGGACACTTTCAGGCTGAATTCGGGAAATAATAATTCATCCTTGCTGAACTGTCGGCTAGAGTATGGAAACGGAGTTTTCTACCCGGAAACAGAGTACGACAGTGAAAGCAAAGTGAGGATTTTCCAGGATGTCATGGCTTATGCAATGCGGAAAAATGACTACAACACTGGAACACAGCTGAATCTGGCCAATTTCAATTCTCTTTTCACATTGATCTATTTCGATCTGACTTATCAAACTGAAAAACCAACAAGAGATCCCAAGCAGTTGATATTCAGATATCGGTTAAACGCAGATGCAGCTGCAAACTTCAATGTACATGCAGTGGTTCTCTATGAAGAAATGGTGAAAATTGATAAGATTGGAAATGAACTGGTTATCGTGTGAAGTGTGATCTGAAAACATATGTTATCATTTAAAATGACAACATATCACCCATATAAAGTAAATCTGTCGGAAGGGCAAAAAAAGAAGCTTGGAAGAGCATTCCGAACAAAAAGCCCTATCACCCTGAGATTGGGTGCAAATCAAACAAGCGGAAGTGATGAACTGATGGTGACAGCCAATCAAAAGAAACGAATCGGCAAAGCTGCGGCTTTGGGAAAGGGAGTTGAGATAAAGATATCGAAAACGCACGTTAGAAAAGTGATGAAGCAAGGTGGAAGTCTTTTCTCTGCTATTGTTCCTCTGGCTCGTTCCCTGGCACCCACCCTGGCTAAAACACTTGGGTTGTCAGCATTGGCTGGTTTGGCGAGTGAAGGAGCGAGTCAAGTTGTGAAAAAGATAAGTGGGAGCGGTCAGGTGGGCGGATTTCTCATTCCCCAAGATAAAATTCAGAAACTGATTGACAATAAACATCTGTTGACAAATAAACAGAAACAGGATATTTTGACTGCCCTGAAATCAGGAAACCATCAGCAAAACAATCTGGTGGGGCATTGGGAACAATTCTGGCTTCCATTGGAATTCCATTGGCACTTGAAATGGTTAAAAATTTGTTTGGGAAAGGAGCGCCAAGAGTTGGACGCCCCAAAGGAAAAGGAGCTCCAAGAGTTGGACGCCCAAAAGGAAGGGGAGCGCCAAGATTGGGGGCGCATCCGTTTCAACCACCCCCATTCATCGGAAACTGGGGAAGAAAAACTGTTGGGATGGGAAAAAAATCAAAAAAAGGAGAGGGACTTTTACTGGGAACGAAAAGTCCATTCAACAACATCCCAGTTCTCGGGGCGATTTTGTGAGCGCAGCGAAACCGAAATTCGTGAACAAACCCCTGAACAATGTTGATCTCATGAAGTGGATTTATTTTCTGGAGATTCCCAATTTCAAAGGGATTTTCGCCAGGAATGAAGTGAGGCCCCGGGAGCACAGCCCCTGCATCATCAATCTTGATTCGCTTGAAAATGCAGGAACTCACTGGGTATGCTGCGCTTCCGGACAGAAATTCACATGGTATTTCGACTCTTTTGGAATGGGATTTCCCCAGGAATTCAAAAGTTCCAAACCGGTGATTTGGAACAGCAGTCAGTATCAAAACATCAACAGTGTCCTTTGCGGGTATTATTGCTTGTTTTTCCTCCATCAATGGTCGCAGGGGAAAGATTTCTATGATATTCTCAAGCCTCTCAGTCTGACTGATACGACGCAAAATGAAAAATTCATAAAAGAATATTTCGATTGAAAATGGAGTCACATTGCGTGAAAGAAAGAAAGCAAACAGAATGCGTTGGTGACCCTGAATATTTCACAGCTACGAATGGAGGGTTAATGTCTTACTGTGTCTGCGCTTCTTGTGGAATAACAAAAACTAAATTTGAAAAAGCAAAGGGAAACTGTCGCGGCCTCCGCAAGGCGGGGGCTTTGGTGAATTAGCATTGACAGGTGTCGCGCATGCCCTTCCCTGGCTCGGGAAAAAAACAGTTGAAATGGGTCGTTATGGAGCCAGTGAATTATTGCGAAATAAAAACACTCAAGGGAAAGCATTGGATTTTGCGCTGGATAAAGCAAAACCATTTCTTGCAAAGACAGCTTCTGATATGATGGATCAATTAAGCACGGCGATTAGGCCAAACAGAAAATATAAAACAGATCGGAAAGATTTAGATGGCGGTGCTTTAGATATTCATAAATTAATTGGGAAACTGCCAAGACCAAAGAAAGGTTTCACCCTCCCAGGTCATAATTATACAGGCCCTTATAACCCACTCAATAAACAAGTCAGATTCGATGAAAAGGGAAAGATTCTCGAAATTATGCAGCAACCCACGGGAAAAACAGACGCAGTTGCTATGCCGCACGATGTGGATTATTCAGTCTGCGCAAAAAAAGCGGATCCACGCAAATGCAAAAATAAAGCAGACAGGAAAATGGTTGCCGCTTTAGATGCGATTCCCTGGAAAGAAAGGCAATGGGGCCATGCTTTGGCAAGAAACGTGATTGATGCAAAACAAAAACTGGGTTTGGGTGCCCCAAAAAACGGGAAAAGATTTTGAGTGAAGGCTTGGCTCAAAATCTGGCAAACGAACTTCACCAGCCAATCAGGCGACGCTTCCCAAAGAGGAGAGTCATTTCATATGGCGTTGACAACATTTGGGCAGCTGATCTGGTCGAGATGGGGAAATTTTCAAAATGGAACAAAGGGATCAGATATCACCTGATGGTGATCGATGTTTTCTCAAAGTTCGGTTGGATTCGCCCCCTGAAAGACAAGCGAGGTCAAACAGTCGCCGATGCTTTCCGATCCATATTCAGGGAGCGAAAACCGAAAATGCTTTGGTCGGATAAGGGGAGTGAATTTTTCAACGCAACAATGAAAAATCTGCTTGATAAGAATGGTAAAAAATTGTATACAACGGAAAATGAAGAGAAATCGTCTGTGGTTGAACGCTGGAATCGGACCATGAAGGAGAAACTCTTTAAAATGTTTTCTGCTAACAATAATACAATTTTCTTTGACAAACTGGGCAAATTAGTGGATCAATATAATCATCGTTTTCATTCGAGCATTCGGATGAGCCCCGCAGAGGCGAGCAAACAGAAAAATGAGAGGCAGGTTTTCGCTAATTTATACGGAGATTTAATTTATGCTAAACGCAACCCGATAAAATTCAGGGTTGGCGACAGAGTTAGAATATCAAAATATAAGCGAAAGATCTTTGACAAAGGTTTCACGCCGAATTGGACGGAGGAGATATTTGTTATCGATGAGGTTTTAAACACAAACCCCGTGACATACAGGTTAGTTGATCTGTTGGGAGAACCGATCAAAGGAAGCTTCTATGAACAGGAAATTTAAAAGACAACGCAAAATGTATTTCGCATTGAAAAGGTTATTCGCCGTGATAATAAGCGAAAACTCGCGCTTGTAAAATGGACAGGTTACCCTGATAAATTTAATTCATGGATCCCTTTGGGGGATTTGAAAAAACTAGCACATGGTTAATAGTTTATTGAAAAGTTTTAATGATATGCGGCCACGGCGTGACCTAATGATATGCGGCCACGGCGTGGCCCAAAAAGTTAATGATATGCGGCCACAGCGTGGCCTAATGATATGCGGCCACAGCGTGGCCCAAAAAGTCTTCCTGTTTCATGAGACAGTCTTCCAGAAAATTGATTCTTCTTCGCAAATTTCACGAATGACTTTCATGTTCGCCTTGAATGTTCGAATTGGGACAGCGCAGTAACAAAGTCTTGGGTATTCTTACATCAGTTTGTGTAATGATATTAAAAAATCGGCGTAACGACGGGTAAAACCACATGACTCTCGAACGTGTTTGAATTTTTGCTGTGACAAATGTCTTTTCCCATCACCCAGTAACTTTCCTTGTCTTGCAGCAAACATTAATGCCTTCTTCTTGGAGGAAGAAATCGCTTCAGAGAGTTGTTTCACAAGCTGAATGAGTGCGTCTTCGGTGTGTGCGATTTCATCCTCCAAACCTTCATAGGTAATCTGTAACCGCGTCATGTTCAAAGACTTCCTCA
>JAJGOT010000614.1:32500-82500 GCA_022457155.1 Cladopsammia gracilis
CGCATGAAATGTTTGCAGGCTCTCATGCCACCCTCATGGGGGATATTTGTGTATCGAGATTTGACGTCCCATGTGACTAGCAGGGTTCCAGTTGGTAAAGTCTGCTTCTCATTTAGGTCATTTAGTTTCCTTAGGAAATCGTTGTCGTCTTTGACGTAAGATGGTAACCTCTCTACAAGGGGCCGGAGTTGATAGTCTACCCACTCGGAGATATTAGTCGTCGCAGAGTTAATTGTATTACAGATTGGTCTAGCGGGTGGTGGGCGTTGTGGTTTATGGATTTTCGGGACAAAGTAGATGTTTCCTGGCTTAGCGTTTTCAACAACTAAGTGTTTAGCTGTATCCTCGTCAATGGTGTTCATATGAAGTGCATGCGTTACTGCCTCTTTGACGTGGGTAATAAAACCAGCTGTGGGATGGTGTTGAATGTGTTCATAAACATTATTGTTGTTCTCATCTTTGCCGTTCAATTGTTTGTATGCTTCAGCTAGATAGTCAGTTCGATTCTGTATAACCACTGCCGCTCCCTTGTCAGCTTGAAAGATGACTATAGATTTATCGCGTTTGAGTGTTTGTATTGCTTCGCGTTCTAATCTTGTAATGTTCGACCGGGGTGTATTGGTTGTAGGGGCTTCTGATAAAATAGCTTTATCTACCATGTGGATGTAACAATCTAGAACTTTATCTCTACCATGGTTAGGTGTCCATGTTGATGGGGTTTTGAATTTCTTTTCTTGTGAGTCCTCGGGATTTTCAGTATCATCCCTGAAATATTCCTTCAGTCTCATGCGACGGCTCCATTTATGAACATCAGTAATGAGTTCTGTTTTGTTTACACTGGTAGGAGTAGGTACGAACTTGAGGCCTTTGGTTAATAATTTTGTCTCATGTTCTGTCAAAGGTCGGTCTGATAAGTTAATTGCGTTATTAGGTTTAATGACCTTTGATTTGGTGTTGCGTGAGCGCCTGTCCCGGTGAGTGCGCCTATGTTGTTTCCGCTTTCGTTTATGTTTTTGAGATGTTGGTGAATCTTTGGAGTTCAAATCACTAATAGTTTCTTCTTGAATGCTGTTTGATTTATCCGGAGAGATGCTTGATGGAGTTACAGGGTCTGGATTCCGTTTAATTTTGGTTTGTTTAGAGTAAATAGTTTGGCTTACTTCTCGTGATGTCGCTGATTGTTTGTAATTATGATTGCTACACTTTTGATGATAGTTGTTCATTCTTTGAGTACGCATGACTCTTGCTGCTACATTAGGTTTTTTGCGTATTACGGTTTGTAAGTGGACTTTGGCCGTAGCCGTTGCCATATTTCAGTTGTCTGCTGTATGTGTATGTGAGATAATAGTACTCTTGGAGACATTGCGAGCGGTAGCAAGATGGGTTTGAAACTTGACTTGTTTAGATGCAATATGTTTCTCACGGAAAACATAAGTTTGCGACCTAATCCATTCAAATACAACATGAAATTGATCAAGGCTCAGAACACTTCTTAATGTAGTTATCTTGTCATCAATTTCCTGTTTTAGAGATGAACAAGTCATGCTGTGCATATCAATCAATGTTTTAATTAACTGTTTGGACGCTTGATGTATGATTTCGTCCCATTTGTCACGGAAGATGTTGTTTCGGGGTACTCCGACTTGAGGACTTAGCTTGATTTGAAGACCCGGGGGGATAACGTCATTTTGTAAATACATGCCTAGGAATTGTTGATGAAGTTCTCCTGAAGCAAGGTGGAGGTGTAGGCGGTGGATGTGCCAGATATTCTGATGGTGAATTTGAGAAATTTCATCGGGAATTTTTGCCGTGGGCCCAGGGTTCAGCTGAATATCACCACTTCTGATAAGAATGATGAATAGAATTGAATGGATATGGCTTCTTGAAAGACGCCATACATAGACGCCATACGTCATAGACGCCATACATGTCACGTTATAGTTTTGAATAGCCAACGGTTTACGCAAGCCTTAACACACTTGTAACTCCCCTGAAGAAGGCCGTGATGGCCGAAACGTAGGGTCAATAAAGCAAAATCAAGTCAAGACATGGAGTTGGAAGCTTGATAATTACAACTCATTCTATATATATATATATATATATAAACGAAAATGTGAGGGTCAAGAGCCGAACTTCAATGTAGCTTTGCTGGTTTATTCGCTCGACGTTTCGACCATAACGGTCTTCATCAGGAGCATCTAATTCATCAGTTTGAGCACTCTCGTGACTCCACAATGCAATCCAACAATGTGCAACCGTACATCCTGTACCCAAGTTCAGGAGTTGCCATAAAGCCATTATGGCACACAAGTCAAAAGATATGTATAAATAAAAGATGTTGTTGTTGTTGTTGTTATCTCAATGTTCCGAGCAGGTGAATTATATTGAGATAAACAGCTGGAATTTTGAAACGAATCACTAATTTGTACTCCGCGAGACATGGTGAAACGGCTGCCTCGCAGCCGTTTCACCCTGTCCCAGGAGACTATTTTCCAGGGGGGGGCTCCGTCTAGACATGGTGGAGAAAACTCTACGGGAGTATCGCTATCTGTGGAAATGCATTTGGGTTCCCCCCGGACTTAATTCACAGGGGGAGGGGTTGCTCAAAACTCCTGTTTCAAGCTGTGACATGTGATATTTGTTAATATGTCAAGTTCATTGTGACCAAGCTAGTCTTGGCTCTAGTGTATTTAACATAGAGCTTTTAATTCTCCTGATCTGCCCCCTCAATCCCCTTACCGTCCAAGTCAGGTGACATGTCCAGCTGCAAACTGGAACCGGGCGTGGCAGGTAGGGGGGGACGGTAGGGTAATTGGTATTTCTTTTTCACTTTTTCCCTTATAATTGCAGGTGAATATAGCTGAGAGTTAATTTTATTACTTTGAGGAATGGGAAATAGCCAGCAGCATTTCCAAGAAGCAGGTGCATTATCCCACGGCATAAGATGGTAAGAAGTATTGCTGCATACAAATTTCTTGTGTTGGCCAGCAAAATTAGGTTGGTCAGCTGGCCAAGTGTCATTTGTGCGAAAGCCCCCATTTCAAAAGATCTGGTATATATCTCCAGTGAATGACTGTCCGAGCCATCAATTGATGACAGTGGAGACTTGGATAATGTCTCTGAATGCAGAATAACACCGGTTTTACAAATAAAATGAGCTCGAGGTCAAGAGCAGCCAATACCATAGAGATAATCTCCAGTGAATGACTGTCCGAGCCATCAATTGATGACAGTGGAGACTTAGATAATGTCTCTGAATGCAGAATAACACCAGTTTTACAAATAAAATGAGCTCGAGGTCAAGAACACATTTTCAATGGAGATTATAGCTGGAGTTTCCAAAAGTGGTCCCAAATTGTATAGTCGCAAGTCAAAAGATCGGTATGCGTCTATTAATTGAAATTAACAGTGCGAACCATGCATTAATTAAACCAGCTTGCTCCTGCATAATGAAGTTCAGTGGAGAAGGAGTTCATTTACTGAAAATATGATCTCAATCAGTTGTGAGCAGGTGAATTATCTTGAGATAAACAACTGGAATTTTGAAAACGAATCACTAATTTGTTCTTCGGGAGCCGGAGTGAAATGGCTGCCTCGCAGCCATTTCACCCTGTCCCAGGAGACTATTTTCCATGGGGGACTCCGTCGAGGCATAGTTGGGGAAAATCTACGGGAGTATGACTAACTGAGGAAATGCATTTGGGTTCCCCCGGACTTAATCCAGGGGGGGAGGGGTTGCTCAAAACTCCAGTTTCACTCTGTGACTTGATATTTCTTAATAAGTCAAGTTCACTGAGACCAAGCTAGTCTTGGCTCTAGTGCACTCAACATAGATCTTTTAATCGTCCTGATTTGCCCTCCTCAATCACCCTGCGCTCCAAGACAGGTGAAAGGTGAAAGTTTCGACATTATTAACATTAGTTTTTTTGTTTTCGTTTGTAGGTGTGAAAATGTCGCAGTTTTTTGGAAGTCCAGATGCTTATTTGCTAGAAAATTAACTACCTTTTTGACATTTTTAACTTTAATAAATGTATTTAGTCTTTGAGCTACATCAAACTGTTGCTGCTTTTGAGAGTTGTTTTAATGTTAGTACTACAATAATATCAATTTTTTCATCTGAAAGAGGTCTTAATTGATTAACTTAATTTAAATAAGTGATATTGCTTCTATTCGTCGATGTAGTGTTTTGGCCTTGGATCTCTGGAACCCCTCTTCTTTGGGTCCGGAGCCTTGGAGTCCT
Organism: Cladopsammia gracilis; assembly: GCA_022457155.1. Taxonomy (NCBI): domain Eukaryota; kingdom Metazoa; phylum Cnidaria; class Anthozoa; order Scleractinia; family Dendrophylliidae; genus Cladopsammia; species Cladopsammia gracilis. The sequence goes on from JAJGOT010000614.1 coordinate 36,741, forward strand.
ATAACCTTTTGCGACCTCGATTAAAGAATGTAAAATATCAAATGAACAGAACAATAATTTGAAATCATAATTTCTTTGGAGCCTTAATAAACTGCCCATGCCTGTGCAAGCCCTAGTTTACATCCTTTCCCACCAATGTTGGACGGTCATTAACACCTATGTCAAAAGTACTGGACAGCACCTCCTTTCGGACCTCAGGGAGTTGTACATTTTTAAGGATAGTACTAGCTGGAACTCGCTCTTTATTCCTGACTTGCTCTTCATACTCCGCCAACAGGTGTAGTTTTTGTATCGGTCAACTGATCATCAGTCCCCTTTTCTGTTAAGACCTCGACGGTACGAATTTGTCCGAACGTTTCACCTACTTTTCCGATCCCAATTTATGGATTGATGCTTTGCAACCCTTTGTTGCCTTGCCATGCGACGGGAGGCTTGCAGAAATATTTCTTCACAGATTAGGTCGTATTTGACTTGCGTTTCCTTCTACTTTGAAGTGCAATAATTCTACAACATCTAGATCAATATTGATGAACGGCGGTGCTCTCTGTTAGTACTTTTCCAACTGGTAACGGAAGATCAGTTTAACTATAGTTTGATCAGTGTGTGGTTCATGATATGATGCTTGGCCTCTTTGGAATTTGTGCAACTAACCATTCTAGCGTACACTTCTTAAGCTGCCCGATACAGAAATTATTCTCGCGACTTAATCTGCAGGATTGTGGCTGTCTGGACAGAATCGCCATCTACTTGGTCCAATTCGCTGGTAAATTTCTTGAACCCTTCTGTTCTCCCCTTTCTGATATTCCCTTGAAGAAATTTGTTCCATTGGTCAGCTTCAACTCGCAGGTCCACCTATCCAGCTTTTCTTGGCAATATATCTACAATCGCAAGGTTTCTAATGTGATTTATGTCTTGTTTCACATCTAGAGCAGCAAAGGGGGGAGGGACACACTATCAATGGTCCCGGATCGATGTTGATCATTTGATCGTCATTTGAGTCTAGTTCAGAGGTGCCAAGTTAAACTTTACGCGATTAAATCCATACTGTGCCATATTTAAGTCATAGGCAATGGTTGTCCTTAGGAAAGTCTCCTGTGATTCACTATCCAGAACGGACAGAGCATTCCTTTCCCTCCTAAATAACTGTAGTTGTACAGGTCGCAACTAACCATTCTAGCGTGCACTTCTTGAGCTGCCCGATACAGAAATTATTCTCGTGACTTAATCTGCAGGATTGTGGCTGTCTGGACAGAATCGCCATCTACTAGGTCCAATTGGCTGGTACATCTCTTGAATCCTTCTGTTCTCCCCTTTCTGATTTTCCCTTGAAGAAATTTGTACTATTGGTCAGCTCCAAATCACAGGTCCACCTATCCAGCTTTTCCTGGGAATATGTCTGCAATCTTAAGGTTTCTCATGTGATTAAGTCTTGTTTGACATCTGGAGCAGCAAAGGGGGAGGGGGCAGACACTGTCAATGGTCCGGGGATCGATGTTGATCATTTGATCGTCATTTGAGTCTAGTTCAGAGGTGCCAAGTTGAACTTCACGCGATTAATTGTGTTACGTTGCTGACCCATATCGCGCCATATTTACGTCATAAGCAATGGTTGTCCAAAGGAAAATCTTCTGTGATTCACTATCCAGAACGGACAGAGCATTATTTTCCCTCCTAAATAACTGTGGTTGCACAGGCTGTAACTAACTACAATAATGTAACCATTCTAGCGTGATGATTTGATCGTCATTTGAGTCTAGTTCAGAGGTGCCAAGTTGAACTTCACGCGATTAATTTTGTTACGTTGCTGACCCATATGGCGCCATATTTAAGTCATAGGCAATGGTTTTCCTAAGGAAAGTCTCCTGTGATTCACTATCCAGAACGTGATCATTTGATCGTCATTTGAGTCTAGTTCAGAGGTGCCAAGTTGAACTTCATCGATTAATTTTGTTACGTTGCTGACCCGTATGGCGCCATATTTAAGTCATAGGCAATGGTTTTCCTAAGGAAAGTCTCCTGTGATTCACTATCCAGAACGGACAGAGCATTCCTTTCCCTCCTAAATAACTGTAGTTGCACAGGCCGCAACTAACCATTCTAGCGTGCACTTCTTGAGCTGCCCGATACAGGAACTATTCTCGTGACTTAATCTGCAGGATTGTGGCTGTCTGGACAGAATCGCCATCTACTAGGTCCAATTGGCTGGTACATCTCTTGAACCCTTCTGTTCTCCCCTTTCTGATTTTCCCTTGAAGAAATTTGTTCTATTGGTCAGCTCCAACTCGCAGGTCCTGTTGGAAGGGCGTTAGGGGGACTAGCGGCCTTTTCCAACACTCAATAGATGCGACTTGATCAATCAGTCCTTCTTCAATCAACTCAACTCTTTTAATCCAGAACTCGTTTCTACAGGTCTTTACAGTTCAGCTTATACTCACAAATCTGATCAGAAAGTTCGTCTTGTAGCTTTTATCTGGGCTGAGAATGAGCTATCAATCAAAGTCACTATCATGTCAAACTGTAAAGCAAGTCAACGTAAGCCTTAACATGATTGGCTAAGACAAATCATTAACATATATTCCTTCGAGATGTTTATCAGTGTCAAAGTTAACTTTTCATTCAATTTTCACTACCATTTCAGAAATGCTCAGCCAAAATAAAACTACGAAAGAAATATAAAAATTACAAGGTGCATTCTTATTGATTAACATTTAGGAGCTATAGAAAGTTGACAAATAAAAGTTGTTTACAATTCCTGCACAATCATTGATTACTAGCACAGAGTCACTTAATCACGGCTTCGTGGGTCGGACATTGAGTACCGCCCTTTCCATATCATTAACGGCTATAAGTGAACAAGTACGTCCATATAACACGGAGCATCCTTGAAGGATCTTTGGTAGACAATAGATTCTTTATCACTTAATACTACCTTTTATCGTATATTGCGTGTCGTGCGACTAGGGTCCAAAAAGTAATTAAACAGTCTCGATTAATGACCGAAGAAATCACTTAAATCGTTGTAGTATTAGGAAAAAATGAAACAGAGAATTAAGAATAAGTTACTCTAAGTAGAATTACTATTTCCAGATAGCGCGCTTAGAAAAACTTGACCTCAGCTTTGTTTAATTAACTTGATCAGACCCTTATCGCTATAAGTGCACAAAGCCCATTAATACGTAGGTAATTACGTAATGGTAATTGCTTCTACTAACAGAAAGGTGCTAGTCACGAAATACGGATAAGCTAAAGTTTCTATGAAACATAAACTGATATGTTCTCGAAAAAGGCATGAAGGCTTCACGCTAAACAAAATGAGTAGGAAAGACTTTTTCCAGTAATGTCATCGCGAAATGTCAACCTGAAGTAGGGGTCAAATCATAACCCAATTGATCTTATGGCGAATAGCATTATTGCAAAACAAAAGACCCGATTAAAATTGTTTATTCATCGAATTTGTTCTGAAGTACCGAGTGATAATTATCGCAAAGCTCTTGCCCTGTACCAAAATCATACCAGAGAAAACATCATTTGGTCACTACGAAGAATCACTACCAAGAGTTCAAGTTAAGAGCGAGTTAACAACATTTTTAAGTGCTTCAAGATTATATAATTCTTATTGCATATATTTTTAGCATCAAAAACAAGAATTAAGGGAGAGTATTGGCTACCCGAAATAACCATAATAGGCTAGAAAACTAGAGCAGCCAATACGTAAATGATCATCAAACATTTAAATTATCAATGAAATGATTATTATTATCCCTTCCTTCTTTCTCGAGGTAAACCGGTAAAATGATATATATTAAGGAATCTTCTTGTTCCAAATTCACCTATGGCGTTAAACTGGCTCATGGATGTCGCTATTAATGCATCTGATTACCACAATTTGCTTGAGTCATTTACAGAGGCGTGCAATGGTTGTTCTACTTTGCTTAAAAATAAATCTAAATTAGTTGCCTTGCATTGTTTTCAAGGTATCAAGTTTTTCAACTGCTGATCAATAATTTGTTCTGCAGAAATGCTAGCAAAGTGAAAATGGTGGCTGGTTTCCTTATTTATTTAAAGGGACACTATCACAAGGGCGCATGCGCGAGTTTTTATAATCAAAACTTGAAAGGTTTAGCCTAAATTTTTCAAGTTGAAGAGTCAATTTCAAAATGGCGTCGACTAGTGGCGGCGGTCACGGTGGAAAACGAAGAAACTCGAGACGGAAACAGATATTTGGTACGCCGAAAAGAGCGATGAAAGAGTGGCAGAAATCTACGGTGGCCCAAAAGGGTCAAAACATAAAAAAAAACACTTCACCATATAATTATAAAACACGTTGCTGCAAATAAATAAACGTTGCTGCATATAAAAAAGGTGCTGCAAATAAAAACGTTGCTGCAAATAAAAAAGTTGCTGCAAACAAAAACGTTGCTGCAAATAAAAACGTTGCTGCAAATAAAAAAAAGTTGCTGCAAATAAAAATGTTGCTGCAAATAAAAATGGAGTAGTACCCAGACTTTATTGTCATGAAGACGAGGGCAGAAAGGAAGATGGCGGATGGGAGTTCGGAAAGAGAGATAATCGAACATTACTTCCATCAAAAGTTCACATGCGAAAACGCAACCGTTGGTCGCTGTTGGTTTCTGAGAATTCCGTCGATTGGACTTCATAGGAAATCGTCTTCACTTTTGGTGAAAATTTCTCTTTCAGTACCAGCACACAAGCATTTTAAGAATTCTTCTTCGGAGTTTTGTAAATGCAGAGCTTCTTTACGTTAAAACAATACTCAGTGGGGAAGTTTTGTTGAGCGAACAGAAATAGGTCAGATGTGTCAAGCCGCCAACTGTTGCCTGCTTTCTACGCGAAAATTCGCCTGATGTCAATAACAAACCAATCAGCATTCGTTATTTCGAATGAGGCTATCGTTAGAAGATTCCAATAATCTATCAATTTTAAACCTGAATTTTATAATTATAATTATATATATATATATATATATATATATATATATATATATATATATATATATATATATATATATATATATATATATATATTATGTATTTTGATTTTCAATAATGCAATCCGTTCCCGATTAATGAAAGTCATTCCCAAATAATAAGCCTCATTGGTCCTCATTTACCTCATTTCCGACCCTTAGCAAGTCTTAAGCACGGAGACGCCGCTTTAACTGATTTCCACATTATGGTATACACGTAAAAGCTCGCGAATTACTTCGTTTTTGTACCCCTGATGAAAGTAATGTTCGATTGTCTCTCTTTCCGAACTCCCATCCGCCATCTTCCTTTCTGCCATCGTCTTCATGACAAGAGAAAGTCTGGGTACTATCTCCATTTTTATTTGCAGCAACGTTTTTTGTTTGCAGCAACATTTTTATTTGCAGCAACTTTCTTATTTGCAGCAACTTTTTTTATTTGCAGCAACTTTTTTATTTGCAGCAACTTTTTTTGTCTGCAGCAACGTTTTTATTTGCAGCAACTTCTTTATTTGCAGCAACGTGTTTTACAATTATATGGTGAAGTGCGTTTTGATGTCTTGATCCTTGTGGGCCATCGTAAAAATTCCATAAACGTATTTATTTCCAGTATACAATTTATAAATCATGGCATGAAGCAAAATTCATCGCAGACTACGAAACTTGCTCTGATTTTGTCTTCACGGTGCTCTTGTTGTCGTTGGAATTTTGTCGCTGGAATATTGCTCACGTCACGAGAAAGCAAAGGATTTTAAATTATTAGCGGTGCGTGAGTCGGGACGTGACTCTTCAATGATAGCGGTATTGAAAGCGGTATTACACGGCGGCCGTTGAAAATTTGAGCGCTTTATAAGACGTTGTATGGGAAGAAATAACGTAGATTTCGAACGGAAAAAAAAAGCGAACTTTAGACATTAATTCAATAAAGCGACACTATTAACCCTCGGACTTACACGCAAACGTATACCCCAATCGTAGTACAAGGGGAAGGGGGGCGGGTTGTTGCCTCACCCACTTGGGATATTGCAACGTTGCAATATTTCGGAAATATTTTACATCTAATAGATAGCCCGCGATGTGCTCTAAAAGATAAGGTAAATATTATGGGTTGGGGCGCTGCTGTGTGTCCGTGACGTCATCTAAAATGGCCGCCAAGATGGCGGCCATCTTGGATTTTACTAAAAAATTAAATTTATCAGAAAAATGCTGAAATCGCAAATATTGTTTGCTAGAGTTGCAAAATAACATACAATTAAAGATTTTGATGCTTTTGGTAGTATTTTGTATGCTTTTCGCTGAAATAAAGGTGAAAAACACGCGTTTTATTCAAAAATGGGTTGACCACATGTTACTTATGACGTCATATCTCGTTACCATAGCAACTGGTTGTCGCTAAACTTTACCAAAATGTGTTTCAAGGATAAATGAACAGCTACTGAAAACGGCATTTGCTCATCTTAAATGGTCTAAAAAATATCGGAGAAAAATCTTAAGGGGGGTGGCAACACCCCCCTCCCCCTTGTACATCCGAGGGTTAAACTCGCCTCTGGCGTATTCTTTTGTCCTTTGGGGTTTCTCTTTGTCAGCACTGTTTTCCCTTTATAAGAGTCACGGAGTCATGGCAAAACACTCGGTTTGAGATCGACAAACTTGGATGCGATTTGCGTCCTAAAAATCCATCCAATTGGCGATTTTTTCAGCGACAGTTAAAGAACTATTTCCCTTCCACCATAAAACATGTCTATTTTTTTGGAAATTATCGCATATTACGCTGAAAATGAGCATTTTCTGCCACCGATTCCTATATCCATAATATCGGCCAAATGCTCTCAAGTAGACTGGAAGTGAGCTTGGGCCGCGCATGCGAATCCGTGACAATGTCCCTTTAAACGTTGTGTTTGTGGAATTATACAAAACGATATCCACTCAGGTGGTCCAAATGCCAATGTCGCTGACTTGGTTGATATATTTTTTTGGGATAATTATATACATTATTTATTTGACTAGCTAGACAGGAGCTGAATAGTCTAAATATACATTTTTCTTTTGTATCAGGTACCATTCAATGAGGACTGAATAACTGTACAAAACGCTAAATACGAGATGCCTCGCCAAGCATTATTTACTGTATTTTTTTTTTTTAAATAAGCATGTAAGACTTAAATTGTTACTCAGTCGCATGAAATTTACCTATTCTGTAAGTATGGTGCTTCACTAAAAAGCGTTTATCTCTAACACAAGACTGAGACAGTTTAACCAGTGGTGTGTTTCATTTTCTTATTGAATGTCTTCTCACTCGTCTGGTGAAGGTCTTTCTTAAAACATCCTTTGCTGTCGCGGACTCAAACTAGCACGCTCCAACCGTCTTTATGTATGCGTTCATGATCTAGCTGCCTACCTGGGTGTTTAATTCTGCACCAAAAGAAACACAGAAAATTTATGTTGCCCTTTTGCCCGGATTCATCAGCTTTCAACAAGGGGCAGTGATACGTGGATTTGTAAAAGTGTGATCATGAAAAAGATCTTCACACGATCGAGAATTAACTGTCCACGTCATAGCAGCGATCATGAGAAGATTTCTACTCCAACAAAGTGTCTTAAAGGGAGAGAAAATCCACTGAAAACCACCTAAAACGTTTTTGACTTCACAGGGAAGAGTTTTGTTTGCAAACTTGTTCACAAACTCTGGAAGACATGAAAGACCAGGATTAACTTTAGGGCAAGTGTTGCGATCCAATTGGTTTTCCATTCAGACGCAAACCAAAAGCTTATCAGAACGATTTTGTTGACCATTCGGTTATTCAAAAAGAAATTCTGAAGAACTGCCCATGTCTCCACCATTTGTTATTTCACCGTTGGGTTTTAGTTTTACATTGCTGCATAAGGATTTCAAAACCACAAAAAAGCTCAGCGACCAACAAGGTAAAGCAGAATATCTAAACGATTCCACCTACTGCAAATGATCTTTGATGACGCTTTTCAAGAGCGAAATTACAAGAGACTTTGCATTCCCGTTTATTTTATAATCCTTGGTGCGAATGAATATAATCAGAATAACCGTTCTGGAATGTTTGGTTTTTGACGTATGCGATTTCAAAAACCTCTATTAAAAGAGCGACTTTTTCTAACCGCCAGATATACCAAGACAGGGAGTGAAAAACCAATTTCTCCCATTTTTATCTCATAAATAGGCATAATAAGAATATAAACCCGACGTCGTTGCTTCAGCCAGAAGAGCTTTAATTTGTAGAAAAACGAATAATATATTTTCACAATGGGAAAAGCAAAACGGCCGCATATCGAAACCTGAAATGCACCACTATAAACTCGCATCGCACTAAAAAACGAAAGCGCCCAGAGACATTTTGATACATTGTACTTTCCGTCAACCAAGAGAGGCTTTTTTTTAAACCTTGGGATGCCAATTTTATTACCATAACGAATTTCTTTCAACTTCAATAAACCCAAAATGAAAGGCATCATTAGAAGATTAGATAGAGTATGATTTGGTAGCCACATGTCCCACAACTCCAATTTCCCTCAATCCTTGTTTCTTGAACGAGTAACTAAAATCTTGCAAATGTGGTGGAATTGTGAAATGCAGGAATGTGTATCGTTCTAAGGGACATTACTCAAGCTATGCTGACTCCCAAAATGTCTTGAAGAAAACGCCATTGTTACCCCAATCCAAAATGCAATTCTAAAATATGTTCTGGATCAAGCTATTAATGTTTGATTGAAGAAGGATTGAGCAAATTTGGAGTTATAGCAGATGTTAAGTTTTTCCAAACAAAATATCCATTAATTCAGAATTTATCTAAACATAACAGTCTGCCTTTCATTTTGGAATTAATTGAGTTTAAAGAGTTTAAATAATTTCGATCTGGTATTTTAATTAACTTCTAACGTTTGAAAAAGACTCCTGTTGATAGCGAGTTTCCATATTTCCCTGTGTGCCTTCGCTTGCTAGCGTCAATTATAAGTGTCTGTTAAACTGAATTTCAATTTCGAAGGTTTCAATTTTGGACCTTGCGCTTTTTTCTAACGCGGAAATCGATTTCATTCTTGTTTCTTTCTTTTTTTTTCTCAAGAAAAGCGCTTCTTGCAGAAACAAACTACACCTGGTTTTTATTATTTATCAGAAAAAATGAGCGAATTTTTTTTTTCTTTTTTAGCATCTGCCACGAAAACCAAACTTTTGTCGATGCTTAAAGAAAGTCGCTCTTAATATATTCGGAAGCCCAGAATGCCTTTATGCCTACTTTTTGTTGGTCTTTTGATCTAAATACACAACTGCGAATGATTTAAAGCTACACGCGCTTTCAACAACACTACTTCATCCTCAGTCGTGATTGTGATTAATTTGCTCACATTGGTTAATTGCATATTTTGGATTAGCCAATCATTATTTTCGGTTTCTAACTGCAGTGTAAATGGGAAAAAGGGGTTTGTTATGGCGAGCATCGTTTCTGCTCCTTCCCCGTCCCCCCTTTTCGATCTCCCCTACTCCTACCCTCTTGGTTTATACCTCCTACGCAAGCTATGTATAATGATGCCTACTTAGTTGTTTGCAAGTTCAAGTCTCAAACGCTTCGTCCTCTTCCAAAATGGTCGACAACTTTTCCTTTTTCCGCCGAAGCTTGTGATGGGTTGTCCTTTCTGCAGGGGAACTTCTTGTTTCGTCATCCATCTTCCAAGGCAAATCTATCAGGTTTAGAACCTCAGTCAGTTTTTTATCAAGGATATAGGCTTGTGGTAGATTATGAATCAAGTCAATAGTCTTTAAGTGGTCACTAATTTGGTCGAAAAACGGTTGGTTTGCTGGTGTCTCCTGCTCACTTTCACTGTTCATTTCCAATGTTTTAGCTTCACTGACTGCATCGTTCAACGAACTGATGAATAAATTCATCATTATAATTGTTATACCCACAAGAAGCATGACAACAAAGAAGTAGCCAAGAACAGAATTGGCTTCAACTAGCTCTTTTAGGGGTCGAGCTTTCACTTTTCCCAGAACGATTTCCAGCTGGTAGGAAAATGCTGGCCAAAAACTTGAATATCTGCCATTATGCGATCCAAACAGCAAGATTCCCGATTGCAGGAATGCAAAGAATAGAATTGACAGAACAACCAGGAAAGAAAATAAATCTCGCATCCAAATGCGTAGTGCATGGGAAAAGACACGTGTATACATGTTAAAGTAGGTAAGTTGTAACAATTTGACTGCTGCAAGGAAAGTGAGAACAGCTAGAATACAGTTTTCAAAATCTCCCCACAGAACAGCCGTCTGAAAGTTGATTGTAGCAAAAATGTTGCGCTGTAATTCCTGCATGGTTTTAGAAGTATGGTAGGACTTAAAAAAGCTGACTACGAGAAGCGAGATTGATGTAACAAGGTGGACCAAATCAAGCCAGTACCAAACGCAGCATAGGCAACGCCTTCCTTGACGAACCAATGTTGCCACAGTTTGAGCCGTCTTGAAGAAAACCAAGGCAATGAAGATGACCAAAGAAAGTCCTTGAAATACTTGGAGGATAGAATCTGTATTGTGTAAAGATATGATGTCGATATGTTTTAATGCAGTAGCCTGCCCTGTCTGAAGGAGTTCGAAGAAGAAGGAACAAGCACCTAATGCAGTGATTGCTGGGTTAAAAATGTTAAATTCTACAATCACACCCCTTGTTTGACGATCAACCCATTGTCCTGATTGTAGATGGTCTATTACTGTGTAAGCAGTATCTTCTTTGTAGCCCAGATCGGCGGAATATCCCCCACCACCGTACCACGCGTGGTATCCCCATTTCGGTGAGGAATTGAGTTCTTCTGCCGTTTGGTACACCCAAGGACGGGGGCATTGCTTGAACTGAACATTTGAGTTTGCTCCTTTAGATTTAAACGCCTCTCTGGACTCCCTCTTGATGGAGTACGAGTCGTAGCAGCATTGTCGCCACACATCCAAGTGGAAGCGCTTATGCGCTGGACATTGGACTAAGAAAAGATAGATTACATACATATTATATTGTATTCTGAAAGAAATGACATGAATACCGCGATTCTCAGATAATTTTGCCTGATTTTGAGACGTCAATATAAGACGTATTGTCGTCTCAAAAACCAGCTTATAACTGGTTGAAAATTTGCCGCGGCAATTTAATGGTTCCTAGCGTCGAAAACCAAAATTGAAAGTTATCTTCCAATGAGGGGCAGAAATGTAGATTACTTTGTCATGATCAGGTTTGGCAGATAAAACAACACTGCATTCAATGCAACGTTTCTTTTTTTTATCGAAAGTTAAAGATAAGATGAGTTTTAAAGCTGGTTTTGCTTGTTTGAACTGTTTATTTACAGCGAGTTGTGTTATGTGCGCGCTATCATGCCATCATAGTTTAGAAAAAAAAACGTTTTGGGCTAAAACCTCTGCAAGTTTGCGTTATTTACTCATTTTTTCGACGTTTATAACTTTGAAAAACCTCCTAAAGATGTTTTATAGAATTGTTTTGTTTCAATGAGGAATTTATGGCGTGAAAAATCCGTGGTTTCGCGTACAAAACTTCGTGTACGTCAGCTCGTGACTTTTCTCTTCCTCACAATTTATCTTCCGTTTTGCTTTATTTTCGCCAGATAAATAGTTGTATCGTGATACAAAACTTATTGCGATTTTGAGACGGCAATACTGCATTATATTGACGGCATTCGAAGAAAACATATTTCCTTCCAAGTAGCCGTCAATATAATGCGGTATTGCCGTTTCAAATCGCAATTTGTTTAGAAAGTGAGAACACCAAGCCAAGACTATTGAAGTTACCAATACAGGTTAGGAATTACACTAAATTGATTAACTAACCTTTTCTTGCTCTCAGCTGACGTAGTCGTAGCATTCCAATCATAGTAGATGCAAGCTCGCCGTTTACCGAGTTGTGCGGTTGCTGGTGGCTGGAGTAGAGGTATGGAATTAGGGTATCACTCATCCACTTCCAGAACAATTTTGGATTTGTTACCTGAAATATAAAGTCCAATTAGTAAACGAGTACTAATACTAATACTAGTACTAATACTCATGCGCTTGCGTAAGAAAGTTTTATGGTTTATTTTAAACGGGTCACGCACCCATCCCCCGTCAACGAATTTTGCACGACACATATTGCACCATAACACAAGACATGATGATTGAAGCTACCAATTTTCTTGTACTCGCTTTGAATATTTAATTTATTGATTCCTGATCAAACCCACACTTGTCTAATACTTTCCAAACCGTGAATTATTTCTTTTACATTGGGTTATTCCAGAAAGAATCCACCTTCCCCCCTCCCCCAAAACCGACGGTTGGCAAGATTGTTTGACCCCTCCCCCTCCGCCCGGATTTCCTTGACCCAGGGACCCCTCCTCCTTCTTGGATTTCCAATAAATTTTTTGAAGCCCTAAATTTATCTGAGGTAATGAAAAAAAAAAAACATGTAATCGGATTAAGGAGATTCTGCTTTTATAATGTCAAAACTGTGAAAATGTTAATAAATATTGCGTGACGCATCATACCCCCCCGTTTGATTGCATATATGCAAATTTCGTGTGAAATGTAATCCGATCGCGCGCTATCCAAAATATTTGTTCTAAAGGTCAAAACGTTTTAATGAAACTCATACTTTACTTGAATGAAAACGTGTTTCCCTTGAATAAAAGAGTTAAACGCTTATCAGAATTCAGTGATTTTCTGCTTCCGGAAGGCTTGGCGATTTATTTATCCTAACTGCAGCGCAGAGCGTTAGGGTCTGTGAATTATATTATAAACATCACAAAATAATATTTAAATTCAGCAACCTGCTTTATTATATCTAGTGTTTTCTAACATTTTCGACTTTTCCTGTGTATATAGAATGCCATTCTTATCCGTAAAGATGATTGGCATAATGTTTTCGCGAATCAAAAAATCTTGAAAGCAAACTTTATTTTAGAAAGCGCGATTATTGGCTTCACGAAGAAAACATTCGAACAAGTTTAATCGCAATTTGCCTTTACACAGGAAAAAGGACAACGAATTCTCTCAGTTGAACGTTTTAATTTTCATGAATATCTATTAGTTTAGTCTCAAGAGCAAAATGCGTTAAATTATCGCATCGAGGAAGCCGTGTCAGCAACGCAAGCAAATTTTAGCACATGTCGAAGAACCGTATCAAGAAAAGCGGGTGCCGCTGACCGCGATGGCGATCGGACCTGTCTTTACAAGCTAAGACGCTTTGGCGATGGGAGAAGACCAAATTCAACAAACTTTTCGCTTATCTTAATTTAAAAGAAAGTAATAACAACCGCAGGTTATGTCCAAAACCAAAAGGGAAGACAGAAGTTCAAGCTCAAGCTCAACTGACGCACAAACAGAATCGAAGAGGGCCAAAACGATGGATGAAACAGAACTTCGACAGCTTGAAGTGCTTAATTACTAACTTAAGCAAGGAAATGAAAAGCGACTTCAGCAAGCTCCACGAAGAAGTTAATAATCTTAGGGAAGACCTAAGAAAGGATGTAGACGAAGCAAAATCCATAGCAGAGCAAGTTGAGAAAAGCGTCGAAGAAGCGTGGTTGACAATCGACGAAACGAAGGTGTCGATCAGCGCTTTGAAAGCCGAAAACGTTGACCGACTAACCGAAATAACAGACCTTCGCAATGAGCTGGCTAAGACAAAACAGAAGCTTAAAGAAGCACAAGAAAGCTGCACTGCCCTAGAAAATTACACACGAAGAGAAAACTTAAAAGTAAATAACATCCCTGAACTGGCCGAAGAAGGTGAGAAAGTTTCAACAAAAGAACTACTCTGTGACATTCTACAAAATGAACTAAACATTGACACCTCCCACATGAGATTCCAAGCAGTTCACAGAGTTGGCAAACCGAAGAACGACCGACCAAGACCAATAATAGCAAGGTTTTTGTGTAGAGAAGATCGAGATCATGTCTTTAAAAAAAGGGAACCTCAAGAACAGCCTGCGTATCAACGGAGCTTACATCACGGCGGATTACGCTCGAGCAATACAAGAAGAAAGAAGGCCTCTAATCAAGGCCATGTTTAAAGCAAAAGAACAGGGCAAAGAGGCAAAGGTCATTGGAAGGACACTCTTTATTGAGGACCAACAATACACTGTTGATACCATTCCTGAGGATGTCAAGGAACGTGCGTAAGAAACCGTTTTGAATTTTGGCTTTGCTGTATTTAACATTAGCACTCGTAAATAACTAGCGGTATTACCATAATTAAAAGTGAAACTGGCTTCAGCTGAAAACCACAATTATTTTTTTGGTCAGGCTCCCATTAAGCCTTCAAAGCACTCGAAAGATTTAGTTTTACTCTTTTTTTTTTTCTTATTAGCATTATAATTAATTTTTTTTTAGGAATTATGCACACTATTAATGGTAGGAGATTTGGAAATAATTCAATGAAAATGGCATGCAGCCCAGCTGAATTTGCAATCACTTAAAACTGAGACACTGAAAGAATTCACAATTTGTTCATTGAATGTACGTGGTCTAGGTGACGAGGTAAAACGAAGGGAAACGTTCGGATGGCTAAGGAACAAAAAAATTTCGATTTACTTCCTACAAGAGGTTCATTCCACAAAAGATACCGCTACGATTTGGACGAATGAGTGGGGCTATAAAACAATTTTCAGCAGCTGCTCTAGCTCGAAAGCAGGGGTCTGTATTCTTTTTAACAACAATTTCTCTTTTGAACTGCTTAAGCAATACTCCGATCCAGAGGGTAGATTCATCATAGCAGAATTAGCTACAAGCGAAAGAATTATAACGTTGATAAATATATATGAACCCAATAAGGACGACCCAGACTTTATGCAGAAAGTTTTAGACATCACAACCGACTTCACCTGCGACGATATAATTTTTGGTGGGGATTTTAATCTAGTTCAAGACATTAAGAAAGACAAAAAGGGGGGTAATCCGACAACTCACAACAAAGCTTTAAACAAACTCAAAAATATAGCCGCAAATTTAGATTTGACCGATATATGGAGAGATATGCACTGGGATGAACTAAGGTACACCTGGAGGCAGCGAAAACCAGAAATCCATTGTAGATTAGACTATTTTTTAATTAATCAAGGCTTGAGCCCGAATGTCTCGCATTCCGATATTATACCTGGCTATAGGACAGATCACTCAATGGTTACACTATCGGTCACACTGCAAACCAACCCCAGAGGCCCCGGCTACTGGAAATTAAATACGTCTTTCCTTATTGAAACGGAATTTATTGCCGACATCAAAGCGACCATTCAGGGTGTTAAAGAGCAATATGAGGACGATCAAAATGTTGACGACTCTCTGCTTTGGGAAATGGTTAAGCTAAAAGTAAGAGAGTGCTCGATTAGATATGCAAAGAAAAAGAAAGTACAACAAACAAACTTGGAAAAACAGATCGAAAACAAAATCTGCATACTTGAGAAAATCGTGGAAGATGCTAAAACACTTCCTCACGAGAAAACCTTAGCTATTGAATCTTTAGATAAAGCCAAGCGTGAATTCGAACTCATTAATCAATACAAAACAAAAGGAGCTATAATAAGAAGTAGAGCGAAATGGTACAACGAGGGCGAAAAAAAAACAGCAGGTATTTTCTTAACCTTGAAAAAAGACATAATAAACAAAGCGTTATAGGGTAGCTAAAGGTGGCAAACGGGCGCACTCTTACCAAAGACAAAGACATACTAGAAGAATGCAAACGATTCTACAAAAATCTATATACATCCCAAAAAATTGAAAATGCAAACATAAATACCGGTAAAGACCTTTTCTTCCCTGAAAACAATGAATGTAAATTATCTTCAGAAGATGCAATTTCTTGTGAAGGAATACTGACGGAGAAAGAATGTTTTGAAGCCCTTAAAACAATGGAACCTAATAAATCTCCAGGTACGGACGGAATACCAGCTGAATTTTACAAGGTCTTTTGGAAAGATATATCCAATTTGTTCATAAAGGCAATCAACGCGTCTTACAATCGCGGAAAGCTGGGAATTTCCCAAAGGAGAGGGTTAATTAAACTTATCCCTAAAAAGAACAATATTCTTTCAAATTTGAAAAACTGGCGCCCTCTCACTCTTCTAAATACAGATTACAAAATTGCAACAAAGGCAATAGCGAATCGGCTAAAAAAGGTGCTTCCTAAGCTCATAAATCACGATCAAACAGGCTTTCTTAAAGATAGATCTATCAGCGAAAACATCCGATTGATCGATGGTTTGATAAGACATACAGAAGAAGAAAAAATTCCAGGTCTTCTATTATTTGTCGATTTCGAAAAAGCCTTTGATACCTTAGAATGGTCCTTTGTTCAGCAGGCGTTCGAATACTACAAATTTGGCGCTTCTTTAAAAAAATGGATTGAACTCTTTTACGTTGAAATTGAAAGCAGTGTAGTAAACAATGGCTGGTCATCTGACTTTTTCACTCTGGGAAGAGGTGTTAGACAAGGTTGCCCCTTATCTCCTTACATCTTTATTCTTTGTACTGAGATAATGGCTTCAGCAATTCGACGTAATTCGGATATAAGAGGCATCCCTATAGACGGAGAAGAAACAAAAATAAGTTTATACGCAGATGACACAACTTTAATCCTTGACGGCACAAAATCATCATTACAATTTTCACTAACCACATTGGATGCCTTTCAAACGGTATCTGGCCTTAAAATCAACAACGAAAAAACCGAAGCCCTCTGGATCGGAGCGCTGAGCGGAAGTGAAAACGAATTGTTTCCCGAGCGTAATTTTAAGTTTACCGAGTTTTTCCTCATCTTCCTAGAATGTAAATATGTTTAACTACTGTGAATGTTTAATCTGAGCTGTAAGCGAGCTAAGAAAGTAAGCCACTATCTCTCCTGTCCGTGCCCTTTTCCCTATGTTGTTTTTTTTTTGTCTTTATTATTTTTTTTTACAACAACTATATTTATTATTTTTAGGAAAACGGATGTATTAATTTACTTACACTGTAATTAGTGTTAAGTATTGTACGTATGGTAAGTTATGTAATTAATCGTTTTGTAAGTAGTCTTTTTGTGTTGCAAATAAAGTAAAACTTTTCACTCCGAAAAAAAAAAAAAAAAAAAAGAAAAGCGGGTCAAATTCGACAACAATAGCTATTGTATTCTTGATCGTTTTTGTCCATGTAAGGGCAAAAACGATCAACGGTGAAACAATGGCTTATAACAAGCGAGGGAAATTCAAAATTTCCGATGAATCTTCGGCGGGACCGAGCTAAGTGGCAAGTTCCCCCGTGCGGGAGGTACAGAGCTATAACTGACACGACAAACTAACAACAGCGAGGCATAAAAATTCCTCTGACAACAACACATTGGTTACGTTCTTAAGATTAAAATTAAACGAGCTTCGTTCTCATTTATAAATCATTCAAATCTTGTAGCCGCGCAAACAGTTGTTACGTGAACGTGTTGCTTTATTCCTCATGCCTGAAAGTCTATTTTGCGAGGCTAACGGCAGCTACTTTCATCGGACAACAAACTAGCAATGTACTCAACTCGTTTTATTTTGGATTTTTGTTTTACTACGGCTTTTAGTTCCGAGGTAAAAGCATTTAAATCTTACGCCGCGGAAAATAATTGTTTATGTAAACATGTGTTTTTATCTTTATTCATGAATGCACATGGCGTTTTGAAGCAATAAAATAACACCTCCCTAAAAGTCACACCTTTGCGCTAAAGTGCGCTTGTATGAGCGCACATTCTACCGAAATGAAAACGAAAATCTTGAGTAGTACTGTAGCTCTTCCAGATCTCTATTTTTATTGGCCCCGTAATACTGTAGCTTCTATTGTGTTTAGGTCTAGGGCTATTGTTTCTGTTGTTTAACCTATTGTTTCGTTAACCAGTCACTGAGCTTGTTTGGAAAGGTACAGTCTCTCCCAAAATCTTAGACCGAACCAGTTTTATGAGTCTATTTCGGAAAGATGCACGCGCTCAGGTTGTCAAGCCGAAGATTTTGCGATCATGCACGAACTTTTCGGTGTGGTTTCGGCAGTGTCACTTAAAACAAAAGACCTATTGTTTAAATCTTAATGTGCGAAGTTGACCCGGTACAATAGACCATTTCTTGATACGAACAAACAGTCTATGAAATGTTTCTTACAAAGTAAATGGACATTCAAAAATGTAATTTTCTTTACCGTAGTTTTCCAGGAATGCTTGAAAATTCTTAGAAAAGTCTACCGCTTCGCGCTGACTTCGCGCTTCGAGACATCCCCCTTTGTCGATAAATCGCAGGATCACAGAAAACAGGATCGCATCGAGGACACCGTGCTCGGCAACGCAATCAAATTTGTTTAGCACATGTCGAAGAACAAACAGTCTATGAAATGTTTCTTTCAAAGTAAATGGACATTCATAAATGTTATTTTCTTTACCGTAGTTTTCCAGCAATGCTTGAAAATTCTTAGTAAAGTCTGTCGCTTCGCGCTTCAAAGGAAGACACGTCCCGCTTAATTTGTGATAAATGGATGCTAATTCAATCGCTTTCAGCTCTCTAACCCCCACTTCAAAGGCATACAAATCGTCTTAAGGACTTTTTCTTTCCATTTCGAAGTCTTAAAAGGCGTGTTTACATTCTGGTAATGGAAAATGAACGTCTGCAAAATTGAATCGGGAGTACAGAAGTAAGGGTTATTTTTAGGCAACGAGGGGATACGTGATTTATTCACCTCGGGTTTCGCCCTCGGTGAATAAATCACGTATCCACGAGGTGCCTAAAAATAACCGGCTTATATTCCACATGGGCGAGGTTGACTGCCCAATGACAAACAAACGCTTTTGTGCAATGCATATATCGGAATGCCTTTGTATGTGTGGAGAACAATAGAATAAAAATGCTGAACGTACGCACTGGGATTTCGACGTGGTAAATTCGTACAGAACAAACATGTTTTGCGTCGTGTCTGAGCTTTATTTACTCTAAGATCAGAAGACATGAGTGACTCAGCAGACGACTTGTTTCGTACTCGGAACAGTTTCAGTGGTTCGTTAAATGTAAGCAGTAAGCTAGACGAGGAGCTCGCGACTGAACAACCTCGAGGTGCTTATGATAACGCGCAGTTTAGCGTTGCAGAAGTGACTGAGGTGAGTGTTCGAAGATGCCAAGCAATGTCAAGATATCGCAGCGGTAAGTAGAATCCAGTAATCCAGTATTTCGGAACAATCATCGTCTGTGTTCAATTTAACAAACTGCTCGGTTGTGTTCAAAATGTAAGAATCCTTAAAGTTGGTGACAAATTTTACTTGCTTTGCTGTTATTTTTGTTTGCAACTTTGGGTGTTGAGAGGGGAATATGTCAGGGGAATATGTCAGGGGAATATGTCGGGGGAATATGTCGGGGGAATATGTCGGGGTAATATGTTGAGGTGAATATATTCTATTGTTTTGCTATTGTTTCAGCCCCGCACTCCCCTGTAACAATCAAAAGCCGCCACCAGCTTTTCAGACAGTTGACAATTAGCGGGGATTACTCAAGATAATCCCCTACGAGAACAAAAGAAACCAAGCCATGTGGAATATAAGCAGTCATATTTGTTTGAAATCTGATGATAGTCTTCTCTGAGTGACAAACCGGTTCTCTCTAGTCCCCCCTAAAATCCAGACATGTGCTC
Source organism: Cladopsammia gracilis (assembly GCA_022457155.1). Classification (NCBI taxonomy): domain Eukaryota; kingdom Metazoa; phylum Cnidaria; class Anthozoa; order Scleractinia; family Dendrophylliidae; genus Cladopsammia; species Cladopsammia gracilis. The sequence goes on from JAJGOT010000614.1 coordinate 56,384, forward strand.
AGTAGACGGATTCTGATTGGTTTCAACTTCCTGAAGCCTTTTATAACAATAGGGGACAACAATAACTTTCTAGGGGAGGCAGGGGCGAGTTCGCATACACTAAAATATGCGTGCATAAATCTGCATGCAAAATCGTGACACAAAAAAATAATAACAAGAGGCTCCCAGCAGCCTGTACTCATGCGCATGCGTAAGTAAGTTAAGAAGATGATAAGAATATAAGAAGATGAGAAGAAGATGATAAGATAAGAAGATGAAAAGAAGATGTCCGACATGGCGAAGAGTACTCCTTTTATTCAGTCATCGTTCCTGCAAACCACGTTGTTTACTATTGATTGTTTTGGAAATGAAATCTGTACCACAATGAAGGGAATGATTCTTCTATGTCTTATATATACCAAACATGAACATTGCTAATGGAAGAAGGGTTGTAGGAGACGCTGTCGTGACACTTGAGTAACGCTCTTTTACCGGAAGTGGGAGTAGCCGGAAGTCACTAAACAGGAAGTGTAGTGGCAAAGCTATGAACCGGAAGTGTACAATTAAAAATATTCGTGCATAAATTTGCATGCAAAATCGTGACACCAAAAATAAAAATAATAAAAATAACAAGAAAAACGGAGCCGAAACCTTACCTCATGCCGCTTCGCGCATGAGTAACAAGAAAAACCGAGCCCATTTTTTAACCTCATGCCGCTTTGCGCATGAGTTAATAAAATATCCCGTATCGCGTATATATTAAGCCTATAGTAATACTGCCCTAATATTTTCCCAATTTGTTCTAAACTAGTATTGTGGAAAGAGTTATGAAGCGTCTATTATTGGTTAGATTCCACAATTCCCACTGTTGTATTCTTATTTCCGAGAAATTCCTTGAAAACCCAAGCTACGATATTAAATGCTAAGAACCTGCAATACCAACAACCCGAAGCTGGAAGACAGCCTCCCTTCTGGTCTATCAACTCTTTCGTACAGCTTCCCTGGTAAGAAGTCTTAGCAATACGTCCGGGATGAAGATGATTAAAGCTGGATTTTCACTGTCCCCTAATTTTTGCGTTGGTAAATATAGTTAGTGACAATGTATGAACAGTTCGGTTTTAGTCTTGTGTTTTGTTTTCTTAAGAAAGCAAGCACCGGACCGTTCACGATACAAGCAATAAACCTTGGATTGGAAGGAATTCGAAAGTCTTTCCAAGGCCAGGAATTAAACAAGTGGCTTTCAAAAATTAAAATGGAAACTATTAGCATTTTGGCAGTACGTACAAAAGGTTATTTTCAATTAACACATTTTTGGTTTCTAGTGTGTCTAGTATCCATGCAAAGGAAAGCAATAAAAGAAAGACAGAAACGAAAATTACGGTAAGCAATCTTAAAAAAACAATCCGTATAGTATACAGTGATGAACTTAATTGGGGACACTAAATGTTGGCAAAAAAGTAAAAGGGAGAAAACAGTCATACTTTACACAGAACAGAAACATATAATACAAGTTGTCAATGAAACATGGTTGAATAATGTCGCGCCAAACCTAAAGGGACTTTTCTTTCTATTTTGAAAAACGTGCAAACATAGGACGAATAAATACCTTCCGAAAAAGGTACCTTGAGGCCGTTATCATCGATTGTAGAGTGCAGCGGACAGTACCACAGCAGTTGTATTTTGAGTGAATCAACATAAGTTGTTTTTTCCCTCAAAACAATAAACAAACGACACCCATCATGTCAGTCGCCCTCAGGGGTATTACTTGCTCTGATAATGGCCTTTTTGCAGTCTAGCCTAATTACCTCACCCACTTGACCAAGCACTCGACCGTACCCTGTTCAATTGTTTCTATTAAGTTCCAATGTTCTGAAACGTAAACTTCAGCTTGTGAAAATAAATTTTAGCAATTCCGTGATTCATCGAAATAAATATAACTGTCTTGGAAGTTTAAACTTAATGCATGTGTTTTACTGAGAAAATTAAAAATGTTGTCAGTGACATTTTGCATTTTGTTGATTTATATCATTAGGAGGCCCTGGTTATTTTTTTTTTTTTTTTGCGATTAAAAGTACTGAGAACATCATTTCCTACCTTTGTAAAATTCCCAATGTGGTTATCAAGGGATCTGGATAAATGGAATCTTGCCGAGCTCCTGTTTCCATATGAAAGTACTCCAAGAACAACAAGAAAGGTTACATAGAAAAATGCCTGGCTAATGGACAAGCGACGTTTGGCTCTGGCGACACTTTTTTCCCTCAGGTGTGCTACTTTAGTCGACAATGGAATGGTAGTTGCTATTTCCAATGGTGCTTCTTCATCGCATTGTTTATGAGAAGAAACTTTATTTGTTTTGCATTTAGAAAACATAACAGTCAGCGAGATAAGAAGGAGACATTTAAATGGCTGCACAAGCATGATGTCTTCAAAGAAAGAGGTGATGACCGAAGAAATCCATTCTTGACTTTTGTCTTTTCCCCACATCAGACTGTATGAAATAGTCGCGGCTGCTGAAGCGGCTGTTACGATTGCAAGCAAGGTAAATGTAATGAAGAGCAAGCACAGACGCGAACGTTCTCCTTGCAAGCGTTTAATGCTTCTCTTGAATAACTGAATGATGACATGCAGGGGCAAGATAAAAAGGTTGCTTTGGATACTCACTATGGCCTGTCTTGCAGAAAATTTCAATGGACCTAGATTGATAGTTTGGGATGAATGCGTTCCCCAGTAATAGAATGAAGCATTGACTGCCATTGTACATAACAGCAACGAAAAACAGAAGGAGATCCTTTGAACTCTGGTAACACTGTCACCTGGAGTCTTGGTTATAACGGACAACCAGAGGTGGCCATTGGAAAACATTTCCTTGACGAGTTTTGTTGTGACACTGGGACCGGAACAGGAAGGGGTTTGAAGCACTTCGTTGGAAAAGGATTCATCCTCCAGACTGAGCCATGTCTCGAACATAAATTTCCAACAGCTCCCAGCGTTTGCATCTGTAATTTCGATCGCATCTAAAAACCACGAAGGGTCATTGCCTGAATTGTCATGCCAAATGCGTAAGGAATAAATTTCACCTATGTCTTTATGCAATATAATCACAAACTTTTGTTCAGTCCCTCGAGCAAAAATTGGTTTGGAGTTAGTACTACTGTCTTGATATAGGTTGATGGTACCACTGCTACCTTCAACACCATTCATCATAAAGGAAACTTTGGCTGTTGTTCCTGCACCTAGCCATGCACCTGTCTTTATGGACATCTCGTACCTGTGACCTTCTGATTCTGATGCAACACAGACAATTGCAGGTTCGTTATCTTGTAGCTGAAATTATAAAAAAGGGCAATGTAAACTAATTTCAGGTTCAATAAACAAGTATGAATATATCAGCAAAAATTGTATTCCCCTGTTTCAAGACATATTGAAAGATAAATGCCTGAACATAATACACCAAGGCATTCAAGGATCAAATTGAAAGACACATACATCTTTAAAACTGAACATGTGAAGCAACAGTATTAGCGCGCTTGTTACCGACAGCAATTACATTTGTTGCTGTCATTACAACGTCAGTTTTTTTTGTACACGAAGTATATTATTTATGTACCCTGGAACAAGTTTAGCTATTTACAGAATTCGAACTTTTCATATCCTGTTGGGCTAACTGAATGTACCACACATATATATGTACCTTAGCCATATCTTTCCTGTCAGCCTTTCTGGCCATAATTACCGCAACCAAGTAAAGAAGAAAACACGTTAACACCGTTCCAAGCACTAGAAATTTGCCAGGTTCGTCGGGAGATCGCAGCTCATAATATACTTTCTCGAACTTGATTTTATTTGGTGGAACCAGGTAGCCTCCAGCAAAGGATGTCAGGTGAGTACAAGAACAATTTAAAATGGAGTTGCTGATGATATTCTCTGCCTTCAAATTAAAAAAAAGAAAATTAATTAAGCCATTTTCTATTGGCCTTAACCGTGTTTGGTCGATTTTTTTTTTAATCTATTGTAGTGATATCACTTGTTTGTAGTAGTTATCTTACATGTAACTGTTTTTCTTTTTTCAAGAACTACTACAAATAAGTGAATGCCGTCGCCATGGTTCCTAAAATGGGACCAAACTACGCTAATCTTTTCATGGGATACATCGAAAATCAATATTTCGATCAGTATGACGGAACCATTTCTTCCTAATATTTTTAACTAATGTGTGTTACTAATCGCCAAGTACACACATATAATACTCGAAATGCTAATAACTGCCGACCAAATTTCTGCAGAACAAACATTAAACAGTTCGCAGTCCTCCATCTAGGACCTAAACTATGGAACTCCCTTCCCCATAATCTTACGCAACTGACAAATTACTTTAGTTTCAAGACTTCATTAAAAAAAAAATACGTTATAGAGAGAGCTATAAATTAAACTCGCCAGACCATGATATGGCAGGTTACACTAAATCATAATTAAATATGAGGAGCCCAATTTCTACAAGCTTTTTAGCTTCCATTGGGCTTCCTTGCCACTTTACCTATCAAAGTTAAGTCACTTAATATAACATTTAATTTTGAGCTATTTTTGTAGCTCTTCCTGCTCTGTAAATTTGCAATTTTAGTAATAGTTTTTTTTTCTTTTTCTTTTTGTAATATTTATTCCATTTGGCAAATATAAAATAAATAAATAAACTATAATGCCACTACATCGACGACTGTAGTTGCACTACCTCATTCAATACAGAGGAGCATTACTCCATTTATAACTTCTGTCAATTATTTCCACCCACACAACAACGCAGTTCAAAGCATCATTTTAAAGATCTTCACATTGCTCCAAAATGACCCCGAAACAGGCAGACGTTTTTGACAACCCCACTGATTGCATTAAAACATGGAAAAAAAATCAACTTCTACTTTTAAATGCGGAAACATATCGGGACACAAACGATCTATTAAAATCACTGAACGTTTCTCATGCACCTTCGCAAATGTTTTCTTCTGCATAACATTTACTTTATGTAAAAAGATACACATAATTTGGTGAAAAAGGGAGGAAGAAAAAACGAGAAAAAATTGATATATGATAGTAATGTTGTAAACTCATTCCTAATGTTATTACTGCTGTAAATAATTTTAATCATTTAAAAATTCGTTTTGAGGTCCACTGGTTTATCGGTATTCTTAAATTACTGTCATATGTTCTACCCTTATAAAATATGGTTGTTACGTAATTGCTTACTAACTAAGACGTTGAAGAAATGACAGAGACGAATCTTAACCTGTCGCCCAACACTATAATCTCCTCAATCATTCTTTACAAACACCTGGGTAGCACCGAAATCCGTAAAAATTAGAGCAAAAATTTATCTTAAAAATCTCTATCCCCGCGGAATCAACGAACGCTTTTTATTCAACTAATTTATTTTCACGTTACCATGTTTCCACCAATAGTGTAGCTCCACCATTTGATCTGACGAAGGGCTTGCGAAACGAAGTGTTAGATTGTAAGTCTCTATGATGACCAATTTACTTGATCAAATCAGTTGATAAAACCAATTATTGGGAGTGAAACACTCCCCCATTCCACTCGCAGCACTACAGTTTATTTAGAAACTAATCCCTTTATGTTTAAGACGGCAGGCGCGCAAAGATAACGACACGACAACGACATTACTTACCTTGCACCCTGTTGTTTTCCAGTTAAATTCATTTGATTCCCAGAAGAGGCAAGTAGATTCTCTGACTGTGTATGTGTAGTTCACATTTTCTACTACTGACCTTGAAGGAGGGTCTTTGATTTTGATACATCCCTCCTCGTCTTGGTCTTCCTTACCTTTTCCTTCCTCTTGCTTTTCGTCATTTTGTTTAACAATGAACTCTATATCAAGAATATAGTTTCCAGGTGTGAGTGCAGTGAAAGAGATCGTTATATTATTGTTCCCTTTGCAAGTGATCATTCCTCTTTTGAGCCACTTTCCCCGTACACGTTTGCACTCGTAAGGTGGTAATATCTCACCGGGCAGTAATATTTTCAGGTAGGAGACAGTAAAATGATTGTCTTGAGGGACAATCGAGATTTCAATCATGGTTTGTCCTTGTTGGATACTTATGTTGTGATGTCTTAGCATTCCATGTGTTCCTAAAGAATTATCTGCAGGATGGTGAGATGTGTGCCGGTTCAGAGGTAATAAGATAGTTACACCTGGTGACAGACCAGACATTGGTATTAGTTCCTCTTTGCCATTCCGAAGATCTAAACTTGCAATATGTGTTGTAACCCACTTGCTGCTTTTGTCCCAGGTAAAAGGATTGAAAGGTGTACTCCACGTCTGCAAAAGATCAGTAGATAGCAATATAAATTAAAACCCTGAGACAGACATTTCTTCTTCTTTCCCCGCGTATTTCGCATCGCAGGTTATTATCCTATCCACAATGTAGTCACAATATTTCAAGGTGCTGAGATTGGGTTTCTAAGAAGCGACCACCAATTGTATATTGTTGTATAAACGGACCTAAACGGCCATGTTTCTTCGTGACATACCTTGTGTGCCCTATACCAGCCAATCAAATCCAACCAAATCTTATCACGCGCCCGTCACGTTCGCTATGAATGAATATTGCCGTTTTGGTCCGTTTATTAAGGTGTTTCCCTCCAGTTTCCGTGCAGCCGCACCGACCATTTTTAATCGTCCGTTTAACTAACTTTCCTTTATTGAATTAGTATGAAACTTACACAAAGTATTGTACAAAGTTTGAAGTTTATAATAGTGTAACAATTTTGTAAATCGGTTTTAAAATTGCGGAGATAAACGAGAAACATTGAAATCACTTGAGTCTAAATTCCGAGCGATTGCGATGGCATCTAGAAAAATCAAAACTATTACGATAAACTATGACATATGGCAAACGAAATATCTAAAAATTAGAAACTTTTGTCAATCCGAATTTGAGTAAATCAGAAAAACATTTCGAACTTGTGATTTTGTATTTGTATGAGCACATCTACAAAATCCTCAATTAAGCTTATAAAAGTTTAATTTCTCAATCTCAAATTTACGCCAAAATGTGTGTTTATAGTATGAGATGAAACTATGAAAGTTTGAAAGCGTTTCTCGTTTTAGTTTTGGAGATTCGATTTTCTATAGGAAACCGTAGTTTTTTGACTGAGTTCTTGATATTGCAGTTTTAGCACATTTCTACATATTTCAAAAACCGCGAGATAGATTTTTTTTAAACTTTTATAGTCGTTTCTTTATAATATGAACAACATTGTCTCGAAGTTTCATCTTGATTGAAACATTGCAACATGGTCAAATAAAATAATAAAGTTCACCTAAAACGCGATTGAGAAGTTGTGCTTTGATTGCACGGTTGAAGGCGCACGTCGCAAAGACGCTTTAATTAATTCAGATGAAGTGTAACGCATTTCTGCGTGTTGAGAATTATGCAAATCGAGTTGACTTCTTTCTTTTCCCTACAATTCAAAATGTCGAGAGTGTCCAGTGCACGTCAAATGCGAATAAAAAAACTGCTTTCAAATAAACGTCCCACTGAAATTCGTGGGAATGATAAAAATAACGTGGAACACAGCCTCTAAACATTACTCGGCAAAACATGATGGTCACGCAGAAATGCATTGCGCTTCACCTGAATTAATTAATTAAAGCGTCTTTGCGCGCCTTCAACCGTGAAATCAAAGCACAAAGTCTCAATCGCGTTTTGGGTGAACTTATATTTTTACTTATATTTTATTTGACCATGTTGCAATGTTTCAATCAAGATGAAACTTCGAGATAATGCTGTTCATATTATAAAGAAACGACTATAAAAGTTTAAAAAAAATCTATCTCGCGGTTTTTGAAATATATAGAAAAGCGCTAAAACTACAATATCAAGGACTCAGTCAAAAAACTATGGTTTCCTATAGAAAATCGAATCTCCAAAAATAAAACGAGAAACGCTTTCAAACTTTCATAGTTTCATCTCATACTATAAACACACATTTTGGCGTAAATTTGAGATTGAGAAATAAAACTTTTATAAGCTTAATTGAGGATTTTGTAGATGTGCTCATACAAATGCAAAATCACAAGTTCGAAATATTTTTCTGATTTACTTAAAATCGGCTTGACAAAAGTTTCTAATTTTTAGATATTTTGTTTGCCATATGTCATAGTTTATCGTAATAGTTTTGATTTTTTTAGATGCCATCGCAATCGCTCGGAATTTAGACTCAAGTGATTTCAATGTTTCCCGTTTATCTCCGCAATTTTAAATCCGATTTACAAAATTGTTACAATCATATAAACCTCAAACTAAGCATAATATTTTGTGTAAGTTTCATACTAATTCAATAAAGGAAAGTTAGTTAATCGGCCGCTTAAAAGTGGTCGGTGCGGCTACATGGAAACTGGAGGGAAACACCTTAACCAAGGTAAAACTTCGATTGAAACTTATCGCTGGATGAAAATCGTACTGCTTTGATACTTTTCGGGATTTATGGATGACTTAGCTGCCAAAACGCACAACTTGAAGCAAAGAAAGAGATTACAGAAAGTGAACTCGCCCGAGCATTCTGCAAAAAGCAAGTGTTTGTTTATTGGCATGTTTTCGAATTTTCCGGAATTTCAAATGGTTGTAAATCTTGGTAAGGTAGAGTGCACATAAATATTATTCTTAGTTAGGATTTAGGGACATTTAATGGGCTAACAAAGCAAATCGTTAACAAAACCCGTAAAATTATTTATTTGAGGAATTGACGTCATTTCTCAAAGATGGCGGCTGTTACACGCTCGATAAATATTTTTACTAACGATTCCAGAGGGAAAACGCTTATGGAACGATTCAAAATTCGCCACATGGTCAGGAAAACTTTCAAAGTGATGAGACTCGTGGAAGCATTTTTTCAGGAACTCCACGGTCGAAACTGACATAAATTACATTACTTTTGGTCTTACATCTTGCGGACAATGTAGCCACTGGTATTACATACCAGTAACCACAAAAATTCATTTTTTGAGCCAAAAGTGTTGGTCGCTTCTTAGGAAGAAAACGTCATAAGTGATGATTGGTGATTTCGAGATACAGCAAGAACTTCTCTTACCACTTTTAAGTGTGATTATGTAAGGGTTAGACAATGAACGCGAGTGGTCTATGGGATATAGTGCCTCGAGCATGGCACTTCTATCTAATGCGAGAGGCGCTATATCCCATAGGACACGAGCGTTCATTGTCTAACCGTCTTAGAAAATGGTCATATCCGCGAAGAAAACATATGTTATGCAGATTTTATTTATGAGCGTATTTTAATTGTGCCATTCATACTTGGGAATCACGTTGTTATTTTGTTTTGGATGTCGCCGTTTTTCGAATAACAATGCTTTTCTTTCTTTGGAGCTTTGTTTATTCTTTGTTGTTTTGATGGCTCATTTGCTCCGGCTATGAGCCAGTATACAGAGCTCGAGGAACTTGAGGCCGTCCTTGCCACTCAATAGTTACTTGCTTTTGAGAGCGTAAACATATCCGAGTGCTTGGGGGATGATATGAATTCGATAAAAGTGCACGTTTCCAAAAGCCTACGACAGTGAACGAAATTGAGCAAAGAGAAAGAGACAGAATTCCAAAACACGATGAGACCAGTCTTTTCTGTTATTTCTGTGTGTAACGGAGGACAGATGACGTAAAACATAAGGAACTAAGAACGACAATAATACAAATGCAAAACAAGACCAAAAATACAACACCTCACAAATGAGTACCGGTACACGCAGAAAGACCCAGTCTTTCGTTTAATTTTTCCTAAAAATTGTTAAGACGAATTTGGTTTTGTTATTTTGGTGATTAATCTCTTGCTTAAGTTATGTAAAGCGAAAACTTCAAATAAAATTGTCATTGTTATAACTGCAAGTTGTTTTTGTTTAAATTAGCAACCTATAATTCATTAGTATGCTCTATATACTCATTAGTATGCTCTATATAGAGCATACTAATTATGCTTTTAGACAAAGGAAAACAAAAGAATTCATTAGTATGTTCTATATAGAGCTTACTAATGAGTAGTTATTTTACCCCGCAATTTCCCTGGGCTTCAAAGCCCCCGTCTCTTTACATAATTTAAGAGTGACTTTCCCTAAATACCAACTATAGCGTGCAAGATAGAAAAATCGAAATCGCCCAAACTTTGCCACAATAAAGACCTTAGAAAACTATTTTAGAAAATACAGCTATTTCAATTTTGGTTGTCGGATGAGAGCTTCAAGCGTACGCAACGAGACCGCAAGGTAGTGTGGGATTTTTATGACGGTAAAATGCCTCGCCCATACAGCGAACATCTCCGATGGCGAGCCATTTGGATGAAGGAGATATTAGCCTTTAAAGTAGATGAAGTTACGTCTGCTTTGTGTATGTCATCAGGGAGCTTAAGGAACCACGACGCCGACGGCAGCGAGAACGGCACAAAACAATAGGTTTAATGAGCCTCTGCACGTGCGTTTTACATTTTGGTACATTTCTTTGCCGTTCCCTGCAAAACAACAACGTCAAATGATGAAATTATAGGTTTTGTGGAGAACGTAAACACACGACGGTTAATTTTCCTTTCTCCATTTAACCTGGAAAGCCATCCCTTCAAATTCAGCTCCTGGACAATCCAGTCACATTAGACAAACTAAACAAATTAGACTAATGCAAAGTAGTTTAAAATAGCGCGAATCCTTTTTTCGAGTGACGTTTTCCTTGGCGTTGCCGTCGTCGTTGCTTAAGGACGTTCGCGCGAAAATCTTCTACAAGACAGATTTTTTTCAAACCTATGCTACGGTTTGATAATGAGTTACTGATGTCAGAAATGCAAAAAAAATTGGGGGTCACCGAATTGATTTAAGAGATATAGTGTGTAGAAATATATCCTGTTTTTGAAAAGTTAGTCCTCGTAACATGACATGGTGTCTATGGCTTTTAGTTAAAAAATATCAAAGATGAATCGCTGGGGAGAAACTATTATATTCAAATGTTATCTAAGTGGGCCTGATTTGTAAATAATTCGAACTGTTTTCAACCTTTAAATGAGTTAACCCTTTAAAGAGGGCATTCGAAAACAACATACAGCTGAGATATGAGTGCAATTCGACGTCGCGTGGATAAAAAAATGAAAAAAAAAATCAAACTTCTACAAGACAGATTTTTTTCTTTTATTTCACAAACTGTAGATAATCGGTAAAGAAAGTGATATATGAAGAAAAAAATAGGGGTCACCGAGCATCCAAGCGAGTTAAATCAAAGCAAAGTTAACGCAACGGCTACCATCCCTTCATATGAATAGATTTCTTCCTTTGCGCGCGCGCTCTTGCATGACATTGCATGGCGTTGCGACATGAATTGCGTGCGCAGTAAGGATGCGCATAAACAATTGGCGCGAACGTCCTTAAGATCACTTAACAAACGCTAAAACCGCAAATCTAAGCTTTGGCCAATTTACAGCTACCCATAGTACCTTGCGGTCTTGTTGCGTACGCTTGAAGCTCTCATCCGACAACCTAAATTGAAATAGCTGTATAGCTTTCAGCTGTTTTGGATTTATATATTCCAAACAGGACAATATTTTAATATTTACCCTTGCCAGAGGCCTCAGACAGGCGAAAAATGCCTTTTTTAGTTGGCCTCGTGTGCAAAATTTAAAAGAGGCTGGATCACTATTTCACTACATAGAATTCAGCGATCCTTTCTTTACCTTTTGCCGTTATTAGAATGTAATAATATTTCAACTACAATTTTTGAGCATTTTTTAAGTTACCGTTAGAAATGGTGTTTTTAAAAGTGTCAAAATTGGCTAACTTTAGAAACAAAAATCGCTATCTGGTACATGGATTTCGAACTCAAGTTAACATTCTAATAAAACAGCAACTCTAGTTCTATTGAAATATGAAATAAAATTTTGGGGCAATTAAAACTGCAAAGTTTGACAGCCGAAAACATTCACGCTACTTGATCGAAATTGGAGAATGACAGTCGTATCGCCCGCCGATAAAATTGAATTGCCCTAGTGTTTTTGTATATTTTCTTCAAGGAGACCTTTCTCGTACCACTTTATGGCCATATCTAGCTTTTCCTGGTAAAATGCATCCTCTGTGGCTTCGAAAAAGTTATATTCCTTCAGTCGTTTCTCATGCAAATTAAGACAAATCGCTATACTTTGTTTACAACCAAGAATTATCGCCGATAAACCCTTGTGAGTCTCTTCATCTTCGCTACTTTCTTAGGGCATCTTCTTATATGATAACATAAGACATAAAAATAAAACAAAACGAAAGTAAAGCAGGACTCACCTTTGATTTATTTGGGTCGAGAACGATACAAGAACGTCGAGAAAACAAAGTCCGTTCATCGCCGTGCCGAGCGTGACAGGCACCGTGACAAGTTTTACTTTGTCCCAGGTCACCAGCTCTGTCACGCTCGGCACGGCGATGAACGGACTTTGTTTTCTCGACGTTCTTGTATCGTTCTCGACCCAAAGAAATCAAAAGTGAGTCCCGCTTTACTTTCGTTTTGTTTTATTTTTATGTCTTAGGGACCGTTCATTATTTATGGGAGGCGGGGGGGGGGGGGGGGGGGGGGGGGGGATGGGTGAGAAATTAACAAAATTTCCATTTTTTTTCATGTCCCCCCTTGCTGAATCTGGAATTTTTCAGGTCCCCCCTGTTCTGTTGGGGAAGAATTTCAATACCCCCCCCTCCCCCCCCCCCCCCACCAGTTTTTAATCTGATTTCTATAAAATAAAAGTTGTATTGTACGTATCCATACCGTATTTTTGTGGGGGCGTGATGATGTAGTGGCCAGCGTGTTGGTTTTCAGATCTAAAGTAGGTGAAAATTTGGGGGGTGACTGTATTGCTGTCTTGATATTAAAAACTGTGCTTCTAATATCATAATTAGTTTTAAGCATATAGGTGTAAATTTGAGATATGATGGGCCTGGAGTACGATGGGAATGAGGATATGATGGAAATGGGGATAAGGAGGAGACAGAAACCTGTATAAACCAGACATAATCTAGTATAAACCAGACATAAAAGCAATAAAACCATAACATGTTGAAACAGGAAATGGAAAAAAGTTTAGAATAATTTTCAGTAAATTTATTAATAAATAGTTATTACAACTTATGGCATTTTGACTCTTGTGTGGTTTTCTTTATCGAAGCCATTCAACCACTTGCCAGTCCACTGTGCATTTGAAGAACTAGAGTTAAGACTTTAATAGTTGTTTATTACTATCACAACCAAGACTCAGCTGGGCTATATAAAGATTTATTGCAATATACAAAACCACTGCTACTGAGCGACCTAGAAACCGGGAGTGGTGCACGTGGGTGGGTTGAGTCACTTACAAGGATGACAAAGGACGAACTGATAACTACAAGATACTACTAACAGTTCTTCAACTAATGTCCACATAGCAGATAAGGACAATTCCTTTGGCTAGGGTTACAACTACTAATTAATACTTTTAAAGTCAATCACTAAAACCCTCAGTTTAATGCTGTTACAATCCAGTAATATGTTTAATGGTGGGTTAAAACTTTAAGTAATGTCGTGTAAAATTATGGCAGTACCAAATAAAGAAATTAAAATTAACAGTAATCATGCTCCATGATTGCCGCAAAATACTGTGCAAGGCTGTGCTCTTAGAAGAATCGTAGAGAGCTCAAAGGCTCCCAGCCATGAAATCTGGGGTGCCCCGCTCTTATTGGTACACCGTAGTTATGTTTTCGCTTTTTTATTTAAGACATCATCTGTTTAAAATTTCAAGACCCCCCTCCATGACAAAAAAATTTCCCCAGGACCCCCCCCCCTTTTGCAGTGGCTAAAATTTCAGGTCCCCCCATTTTCTCACCCATCCCCCCCCCTCCCATAAATAATGAACGGTCCCTTATGTTATCATATAAGAAGATGCCCTAAGAAAGTGGTGAAGATGAAGAGATTCACAAGGGTTTATCGGCGATAATTCTTGGTTGTAAACAAAGTATAGCGATTTGTCTTAATTTGCATGAGAAACGACTGAAGGAATAGAACTTTTTCGAAGCCACAGAGGATGCATTTTACCAGGAAAAGCTAAATATGGCCATAAAGTGGTACGAGAAAGGTCTCCTTGAAGAAAATATACAAAAACACTAGGGCAATTCAATTTTATCGGCGGGCGATACGACTGTCATTCTCCAATTTCGATCAAGTAGCGTGAATGTTTTCGGCTGTCAAACTTTGCAGTTTTAATTGCCCCAAAATTTTATTTCATATTTCAATAGAACTAGAGTTGCTGTTTTATTAGAATGTTAACTTGAGTTCGAAATCCATGTACCAGATAGCGATTTTTGTTTCTAAAGTTAGCCAATTTTGACACTTTTCAAAAATTGTAGTTGAAATATTATTACATTCTAATAACGGCAAAAGGTAAAGAAAGGATCGCTGAATTCTATGTAGTGAAATAGTGATCCAGCCTCTTTTAAATTTTGCACACGAGGCCAACTAAAAAAGGCATTTTTCGCCTGTCTGAGGCCTCTGGCAAGGGTAAATATTAAAATATTGTCCTGCTTGGAATATATAAATCCAAAACAGCTGAAATCTATATTTTCTAAAATAGTTTTCTAAGGTCTTTATTGTGGCAAAGTTTGGGCGATTTCGATTTTTCTATCTTGCACGCTATAGTTGGTATTTAGGGAAAGTCACTCTTAAGACAGTTCATGGGATATAAAGCACGCAAATACTGGGCACTGATTGGCTGAGCGGGTGTGACCATTTTTTAATTATTTTTTATTGTGAGATTTAACATATTTTGCAGTGCCTTTTTCCATTTTTAAAAAGAATTGTTAATATATGCATCAGTGGTAGAAAATTTAATTTAAGAAAGGTGGGTGACACTACAATCCTCTTGTTATAAGGTTCGCTTTTTTGTCGAACATCACATTTCACCGGTAAACGTGGTGTATTTATCTGTCGTAAGATAAAAATGTATATTGAGATTATATTTATTTTACGCTCAATTACTCTCAATTTATTTCAATAACTGTGAAATTGAAAGTGCAACACATGCGGTGCATTAGGAATTTTCTGATTTAGCGGAAACGGAAAGACTTTTTCCGCCTTGCTAGCTAATTGACGATGAAAATGCCTTGTTGGGTCAATTTGCACAATGTATTTCAGTTATTCATTTTTTTATTTTCTGTTGAGATATTTGACAATAGAAAGACTTTCTAAAGCAAATACAATAGGTTGTCGCAATTTCAAAACAATTAAAGCCCACAAACCGAACAGATCGATAATACGTCACGTGTACTGACTTTATATCTGATGAAAACATTGATATAAACTAGCAGTAATCACAGCTTATGGAGACACATTCGAAGGAATTTCCGGCGGAAATGAGACCCTTAAAAAAACTGATAGGGGCGGCCATTTGGAAGACCGTCTACCAAAAAATCTCAAATTTCGCTGCACATAAACCACAGGACAACCAACACGAAATTAGGATTGCGTTCTTCGAACGCGATAAGTATGTGGTGTTTTATTAGATATAAAGTCACTGCACCTGACGTATAAATATTAACTAGAAGTAATCACAGCTTATGGAGACGCGTTCGAACGATTTCCGCCGGAAATGAGCCCCTGAAAAAAAAAAAAAAACGATAGGGGCGGCCATGTGGAAGACCGTCTACCAAGAAATCTCAAATTCTACTGCACATAAACCACAGGACAACCAACACGATCTTCGAACGCGATTATCAAAATCTTAACTGACACAACAAATGGTGACTGAATCTTTAATATTCTTTCAACAAACTTTGAACTTCACATGTGCCGAATCTAATACAAATGGGAAAACTCTGTTGTTCTTGCTCATTAACATTAGATTCGGCACAGGTGAAGTTCAAGTTTAAACCGGGCCTAATTCGATTGTATTACACAGTGGATTTACTTTTGCGTAAAATTAACGTTAATGTCCCTTTTCAGTAGTCATTGAACGGCAAACATCAACAAGGAACGTAACTAAACAGAAGTGAAGCGACTATAATGTAACCAGTATCCAAGTATTGAATTTTTGCGTTCAGCTGAAACCACGTGAGTTCATCGCAGGAAATTCGTATTCGTCATTCTCTGTCGCTAAACAGCAAAAATCATACACCACTTACTAAGCGAGTTGTCTTTAGAATAGCTCTTTTTGGCAGTTCCCCTTTTCATCTTCAGAATTTTCGGCTCTCGAAACGTACGACAACATGAAGCAATGTTGACTCCTTGAGCCAGAGCTCGTATGAGACAAAAGCTGTTTTTTTCGTATGCTAATTTATTTCTTACGCAACGGATTTTTTCAATTTCTTTTGTTTTCAGCACGAACTGCACGTGCTATGCTTCAACTTCCTGGCAATTTGCATACGGTGCACATTTGTATACGAAGACACAATGCTACTTCCTAGCGTTCCTACATGTACTCTGAATTCCATTGTGCCATTCTAACAAAGGAGACTTGAATAATCACATCCCGGTGAGGCTGAGCCTGCACGTAAAAGATGATCATCATGGTATTTTTCATTGTTTCTGGAGTGGGCGACTTCTTTTCATGCGACTATCATTTCGACTCCGACGGAGTTGATTTAACCTTCATACGTTCTTTTTTCTACGTCTACCTTGATTACCTTGCCCCGTGAGAACATTGTCAAGTACCAGACCACAGTTAGTAGCGCTCTCTCGAGAAAACAAGGCATCAGTTCCTAAACCGACAACTTATCCAGATTAAAATTATTATTTCCACAGTAAAAAAAAAAAAAAACGTTCAAAATGCCGACCGAGTATAGGATAAAAGTCTGCATCCCTGCAAAGCTCTGACTGCAACGACTTCTTCAGTATCTTCGGAGGTATTGAGATACTAAAGCCGCGAAACCGGGAACGGAAACAATACTACAAATTCATGATACCATTTAAAAATGCCTGCAGCCTAAAATGTTTTAAATTAAGTCAACATACAGCTATGCATTTAATGAATTTATACCCGAGACCATATTAACTGTCAAGCAAAACAAAAACGGGACGTTTTTGAAATTCAGAATACCAGTACATTTAGCAGTGCTCGGTTAATCATTCCTCGTGTGTTTAGCCCTGTTTACAAAAAAGGTAAACTAAGGTCACTCTATTGACACTCTAGCTGTCGAGAAATAGCTAACAGCGCCTGGTTTACAGGTCTTTACAGGCAAATTCACCGCAAGAAATAACTTCAAGCATCACGCTTCAGTGAATGTGCCGACACCCATAGAACGAATTGAGTTCCATTGTAATAATCTAATGGTTAATTGTATCACTTATATATCCGGAAAAATTCGTTTCGTTTCCGCGTTATTTCCGCTAAATCGGAAAACCCTAATTGAAGTATTACCTCAAGTTCCAACCTTTTGACTTTACTCATCTGGAATGCCTTATCATTGTTAACTCGCACGTCTGATTGCGCAGTATTGTGTTAATTAAGACTATTATCTTATATGCAACTGTGTTTTGATGGCCCTGTCATGTTTAATTTTCGTTCTTCGTTATAATAACAATGATCAAGTTTCTTGATGAATTGCAACGTTTGTATCCTTTCTTATCTACTTCGAGATTATTTAGAATTGTGTTAAAATTATCAGTTTATGGTTATACTCATCTCCAAGAAAAAATATTGTCATATACAAGATCGCAGATCCAAGAAATTACGTACTTCGAGGTCAGGTGACATCCTATCATCAGTAATAACAGTTTGTTTACGTACGGCATTTTTAAAAAGCACTCAGTGTTAACGAGGTAGAACATTTGCAAAACATAACTCTGATATTACCTCCAAAAACAGTATGTCGCTGTCATTAACCCTCGTCTTTAAAGCCTTCTTGAGATCTGGGATTATAAAGTTGCTGCGATCTGTATTAAGTTTCAAATGGTCAATGTCTTTTCTGTATGTGGATACCACTGTTATGCTGAGATATTTTGACGTGAGTTTTACGTTTCCTGGGATCGTTTTCAGTGACTGGCGAATTCCTTGAATCATTTGATCCTTCAGGGATAGGAGAATATTCGTGATGTTGATATTCTAAGAAAAAATACACAGATAAAAATGGAAAAAAAGAAACATGTTATATTATGATCAGTCAGTAACACTCGGACGTACACGCAAACTTATACCCCCACCGTGGTACAGGGGGGGGGGGGGGGGGGGGGTTGTTGCAACCACCCCACCCCACCCCTTGGGTTTTTGCGATGTTGCAATATTTTAGAAATATTTTACATCTAATAGATAGCCCGCGATGTGCTCTACAAGCTAAGGTAAATATTATGGGTTGTGACGCTGCTGGGGGTCCGCGACGTCATCCAGAATGGCCACCAAGACGGCCGCCATCTTGGATTTTACTAAAAAAATCAAATTTATCGATAAAATGTGGAAATTGTAAATATTGTTTGCTAGAGTTACAAAATAACATATAATTTAACATTTTGATGCTTTGGGTAGCATTTTATTTTTTTTTTTTCATTGAAAAAAAGGGGAAAAACACGCATTTTTCTTCAAAAATGGCTTGACTACATGTTACTTATGACGTCATATCTCGTTACCATAGCAACCGGTTACCGCCAAACTTTACCAAAATGTGTCTTAAGGATAAATGAACAGCTACTGAAAACAGCATGTGGTAATCTGAAAAGCCACCCCCCCCCCCCCCCCCCTGTACGTCCGAGGGGTAATTGCTCGCCAGGCTCCTGCACAAGAATGTTTACTTTTCCGTTGACAATACAGCAGAATGTTTTTAATCAGATTGCTGCATCACTTGCTAAGTAAACAATCATTCATGTTATCGTTCATTTGTTTCAGAGAGAACTAGACGTTCCGGTGAGTCACTCCTTTTCCCCCAGAGCTGTGAAGAGGCTCCGGCGGCTTACATGGCCTGACAGGAATAAACCTACAGATAGGCTTGTGTGAGGCAGCTCAATTAACCTCAGAAGGAAGGTTATTGGCAAAACGATCTAAAAGTGTGGTGTACTCCACAGGTTTTCAGATTTGTTTAAGCTTTGTTGTAAGCTGTGAGAGTCAAAATCGCCACATACCGCTTTCTGCACAGCGGTGTTCCGATTTGTGAAATGAGCATCTTGGGAAGAGATCTTCATTAGTCTTCCAATGCTGAAGATAATATTTTCCAATAGCAATGACAGAGGTGGTCGCTTTGGCGTCAAAGTTCTTAGCCATTCGCTTGCATTCCCTACCATTTGTTTCAAAGTTTTATACAACTGAAAATTTAAATAGATGAAAAAATAATGTAACTTTTGATTTATCTGACGTCATCGTGCGCTATTTCTTTTATCTAATTACAATCCACAGTCAAAAGGATTGATTATAGTCAGGAAATGAAATGCAAAAAACATTGGTGCAAAGGAGTGATAGTTTATAAAGAGGAAACGAGCTAAAGTTAAATTTTATAATTCTCATCTTTTCACAATGGACAGCATGCACAAGAAACTGAAATACCAGTGAGCTGCCGTAAAGTTTATTCCCTGTTGCCCCCTGTTACTAGAAATGGTCAACAGATGTCCGTAATCTAATACACAAGAAACGTTTTCTGGAATTCACCTGATTTACTTATGTGACTATATTAAGTCAGCAATTTATAATTACGAAACTAAGAACTTACTAGTACATCAGTATAACCTAGCTCCAACCGGTCAGCAATGCAACCAACAAGCACTGAAACTGAAATCACGTCGTTGGTGGTTTCCATCTTTACACTGGATAGTAATTCAAATATAAGCTCCTTTATCTGTAAAAAAAATGATTGTCATTTTATACGTTATGGACGAACATAAGCTATAAAAAATACAACCATGTTAATGATTCTGATTGCAGTCCCTTCATGCATTGATGCTATCATTCCTCTGATAAACAATTCAAACGTTTCACCATGCACCATTGTTACCTTTTGACAGTTCATGAGCTCTCCATCATTAGATGACAAACTTTCTACCGCCACTAAAAGTGCCAAAATCTCATTTTCTCTCCAACTGTAGTTTTTTATTTCACCAATCCATTCCTCGCATGTTTGTACCGAAGGGGATCGAACCTAAAATTATGCACAAGTATATACATCATGTTAACACTTCCTTTCAAGAAAAAGGAAGAACATCGATATAAAGACTATGCTTAGGTTCCTTTGAGATGGCAAAATGATTGTAATTCTGCCCTTTCTATAACATAAGATAGTTTTGTATGACACTGTTCTTGTCATTTTAAATTGTTATCAATTATGAAAGAAACCCCAAACTCAATTAGAATGCATGGGCAAATGATCCCCTTGGGATGACCAGGTAGAAATGGCGGTCCCGTCTCCCATGGGGACGTAAAAGAACCACTGAGGACGTAACAAACCCTGGCTGTGACCATCCTCAGTGTCACTTGTTCATGGGTGGGGTGGGTCTGATTGATTGTGAAGCACATTTGAATATGTATATAGAATTTGCGCTATACAAATGCATAAATTTATTTATTTAGCTATTATTTTTTTTAATTTGAAACATAGTTGTGGCATTTATATATTTCTTCTGGTATGAAGAAATATAGAACGAGCATGCAGTTTACAGTTAACCGTCTGAAAATTTCAACCTTTTTTTTACAACGTCGGTTATATATAAAATGGTTATATTCAATCATGAAAATTATATACTTTTTGGTTCTAACCCTATTCAGACCGGACTTATTTTAGTTTTTCAGGCCGGGGGGAGGGGGGGGGGGGGGGGGGTTTCTCCGAGATAATAAAGGCTATGCCAACGAAACTTTGTAGGTGTAACGTACGTCCAACAAGGTATCTCCTGCCGTAAAAATTACGTGACTGTGACGTCATATGTAGTATATATAACGTCATTATTACTGAACAGCCGTCATCTTGCATCAACCATCTTGGATGTCTTGATTACTCTCCAAAACGTAAAACAAAACACTAAAAATGTCTCAAAAGTAATCAAAACCGAAAACTAAAATTATCAAGAAAGTTATTTTCCTTATTAAAAAACACGAAATGTTCGAATTTGGAAAAGCATGCCTGTCAAAATGTGGTTGCTATGGTAATGTCATGTAGTATTTACTAAAACTTGTTACATCAAGATATTCTCAAATAAATTTAAGGAAAATTCGTCAAGTTTGGTGGCCATTGATAAAACGGTTTTAAGAGGCAGTCCGTGTAAATTTCGACCACTCGATTTGGATCGATATTCCGATTTCATTTCAACTTTCTGCACGAAACAAGATTGATATAGGATAAGCGGAAATACCTTTATTTTGTTTCAAGACGTCATAAGACTCGAGATTTTGAGGCGAATGTCATTGCCACCCGAAACCCTAGAAATGGACCTTTCATCAAGCTGAAAATACCCCATATTGGAATATTTGGTGCCGAGCGTATATTTATCCGTAGAGGCCTAGATTTTTACCAGCAAAGGATGCATCCTATTGGTTCACAAAAATGGTAAAAGGGAGTCACACTATTTTAGAATTGATCATCTAATAACAACTCAAACAGATCAAAGTCAGCAGCCCGTGCATGAAGACAGCCAAGTCGTGCAGCAAAAATCAAAATTTCTCAAAATTCTGACTTACTCTGAAAATCACATGTATTTTTTATAAAGAGCACTAGAATAGTGTTTTTAAACTGCGGAATAAAATTTAGTGTATCTCTGTTATGCGAAGAGTTACGGTTGCCACAATTTTGGACAAATCTGCAATTAGGCAACTCCTGTTGTGTGAGAGCGATTTCATCCCAAGCGCACAAATTTTGACTATTTTGCCTTTCCCACTGGTTAGAATTTACAAATATGATTTAAAAGCGTAAAAAGTTAAAATCATACCTTAAACATTCCACAATTTTTCTTTCACAGCGTCATTTTACAGATTAATTGGCAGCAAATTTGAGATAGCCGTGTCACGGATGCGTTAAATTTTGATCACGGTTTTCTTCAGCGGAATCCAAGCAGCGGTCATGTTAGCTAAAAACCTGAGCATCTACACAAAGTTCCATGAAGTTAGTTATGTCATTTAAACGAACATTCTTCCGACCGAGAAATCGCCAGCTGCCGATAAAATAAAGAAGTGTATATTGAGCCAAAGACTTCTCCAATCGTCCATCTTGTTTTTTTTTTTAATAAATTACCGCTGACCGGAACAGCAATCCGGTCTGATCCAGAAATGAGTTCGACTGCTTTAAAAGCAATCCAAGGCGATGTGTTCAAAATAACGGTGGCAAATACATTTTTTTGTGAATATTCTTTAAACAAAATATGCAATAGGTATCACTTTTATCACAAACGTTCAAGTAGATCGACTGCGTGAATAAAAAATCTCTATTTTTTAGGTAGGTCGTGCAACTCCGCTCCGTATTATCCAGTTGTGGACCCCCGTCACGCAACACCTCCCCATGAAGTGGCTCCATAACTAGACTACACTCCATATTGACATGTAATAATTTTTCACACGATAAGACGAAAGAGAGTATAAGAGTAAGTGATAAGAGTCAAATTTGACTTGGCTTGAAATCAGGCTCTGTTGTTTGGGTTTCCCAGGAGGGCGATAAAACTGCAAGTCCACCGGGAGCCTGTAGTATAGCTCACTTTATACGCGTTATTTCGCGCGAGACCCAAACAAGAGATCTTGCTATAACATGAACAAGCAATCGTTCCCGCTGCTTTGCACTCTTTTCTCTTTAATTAAGCGATATGTTCTTTGTAGATTCCGTCACCACAAGTCATATACGGTGTTGCAAGGGGACCCGGGCGGGGAGGGGAGAAGTAGTCGCTTTCATTTTGTGTGAAATGATTTTAATTTGCTAGGACAAACACAACAACAACAGTTGTTTGTGTAAGAGAAATGTACCATAGAGCAGTTTTCAATTGAGTGTCGTAAAACAAAAACCAAAGTCTGACCAATCACAGCAGTCGTAAACAATCCAATGAACCAATCAGAGCTCGAAGCAATTACAGCATGTCACGATTGGTTTTGGTTTTACTTCTTATTGGTCGAGAAAGTGGCGTGAAATGTTTTAGCCAATCATTAAGCGTAGCAATGCAAAACCAATGCAATTGCGTAATTGTGTAACTGCTCTAAATATACATTTTTGCGTTAGGACTAACGGTACGCCCCAGCCACATGAGATTATTATCCTACTTAGCGTTTATAATTGCATTTACAAGACGCAGCGTGATAGGGTCCTGACATTAGAATAAGACCCAAAAGAAAAAAAATCGCTAAAATCCTAAATTGCTGGCAGCTCAGAAGATTAACCTTGTTAGGAAAAATAACAGTCATCAAAAGTTTAGCCGCCGCTCAACTTGTATATATTATGTCACCTCTACCTTCCTCGCAATCCTACTTCAAAGATATAAATCAAACTTTTAATTTCACATTTTTCTTTGGGAGAAAAAAGGGGATAAAACTAAAAGAAGCGAAATGATAAATGATTACCAAAATGGTGGATTAAAGATACTTGACATCCAAACTTTCAACTGCGCTTTAAAAGCTAAGTGGGTACAGAAATACCTTGACGACAACAATCACGGTAAATGGAAGCTGTTTTTTGATTACTTTCTAGGACGTCGTGAGGGTAAATTACTTCTGACTGGTAATAGCGGAGCTCTCGCCGGGCCGAAGGCCCGGCTGCGCATCTCCATACTCATAGAACCAGAGAACCATAGAACCATAGAACCCATGGCCGTCATTTTTTCATGGTCATGGCTAGCGGAATGTTTCGCGGGCGCGTTGTGTGTCCGCCGTTGTCGTCCGTCGTCCGCCGCCGTCGCTTAGGGCTATTAACTCGCGGGCGCGTAGACCGTCGCAAAACATGCGCGTATGACGCCACACCGGGATCTTTGCAATTTTCACGTCACCTGGGAAAACAATGCTGTGTTTTAACGGAGAAAACCGTTTAAATTAAAGTCGTTATTCTCCTGAATTTTTTCGCGGTTTGCTACTCAAGACAGGGATACTAATTATGGGATACTCAGAAGCCGCTATAGTGGAAATAGAAGAGCTTTCAGAGATAAAATCTTGCTTCGAGGATGGGAGCAATGCGGGAAGATGTTTGTCACTTCGGGTTTCAGAACTGAAGAAGCGGAGATTTAAACAATTTCCAAGCAGTGGATGGACTTAAAGGTAAAACAAAATACATTTTTCGATGGGAATTTATGTTGATATCAATCTGTGATTGACTTTTTTGTGTTCTCGCTAGTTTTCGGGAGAATTGTTTATAACACTCGCTCAATTAAATTCAGTTGTTTTGATTTCTTTCACCGGAGACATCTCGGCCTCTTAATGGTTCGCAGTTCACAAACTTATGGAGATTTGAATTAATTTTTTCGAAAGAAGATTGTGTTGTCCATTTTTATGTGTTTGTTCATTCATTACATAGGTTGAAAAGCGATTTTATGTAAACAAAACAAAACAAGACTTGGATACTTCACACGCGTGGTCTTATGCAAATATGTTTGTGAATTTTTTGCAATTTTGATTTCCAAATCAGTTTCTCGGACAATTTTTATAAGCAGCAGGTGTATTTTATATAGAAATTAGTCGTACTAATTATTCTAGACGGAGAAAAAGTTGTTTTTGTGAACTTTTGTACGGTCTAAATGTACTGTGCAAACGGTCGCGTAAGTCTGTTTTTGAGAATTTCTAAAATTAAAAGATAGGCCCGGTCGTCAATTTTATTCTTGTGCTTCCAACCTTTCACCACAGTTAAGTTTATCATCGGCTTTCTGTTCAAAGAGCGACGCTGTTAGGCTCAGGCTATCTATATATATATTATTAAGCAAGCTGATGTAGCTACTTTGACCATTCAGGATACGTTCACAAATGAAATAGTCGAAATCTGGTCAAGATTAAATTATGAAGAAAGTCCAAAACATTTTGAAAAGATCCCCATTTGGTACCACTCCCTTATAGGGATCGCAAACAAACCATTTTTTTTTTATAG
Source organism: Cladopsammia gracilis (assembly GCA_022457155.1). Lineage (NCBI taxonomy): Eukaryota > Metazoa > Cnidaria > Anthozoa > Scleractinia > Dendrophylliidae > Cladopsammia > Cladopsammia gracilis. The sequence continues at coordinate 81,363 of JAJGOT010000614.1, forward strand.
AAATCGGTCTTGTGCAGGAGTTAATAATGTCAAAGACATATTAGATCAAGAATCAAATTTTCTAAAATTTCATGAGTTCAAAACTTTATACAAAATCAAGGCCCCCTTTTTAACCTATCACGGTGTTGTCTTCTCAATAAAATATTTGAAAAGAGTTTTCCCGACTCAAGGTAGTGCAAACTCCAACAATCAACACAACCGTGGTCAGAAGTTATTATCAGCCTCGAACCTTTGCAGCGAAGCTTACAAATGCCTTATTAAAAACATTTCTTCTACACCCCAAAAAAGTCAACATAAATGGATAATTGACTGTAATATCGTTGAAAATTCATTGCAATCTGACTTATCTTTTGCCCTTCCGTTGCACAAGAGAAAGTAGGTTACAAGTTTTTCAGTTCAAGCTCCTTCATAGACGAATTGCAACAAATAGGTACCTTAATAAAATAGGTGTGTCATTAACTGATACCTGTACCTTCTGTCAACAAAATTCAGTCTCTATTGCACGTTTTTTTGGAACTGTGAACATGTTCAAACTTTTTGGAAGAACTTTCAATCTTGGCTGGTTGAACATCTAGTGAAACCACAAAATGTGCTTTTGACCTTACTTAATTGCCTGGGGTTAGTTGACAACAGTGAAGACCTACTTGCACACCACGCACTATTAATTCCAAGGTATCGTATCTATTCGTCCAAAATAAAGGAAACTACCGAATATAAATATGTTCTCGAAAATGTTCCTAAAATGTCTAGAAATAGAAAGATTTTTCGCATACAAAACAAACACAATAAGAGCTTTCAAATCAAAATGGGCTTGCTTCAATTTCAATTAATGTCGTTAATTCAGTAGAACGGTCCTCCCTCCCCCCCCCACCCCCCCCCCCCCCTCGTCTATTTATTTCATTTCTGTCTCCCTTTCCCTTTCCCTTTCTGTTTTCCTTTTCCTTTTTTCTTCTTTCCAAAGAAATGTAATATATTGTATTGTAATTAAGGTTACGTAATCAAAGGTAAAGATAGTAAATTCTTGTTTTATGTAAGTAAGGTAATAAGTATTATATATAGTTAGGCTTAGCCTAACAGCGAAGTCCTCTGAAGACCCTCTGAACAAGCTTAACTAAAGGCCGCCGCACACTAGCCGATT
>JAJGOT010000614.1:87500-95000 GCA_022457155.1 Cladopsammia gracilis
TTTATCCACAGACTCAAACGGCTAGAACCATGTTACACGATTCAAGAGGTTTATCTGCAACTGAAAGGGTGAGGTCCGGAATATAGGAAAATTGTGGTCACAGATGCGACTTGAATCCTGAACCTCCGTGTTAATAATTATCGCCATCATCCACTAGTTTGTCCAAGCTGCTGAGGGAAGTGGTCATAACAAGTACACTCGAAGAGGACCTCACTTCCCTGTAGCAGAATGTGGGTGGGGCGCTTTGCGATATCTTATTATTTTGTGCGCATAGAGCTTGATTTGCTAGTCAGACATCACAGGGAGCTTTCAGTTTTTAATCCTAATAGAATGGATCATGCAATCAAGAAACCATATTTAAAGGCGGTGTGGAGTACAAAGATCGCCAATTTTGTGCAACAGTGCGTCCTTTCCGAGTGGGATAGTTTTGACCATTTCCTTTTATAAAAACTGACAATTTCGTGATTGGTCTGTCAAGCACTTTAATGACATCGTTGAAAATCTTTTAATTTTGTCCGCCAGGCGAACGATGAGAAAAAAACTAAATTGTCGCCTGTTTACGGTCTGCTGTAAAATACACACAAGAATTGTTATATAAGCTTTTAACCTAAACTCACTAGAGAAAAAATATGAAAGAAATACACTTTCTATTAAATAATAGTATTAAATAAAGCAAGTGTTACCGGTTAAGTGAGGTTTGGTAAGATATGGTAACACTTACTTTGTTTAAAACTCTATCTAATATATATAGATAGCCCAAGCCTAACAGCGTCGCACTTTGAACAAGCTTAATTAAGGTGAAACTTAACCAAGGTGAAACTTAACTAAGGTGAAAAGTTGGAAGCACAAGAATTAAGATTGACGAACGGGCTATTTTCAATTTTAGCAATTCTCAAAAACAGTATTACGCGACTGTCTGCACAGTACATTTTTATAGACCGTACAAAAGTTCACAAAAACAACTTTTCTCTGTCTAGAATAACTAGTACCACTAGTTTCCGAATAAAATACAGTTTTTGTTTGTCAAAAATTGCCCGAGAAACTGATTTGAAAATCAAAAATTGCAACAATACACAAACATATTTGCATAAGGCGATACGAGTGAAGATAGAACTGTACTATAAAATCAAAGTCTTGTTTTGTTTACATAAAATCGCTTTTCAAACTATCTAATGAATGAACAAACACATAAAAATGGAATTATTTCGAAAAAATTTATTCAAATCTCCATTAGTTTACGTTTAAAAGCAAAACGCGTACCATTTAAGCTTAATTATAGCTCATCGAGTTCAAGCTTTCTTCGATGAAATTCAAGAGATCGATACAACTGAATTGAAGCACGTTTTAAGATCAATTCTCCAAAACTAACAATAACACCAATAAAAAGTCACTCACAGATTGATATCAACATAAATTCTCATCGAAAACTTAATCTGTTTTACCTTTAAGTCCCTCGCTTGCTTGGTTCTGAAATCCGTAGAAAACAAATATCTCCCGCATTGATAAACACGTAATACATGAAGTTCCTCGAAGCAAGATTTCATCCCTGAAAGCTCGTCTTTTTCCAATAAAGCGGCTTCTGAGTATCCCTTAATTAGTATCCTTGTCTTGAGTAGCAAACCGTGAAATATTAAGGGAAATAACGCCTTTAATTTCAACGGTTTTCTCCGCTTAGTAAATTCACAGCAAAACATCAAAGTGTTTTTCTAGCTGACGTGACATTCGGCCGTGTAACCGCGCGAAAAACAAAGCCTCGCTTTGGTTTCAACATGACGTCGTACGCGCATGTTTTGCGACGTCATACGCGCCCGCGAGCTAGTCCTGCGCGAAGGCAAGCTAGTCCTGCGCGACGGCGGCGGCGGAGGTCGGGCACACGCGCGCCCGCGAAACATTCCGCTAGCCATGACCATGAAAAATGACGGGCATGGTTCTATGAGTATGGAGCTGCGCAGCCAGGCCTTCGGCCTGGCAAGTGCTCCGCTAAAAAGTCTATTTCTTTCATTTTTTTCTCTCTTGTGAGAATATACATAGAGAATCCTATGTAGTTTGTCTCGTTGAATTTCTCGTGTGAACCTCTTGCCTTAGGCTTTGAAAGCATAAAACGCGCACAGGAGAGCCATGGTTATCATGTGAGCACAGACTGCGATGAACAGTAAGAGGCCGGTGTTGGTGAACAAAGGCTTGCACACAAGAAAGATGTACTCGTCTGGGCGGGTGATTTTTTGGCGCTGAGGGGTATCTAAAACCATCCGAAGTGATATTAAGGAGAATGCGGCTGAATTGATCATGAAAATAGAAATACCTTGCCTTTTTTGCATTCTTAAAGCACGGTTTAAACATTTGCGCCCTTTATCTAACTCAAAGACGCCTGTAATCCACGTTAGCTTTAAAAACAGTACAGTGATGCAGAGAGTGTGTGCAGAATAGCGCCAGACGTTTGTTGCATTGCATAGGAAATCGCTAGGCTCGCCTAGTTGGACGGATTGAACTGAATGACAACTCTAAATTTCGTGTAAGGGTATAGAAATCTGGAAGTTTCACTGTTCAAACGCACAAATGTAGCATCTGCAGCATGGCTTAGTTAGTTTGGTCATTCAAAATACTGATGATGAATCACCTCCCCACCCGGGGGAAAGGGCAACGGAATGTTTGGTGACGCTACTGGAGACAGGATAAAATAGTTAAATTAAACGCATGCATCTGTAGTGACGGCATCTACAAAGAACATATCTCTTATTTAATGGGAAAAGACTGGAAAGCAGCAGGAATGATTGCTTGTTCATGTTTTAGCAAGATCTCTTGTTTGGATTTTGCGCGAAATGACCGGTATAAAGTGAGTTATACGAAACGGCCTTCCGGTGGGCTTTGAGTTTTGTCGCTCTCCCGGGAAATCCAAACACGGGAGCCTGACCTCAGCCAAGTCAAATTTTACTCCTTTGCCCCTTGTGTTATAACAAAATAAGTAGGACTGTCTCATCGTGTGAAAAATCATTACATCTCAATGTGGAATGTAGTCCAGTTATGGAGCCCCCTCCGGGGAGGTGTTGCGTGACGGGGCCCACAACTGGACAATACGGAGCGGAGTTGCACGACCTACCTAAATTATAGAGATTATTTATTCATGCAGTCGATCTACATGAACGTTTGTGATAAATGTGACAGCTATTGCACACTTTGTCCCAATAATATTTACAAAAGAAATGCCTTTGCAACCGTTATTCTGAACACACCACCTTGGATTGCTTTTCAAGCGGTCGAACTGATTTCCGGACCAGACCAGGTTGCTGTTCCGGTCAGCGGTGATTTATAAAAAGCAAAAACAAATGGACGATAGTATTTGAAACCTCTTTGGCTCGATATAACTTCTTTATTTTATCAGCAGCTGGTGATTTTTCGGTCGGAAGAATGTTCGTTTAAATAACAACACTAACTTCATGGAACTTTGTGCAGATGTTCAGTTTTTTAGCTAACATGACCGCTGCTTGGATTCCGGTGAAGAAAACCGTGACCAAATTGAACGCATTCGTGACACGGCCATCTCAAATTTGCTGACGGTTAATCTGTAAAATGACGCTCTGGAAGAAAAATTGTGGAACATTTACGTTATGATTGTAACGTTTTACGCTTTTAAATCATATTTGTTAATTTCAACCTGTGGGAAAGGCAAAAAAGTTGAAATTTGTGCGCTTGGGATAAAATCACTGTCACACAACAGGAGTCGCCTAATTGCAGATTTGTCCAAAATTGTGGCAACCGTATCTCTTCGCATAATAGAGATACACTAAATTTTATTCCGCAGTTTAAAAACACTATTCTAGTACTCTTTATAAAAATACATGTGATTTTCAGAGTAAGTCAGAATTTTGAGAAATTTTGATATTTGCTGCACGACTTGGCCGTCTTCATGCACGGGCTGTTGACTTTGATCTGTTTGAGTTGTTATTAGATGATCAATTCTAAAAAGTTTGACTTTCTTTTACCATTTTTGTGAAGTAATAGGATGCATCCTTTGCTGGTAAAAATCTAGGCCTCTACGGATAAATGTACGCTCTGCATCAAATATTCCAATATGGGGTGTTTTCAGCTTGATGAAAGGTCCATTTCTAGGGTTTCGGGTGGCAATGACATTCGCCTCAAAATCTCGAGTCTTATGAAGTCTTGAAACAAAATAAAGGTATTTTCGTTTATCCTATATCGACCTTGTTTCGTGCAGAAAGTTTAAAGGAAATCGGAATATCGATCTACATCGAGTGGTCGAAATTTACACCGACTGCCTCTTAGAACCGTCTTAAAGTTAAAAACGTTCAAAGTCAGCGCATGCACCCCCCTCCACTCCCCCCGGTCCCCCCCCCCCCCCCCCCCCCCACCCACTCCCCCCCACCCACTCCCCAGGTCTGAATAGGTTAACATTTGTCAGTTTTAAATCACTAAATGGTTAAAAATATAAATTAAATAATTAAGGCAAGAAACAACTATTACCAAAACATTCAGTTCTGTTTCTGTTACTGTTCCATTAACATAGTGGACTGACGTTTCAATTGCAGAAATACCACTAATAAGTGCTGTGCTGAAGCTGCTCATCTCTCCTTTATATATTATGCCATGTAAGCCGTTGTGAAGTGTGTACTGTAACTCGTATATTAAAGGAGGCGAGTTAGGAGTATTCGAACCAGAGCAATTGATTTGGAAGATTGTGTGCGGGCTTTGCCCTTCAGATGGTTCAACTTTGCATCGTCCTGTTAAAATGAATACATGTTTAACACATTAGCATTAGTACTAACAACTTCAGAAGTAAGAAATAATTCAACATTGAAACTAGCTAACATCAATAACACATTACGCAAAGTGTGGCAGTTAGTTTATTCTTGTCAAGATTGGGTTTGTGGATTTAGACATTTTAATCTAAAATGTAAGCAATTTACAGACATACCTGATGTTGTAGGTGTTACTAAAGACGGAATATAAGTAGTACTTGAACCAATGTAAGATGACGATCGAGTAAAACCATTTTGAATTACACCTTGTGATAAAGATAGGAAAATAAGAGAATAATTCGGTAAGTTCTTGCGTTTAAAAGTTGGCACCAATTCTTCAACCAGAGCAATACGATTTTCAATAGCCCCGTGTTTAACGTAATCAGAAGCTCAGACATCAATTGAACACAACGGTTTAATCAAACAAGCTTAAATCGGCCATTACATGCAAGCTCCACACACGAGTGTACATCCATGAGATATGATTGTATTGCGCAAGCCCGACGAATGCGTGACAAAAACATCGTTTCATCTCACTTCTTTTAAAGAAAAAAGGAAAAAATGGTCAATGTTCAAGACTGTTCAATTGGCCTTTAATTACACAGTCTCTCTAGACGCTGTAATCCCTTTGTACTTTATAGTCGTTACAGGCCTGGGGATACTACAAACAAGATTCGAAAGTGAAACTACACGATTAAAAATGAAGAATGGAAAAAAAAAACTGGTTTTACAAAGACGTGGGTTTTTTTTAATATGCAATGGCCTGTGATCGGCGTGTGCGGCAGTGAATTAATAAATCGATACATTTACTGAGGTCAATGTCAATGTGATAATATAAGGCCTTATACAAGAAAACTAAACCCCGAACCTCACGATCATGGGCGAGAGGTAACAGATCTAACCGTAAGTCTCTCCTTGTATGATAAATCACCCAGCTTGATCCACAGGATCCAGCGTGTATCACCTCTCTTGTCGTACAGGTGGGCCAGTAATAACACTGCTTGCATATTTACTAACAAAGTGTTTTTTGTAAAGATAGCAAAATCCGAAATCTACAAGACAGGTGTGACGATAAGTTTTGGCTACTTTGGCGCGGAATAAAAACAGGAACTTGAACGATACTTCTTGAGTGAAAATGACTTTACGCGGGGGAACTTTAGCTCTTGAGCGACCACGCTTGCAGCGGAGAAAAGGCTCGTCACAACCTTGGTACACGGGAATCTACTAGCGAGGACTTCTCAGGACAACAGGAAACCAGTCAAAACTTCAGCCAACGTAGGTTTATTCTGACTCAGGATCTAACCTTGATCATAACCTTGATCGCAAACAAACCATTTTTTTTTTATAGAAATCGGTCTTGTGCAGGAGTTAATAATGTCAAAGACATATTAGATCAAGAATCAAATTTTCTAAAATTTCATGAGTTCAAAACTTTATACAAAATCAAGGCCCCCTTTTTAACCTATCACGGTGTTGTCTTCTCAATAAAATATTTGAAAAGAGTTTTCCCGACTCAAGGTAGTGCAAACTCCAACAATCAACACAACCGTGGTCAGAAGTTATTATCAGCCTCGAACCTTTGCAGCGAAGCTTACAAATGCCTTATTAAAAACATTTCTTCTACACCCCAAAAAAGTCAACATAAATGGATAATTGACTGTAATATCGTTGAAAATTCATTGCAATCTGACTTATCTTTTGCCCTTCCGTTGCACAAGAGAAAGTAGGTTACAAGTTTTTCAGTTCAAGCTCCTTCATAGACGAATTGCAACAAATAGGTACCTTAATAAAATAGGTGTGTCATTAACTGATACCTGTACCTTCTGTCAACAAAATTCAGTCTCTATTGCACGTTTTTTTGGAACTGTGAACATGTTCAAACTTTTTGGAAGAACTTTCAATCTTGGCTGGTTGAACATCTAGTGAAACCACAAAATGTGCTTTTGACCTTACTTAATTGCCTGGGGTTAGTTGACAACAGTGAAGACCTACTTGCACACCACGCACTATTAATTCCAAGGTATCGTATCTATTCGTCCAAAATAAAGGAAACTACCGAATATAAATATGTTCTCGAAAATGTTCCTAAAATGTCTAGAAATAGAAAGATTTTTCGCATACAAAACAAACACAATAAGAGCTTTCAAATCAAAATGGGCTTGCTTCAATTTCAATTAATGTCGTTAATTCAGTAGAACGGTCCTCCCTCCCCCCCCCCCCCCCCCCCCCCACCCCCCCCCCTCGTCTATTTATTTCATTTCTGTCTCCCTTTCCCTTTCCCTTTCTGTTTTCCTTTTCCTTTTTTCTTCTTTCCAAAGAAATGTAATATATTGTATTGTAATTAAGGTTACGTAATCAAAGGTAAAGATAGTAAATTCTTGTTTTATGTAAGTAAGGTAATAAGTATTATATATAGTTAGGCTTAGCCTAACAGCGAAGTCCTCTGAAGACCCTCTGAACAAGCTTAACTAAAGGCCGCCGCACACTAGCCGATTTTTTGTCTTTGGAACGCCGATTTTTTTTGTCTCGGTTCACCGCACACTAGCCGATAATGCCCGACAAGACGTTTTAAGATCTAGCACTGCCAGATATTTTTTTGTCGGCCGACAAAAAATCTTAACTTGTCGGCGTTCTAAAGACAAAAAATCGGCTAGTGTGCGGCGGCCTTAAGATGAAACTTAAGTTAGGTGAAAGGTCGGAAACACAAGAATTAAGATTGACGACCGGGCTATTTTTCAATTTTAGC
>JAJGOT010000614.1:100000-200000 GCA_022457155.1 Cladopsammia gracilis
ATATCTTATTATTTTGTGCGCATAGAGCTTGATTTGCTAGTCAGACATCACAGGGAGCTTTCAGTTTTTAATCCTAATAGAATGGATCATGCAATCAAGAAACCATATTTAAAGGCGGTGTGGAGTACAAAGATCGCCAATTTTGTGCAACAGTGCGTCCTTTCCGAGTGGGATAGTTTTGACCATTTCCTTTTATAAAAACTGACAATTTCGTGATTGGTCTGTCAAGCACTTTAATGACATCGTTGAAAATCTTTTAATTTTGTCCGCCAGGCGAACGATGAGAAAAAAACTAAATTGTCGCCTGTTTACGGTCTGCTGTAAAATACACACAAGAATTGTTATATAAGCTTTTAACCTAAACTCACTAGAGAAAAAATATGAAAGAAATACACTTTCTATTAAATAATAGTATTAAATAAAGCAAGTGTTACCGGTTAAGTGAGGTTTGGTAAGATATGGTAACACTTACTTTGTTTAAAACTCTATCTAATATATATAGATAGCCCAAGCCTAACAGCGTCGCACTTTGAACAAGCTTAATTAAGGTGAAACTTAACCAAGGTGAAACTTAACTAAGGTGAAAAGTTGGAAGCACAAGAATTAAGATTGACGAACGGGCTATTTTCAATTTTAGCAATTCTCAAAAACAGTATTACGCGACTGTCTGCACAGTACATTTTTATAGACCGTACAAAAGTTCACAAAAACAACTTTTCTCTGTCTAGAATAACTAGTACCACTAGTTTCCGAATAAAATACAGTTTTTGTTTGTCAAAAATTGCCCGAGAAACTGATTTGAAAATCAAAAATTGCAACAATACACAAACATATTTGCATAAGGCGATACGAGTGAAGATAGAACTGTACTATAAAATCAAAGTCTTGTTTTGTTTACATAAAATCGCTTTTCAAACTATCTAATGAATGAACAAACACATAAAAATGGAATTATTTCGAAAAAATTTATTCAAATCTCCATTAGTTTACGTTTAAAAGCAAAACGCGTACCATTTAAGCTTAATTATAGCTCATCGAGTTCAAGCTTTCTTCGATGAAATTCAAGAGATCGATACAACTGAATTGAAGCACGTTTTAAGATCAATTCTCCAAAACTAACAATAACACCAATAAAAAGTCACTCACAGATTGATATCAACATAAATTCTCATCGAAAACTTAATCTGTTTTACCTTTAAGTCCCTCGCTTGCTTGGTTCTGAAATCCGTAGAAAACAAATATCTCCCGCATTGATAAACACGTAATACATGAAGTTCCTCGAAGCAAGATTTCATCCCTGAAAGCTCGTCTTTTTCCAATAAAGCGGCTTCTGAGTATCCCTTAATTAGTATCCTTGTCTTGAGTAGCAAACCGTGAAATATTAAGGGAAATAACGCCTTTAATTTCAACGGTTTTCTCCGCTTAGTAAATTCACAGCAAAACATCAAAGTGTTTTTCTAGCTGACGTGACATTCGGCCGTGTAACCGCGCGAAAAACAAAGCCTCGCTTTGGTTTCAACATGACGTCGTACGCGCATGTTTTGCGACGTCATACGCGCCCGCGAGCTAGTCCTGCGCGAAGGCAAGCTAGTCCTGCGCGACGGCGGCGGCGGAGGTCGGGCACACGCGCGCCCGCGAAACATTCCGCTAGCCATGACCATGAAAAATGACGGGCATGGTTCTATGAGTATGGAGCTGCGCAGCCAGGCCTTCGGCCTGGCAAGTGCTCCGCTAAAAAGTCTATTTCTTTCATTTTTTTCTCTCTTGTGAGAATATACATAGAGAATCCTATGTAGTTTGTCTCGTTGAATTTCTCGTGTGAACCTCTTGCCTTAGGCTTTGAAAGCATAAAACGCGCACAGGAGAGCCATGGTTATCATGTGAGCACAGACTGCGATGAACAGTAAGAGGCCGGTGTTGGTGAACAAAGGCTTGCACACAAGAAAGATGTACTCGTCTGGGCGGGTGATTTTTTGGCGCTGAGGGGTATCTAAAACCATCCGAAGTGATATTAAGGAGAATGCGGCTGAATTGATCATGAAAATAGAAATACCTTGCCTTTTTTGCATTCTTAAAGCACGGTTTAAACATTTGCGCCCTTTATCTAACTCAAAGACGCCTGTAATCCACGTTAGCTTTAAAAACAGTACAGTGATGCAGAGAGTGTGTGCAGAATAGCGCCAGACGTTTGTTGCATTGCATAGGAAATCGCTAGGCTCGCCTAGTTGGACGGATTGAACTGAATGACAACTCTAAATTTCGTGTAAGGGTATAGAAATCTGGAAGTTTCACTGTTCAAACGCACAAATGTAGCATCTGCAGCATGGCTTAGTTAGTTTGGTCATTCAAAATACTGATGATGAATCACCTCCCCACCCGGGGGAAAGGGCAACGGAATGTTTGGTGACGCTACTGGAGACAGGATAAAATAGTTAAATTAAACGCATGCATCTGTAGTGACGGCATCTACAAAGAACATATCTCTTATTTAATGGGAAAAGACTGGAAAGCAGCAGGAATGATTGCTTGTTCATGTTTTAGCAAGATCTCTTGTTTGGATTTTGCGCGAAATGACCGGTATAAAGTGAGTTATACGAAACGGCCTTCCGGTGGGCTTTGAGTTTTGTCGCTCTCCCGGGAAATCCAAACACGGGAGCCTGACCTCAGCCAAGTCAAATTTTACTCCTTTGCCCCTTGTGTTATAACAAAATAAGTAGGACTGTCTCATCGTGTGAAAAATCATTACATCTCAATGTGGAATGTAGTCCAGTTATGGAGCCCCCTCCGGGGAGGTGTTGCGTGACGGGGCCCACAACTGGACAATACGGAGCGGAGTTGCACGACCTACCTAAATTATAGAGATTATTTATTCATGCAGTCGATCTACATGAACGTTTGTGATAAATGTGACAGCTATTGCACACTTTGTCCCAATAATATTTACAAAAGAAATGCCTTTGCAACCGTTATTCTGAACACACCACCTTGGATTGCTTTTCAAGCGGTCGAACTGATTTCCGGACCAGACCAGGTTGCTGTTCCGGTCAGCGGTGATTTATAAAAAGCAAAAACAAATGGACGATAGTATTTGAAACCTCTTTGGCTCGATATAACTTCTTTATTTTATCAGCAGCTGGTGATTTTTCGGTCGGAAGAATGTTCGTTTAAATAACAACACTAACTTCATGGAACTTTGTGCAGATGTTCAGTTTTTTAGCTAACATGACCGCTGCTTGGATTCCGGTGAAGAAAACCGTGACCAAATTGAACGCATTCGTGACACGGCCATCTCAAATTTGCTGACGGTTAATCTGTAAAATGACGCTCTGGAAGAAAAATTGTGGAACATTTACGTTATGATTGTAACGTTTTACGCTTTTAAATCATATTTGTTAATTTCAACCTGTGGGAAAGGCAAAAAAGTTGAAATTTGTGCGCTTGGGATAAAATCACTGTCACACAACAGGAGTCGCCTAATTGCAGATTTGTCCAAAATTGTGGCAACCGTATCTCTTCGCATAATAGAGATACACTAAATTTTATTCCGCAGTTTAAAAACACTATTCTAGTACTCTTTATAAAAATACATGTGATTTTCAGAGTAAGTCAGAATTTTGAGAAATTTTGATATTTGCTGCACGACTTGGCCGTCTTCATGCACGGGCTGTTGACTTTGATCTGTTTGAGTTGTTATTAGATGATCAATTCTAAAAAGTTTGACTTTCTTTTACCATTTTTGTGAAGTAATAGGATGCATCCTTTGCTGGTAAAAATCTAGGCCTCTACGGATAAATGTACGCTCTGCATCAAATATTCCAATATGGGGTGTTTTCAGCTTGATGAAAGGTCCATTTCTAGGGTTTCGGGTGGCAATGACATTCGCCTCAAAATCTCGAGTCTTATGAAGTCTTGAAACAAAATAAAGGTATTTTCGTTTATCCTATATCGACCTTGTTTCGTGCAGAAAGTTTAAAGGAAATCGGAATATCGATCTACATCGAGTGGTCGAAATTTACACCGACTGCCTCTTAGAACCGTCTTAAAGTTAAAAACGTTCAAAGTCAGCGCATGCACCCCCCTCCACTCCCCCCGGTCCCCCCCCCCCCCCACCCACTCCCCAGGTCTGAATAGGTTAACATTTGTCAGTTTTAAATCACTAAATGGTTAAAAATATAAATTAAATAATTAAGGCAAGAAACAACTATTACCAAAACATTCAGTTCTGTTTCTGTTACTGTTCCATTAACATAGTGGACTGACGTTTCAATTGCAGAAATACCACTAATAAGTGCTGTGCTGAAGCTGCTCATCTCTCCTTTATATATTATGCCATGTAAGCCGTTGTGAAGTGTGTACTGTAACTCGTATATTAAAGGAGGCGAGTTAGGAGTATTCGAACCAGAGCAATTGATTTGGAAGATTGTGTGCGGGCTTTGCCCTTCAGATGGTTCAACTTTGCATCGTCCTGTTAAAATGAATACATGTTTAACACATTAGCATTAGTACTAACAACTTCAGAAGTAAGAAATAATTCAACATTGAAACTAGCTAACATCAATAACACATTACGCAAAGTGTGGCAGTTAGTTTATTCTTGTCAAGATTGGGTTTGTGGATTTAGACATTTTAATCTAAAATGTAAGCAATTTACAGACATACCTGATGTTGTAGGTGTTACTAAAGACGGAATATAAGTAGTACTTGAACCAATGTAAGATGACGATCGAGTAAAACCATTTTGAATTACACCTTGTGATAAAGATAGGAAAATAAGAGAATAATTCGGTAAGTTCTTGCGTTTAAAAGTTGGCACCAATTCTTCAACCAGAGCAATACGATTTTCAATAGCCCCGTGTTTAACGTAATCAGAAGCTCAGACATCAATTGAACACAACGGTTTAATCAAACAAGCTTAAATCGGCCATTACATGCAAGCTCCACACACGAGTGTACATCCATGAGATATGATTGTATTGCGCAAGCCCGACGAATGCGTGACAAAAACATCGTTTCATCTCACTTCTTTTAAAGAAAAAAGGAAAAAATGGTCAATGTTCAAGACTGTTCAATTGGCCTTTAATTACACAGTCTCTCTAGACGCTGTAATCCCTTTGTACTTTATAGTCGTTACAGGCCTGGGGATACTACAAACAAGATTCGAAAGTGAAACTACACGATTAAAAATGAAGAATGGAAAAAAAAACTGGTTTTACAAAGACGTGGGTTTTTTTTAATATGCAATGGCCTGTGATCGGCGTGTGCGGCAGTGAATTAATAAATCGATACATTTACTGAGGTCAATGTCAATGTGATAATATAAGGCCTTATACAAGAAAACTAAACCCCGAACCTCACGATCATGGGCGAGAGGTAACAGATCTAACCGTAAGTCTCTCCTTGTATGATAAATCACCCAGCTTGATCCACAGGATCCAGCGTGTATCACCTCTCTTGTCGTACAGGTGGGCCAGTAATAACACTGCTTGCATATTTACTAACAAAGTGTTTTTTGTAAAGATAGCAAAATCCGAAATCTACAAGACAGGTGTGACGATAAGTTTTGGCTACTTTGGCGCGGAATAAAAACAGGAACTTGAACGATACTTCTTGAGTGAAAATGACTTTACGCGGGGGAACTTTAGCTCTTGAGCGACCACGCTTGCAGCGGAGAAAAGGCTCGTCACAACCTTGGTACACGGGAATCTACTAGCGAGGACTTCTCAGGACAACAGGAAACCAGTCAAAACTTCAGCCAACGTAGGTTTATTCTGACTCAGGATCTAACCTTGATCATAACCTTGATGTTAACCTGGCTCTACGCAGCCTTGAACGTAACCTGGATGTCAACCTTGATAGTAACCGACTAATGTGTACAATCGTACTTCTATATATAGTGGAACCAGAGCAGAATACAAGTTCCTCTATTGTTAAAGTAAAATTACGAGCACGCGTTCGTGGCTTACGAGAACAAAAGAGCTACTTAAAAATTCTAGGACACGTAGTATTCTGCTTTGTTGCCAATGTTGCGTGACAACCTAGAACACTCTCCATATAAGAAACTACATTAAAAAGTTACGAGAGCAGAAGGACTTTGCTTCCGTAGGGCGACTCTAACAAAGGACAAAGAAACGTATGGACACTTTGCGATGAGTGAAAGGACTTAACTACTTAAATATTCTTTTCATAAAACTACGCTATTGAAAACGCACGTGGCGGAGGTTTGCCAGCTGTACAACTTGTACACGCCACTGCCTGAATACATCATTTGATACTATTGTTTACTAGATTATGGCCTCGATGAAATGGTGTGATTCGCTGTGAAGCGCTGTTTGTGATGTTCTTTACTGGCTAGGTAGGATACTTTTTGCGACAAGATGCGGATAAAGTTCTCAAGTTAACGCAAAATAGAAAAAAAAGGATATCAGAAGGATGCAATCTTGGGAAAAATGTGATCAAGCGAAGTGAAATTTAGTACACTTTTGAAACGTTTCAATTCTTACAGGACAAGGGTTAAACGTTCCTTGACAGTCAGCAGCAGTAATAATCAGGAATTTGGGGATATGGGCTTTGGATAAAAAAAGGAAATTGACTGTCAATAATATTTCATTCCATGTTCAATGTAATAGAAAATATTGGGTATTTGCCTTATAGTGTATATAGTGAAGGTTTATTTAAAACTATCAACCAAGGAAGTTTAAAACCTAAAACAAAATAAGTCCCTCGGAGATACAAGGCGTATGTTGTTGGTCCAGAGGGATGTGTTGTTCATTTTGTTGACAAGTACACGAAAAAGTGTTTGTCAGGGTGTTGTGGGTATTATCCATGTTGGAATTTTAAATGAATTGTGCTTATTTTAGTAGTATTACACGCTCAAACCCATACTTGACCAATCAGGTGGGCGTACATCTCATTATTTTTTCAGCCAATCAGAGGCCGAGTTATTTTTGGGGATTCCTCATCGAACAACAGCATCGGCGGAACCAACCAGAGACGAGAAGACGTCATGGGGAGGGATGGGGTGGGGTGCTTGGGCAGAGGCGGGAGAACGCTGACCGGAAGTGCCTTGTTTTGGATCGCGGGCTCATGGAAGACCGCCGAGCAGTAGTGATTTTTTTGGATTGCGGGCTCAGGCATCGGAGTGGATCACAGATCAGTCTGTCAGATCAGTCAGAGAAAGTTTGTGGGTCAGAGAAGGGTGGGTCCTAGATCCCGCTCAGTCAGAGAAAAAACAAAAATGCATTTATTAGCAACATAACGAAACGAAAGCGATGTACAAGCGGGGATATGGGTTTAATCCCGAAAGGGAGAACGCCCCTGACATGTAAGTAAAAGCTATGTACTTACGGGGACATGAGTTCAATCCTTAAATGGAGAACGCCCCTAACAGGTGACATCCTCGTCGGGTTGAAGCCAACTGAAGCCGTAAAGGAAAGTCTCGAAACTGAATTCATCGGAGAGGACGCGTTTGTCGTATACCACACCCCACTGTTTGTCCCTGCGGACGGTAGTCAAAGTTTTGGTGTTCTTGTTTCTCTGGATGAAATGCGGGTTGGGTACGTTGAGGATGCGCGGTTTGGGGAGAGGCGCTCGAGGTTCGCGGAGCAGGGTGTCTTTCATGCATTGAAAATAAAGTTGTTGCTGCCGCGAATGTTCAAGACGAAACCGCGAATTTTCTCTTCCGTCTTTCCCAAGCGTGTCTTGTAGGCATAGTTTTTGGGACCGCAGGATAAGAATTGGACGATGACATCGCGATTTCGTTTCCCATCGTCCAATTCGTCCGTCATTTCCTGAGGAAAGTGCCCAAAGGGATGTCGGGTTGGCCTGGTTGTAGACCACAGAGTCTTCAGAGTATTCTCTCCCACGTGATCCAGGTGATGGTAGAGGCGTAACCGGGCCTAACAGGTGGTGCGAAAGCGACAAGGAAGACGTTGGTGGTTTAACCGCAGGAGACATCGTCGTTGACCTTGTCGTAGGGGATCACGAGACATTCCTCGTTCACGATGCGTAGATCGTGGATCACGGTGGTCTTATCTTTCATGAATTCGTACAGGGCAGCAGGCGTGGTGATTTGTTGGATATTGCGTTTGTTTTCTTGCCCTCCGAATTTTCCCCAGAAGGAATCGACGGCGAGCTTGCTGGTGGCCTTTTTTCCCTTTTTGGGTTTCATGTTGTCCTGATCGAGGTTGATCCCTTCGCGCTACATAATGGTGCCGGAAGAACGCTTGCTGCTCGGGTGTTTTGAGACTGCCATCAGCGTTCAGGGGCCACCTGGAGGCATCCATTTTCCCTTTGAGCCACGTGTTCACGTATTCCTTGAACAGTCCGATGTGCTGTTGAGCGGGGGAAAAGTGGTACACTGCGTATACGTGAAGTTGGAGAACGCGGCACCCATTTTCACGGCTTTGAGGAGTTCGGGGGTGCACCACGTCCCTCGGATACTTCGTTGACTCGCGGTGTGTTCGCACACCCAGGCTCGGTCGGTCATCCGTTTGGGCAATTCTTCTTCCACGCATACTCGACAGAAGGAAAACGTGATTATCCCTTTGCAACGGTACGGCAGCACGGGGTGAAACAACCCCTATTGCGGTAAGACGGTGCAGTCGGCGATACGGAAGTAACGGGTGATATATTGAGCCGGGTGGGTGACGATGAGGGGGTTGATAGGGTGTTTGTCGTACTTATTGACGGTGGGGTAGAGCGACGTCACGCCCACGTACCGAATTTCCTCCCCTTGTGTTTCGTCAATCTCGTGCAATAATCTTACGGCATTGTTGCGTCCCCCGAACAAGGTGTTGCGCGGGTTGAACGAGGGCAGGGAGAACTGGTGCGAGTTGACGAAGGCGGCGACGTCGGCTTGTTGACACAAGACGTTCCATTGCCATTGATGACGATCACGCGGTAGCCGTGAGCTTGTAATTGCTGCTGTTTTTGCAACGTGGCTTCGTACATTTCCCGTTTGGTTCAATCGGGATGGAGAGGGGTGGCCTTGTTCATACTGCTATGGAAACACAGGGGACATCCGTGTCATAAACATCCGTGAAATTCGTACACGGTGCGGATCGTCTCGTTGAACCCGTCCACTTGATACCGATGGTGACCGACGTGGGGTGTGCGTTCGCCCCTGTTGAACGCGTGCGGAATGTGACCTTCGGTTTGTTGGGAATTTTGCCATTCCAACCATTGATAGGCTTTCAGGGATTGGTGTCCTGTACAGCCCCCGAAATGATCCCGACCCTGAAATGATCCCCGACCCCGAAATGATCCCCATTTTTTCACATTGCCCCGAAATGATCCCAAGTAATTTTTGGAATGGAATGGCCTTCCATCCAGAGAAAGCCAGAATGAATAAAATAAAGGCAGTTAAGAAAATTTTTATTCTCATGATATGCAGTATTTACTTATTTATTCATTTTGGACAATTCTTAAAATAAATAATTATAACGCATTTTTAACGATTTTTCTTAAAAATGAATGCGCAACAAGGTAAACAATTTACTTTTCTACGCATAAGGTTTTACTTCTGGTTGAATTTCAAATGTTGAAGTCCTATGGCAACTACATTAACAAAAGCAACGTTTTAATTTCAACGCATTAAACGACCAATGTCACCCAACTTTTCCTTGGGAAGGACCGTCCTTAGTTGTGGAACACAAACTGTTGGCGAACATTCGACCCGATCCCTCCATGATCGACCACGCCGTTCGGTTAATGGTGAATAAAAAGTTGGCGGTGGGCATGGGATGGTTGAACGCCGAGGGGTCGCAACTGGGGAAAAATATCCACTACACTCTCCCGTTCGAAGAGGCCAAACAGGCCTTCTATTCTGTCAAGGAATCGGAACTGGGTGCGAAAGATTCTATCAAGGAAACGGATAAGAAAAAGTTCTGGAAGACGGACGAGGGGTATCTATATCTCACTCTGACCGTAAATTGGCACTTTGTGAATTTCAACGACGCCTTTGCCGAGTACGTGAGGAGTACGGGAAGATGCTTCTTCATGTACACGGATCTGGTGGAAAGCAGTCGCATTAGCGGTCAGCTCCACCCCTTGATTCGAGAAGCGTATTTTCCGAAAAGCGGAAGGGGGGAGTTTTTTGAACCGTTGCATATCCATTGGGTCCCCTTACGACGGCCCTAGATCGATATGGTCAAAGTGCAACTGGCGGACCCTACCGGGACCTTGGCGAAAATGAAAAAAGGACAAACGGTCGTCACCTTCTCTTCTGGTATAAAAAGCCAGACCTCTCTCTCTGTTCAACCCTCATTGTCGTCATGTTGGGAGGCAGTTTAACGCGTTATCATCCCTCATCGATGAGAACGGGGACGGGGAAGGGGCAAGGCGGAGGCGCCTTCACGCAAGACTTGATCAGATTGGCCACCCCGCTGCCGACGTCGTCGTTGCGCGAGGGAAAAGCGTCGCTGGACAGACGTCAATCGTGGCGAGAGGCGGAAAAAAACGGTGATCGACGCCTTAGGACGAGGTGTGAAACGGAAAGTCCTGGCGAGCCAGCAAGGGGTCTATAAAAAAGCGGCGAAACGAGACCGAGACATTTTCGACGAGTGAAGAAAAAACAGCAGCTGCAGCATCATTGTTTCACCAGACGGCTTCAACGCGGGGGTTGAATCGCCTCGGATGTCGCGCCTCCACCGGGATATCGGCTCACCAGATACATAAAACGAGCCAACTCGCGTCGACGTCGACACAAACGCCCACGAACCTGAGAGCAAGATGTCCTTGCAATTGTTTACGATTCCCACGGCCGAGATTGCTTGGCAGGGGTATCGGATGGTTAAGTACAGCCCTTCCACTACGGGGATCCGACCCATTACTTTCACCGTGCAAGCGTTGGATGATTTTTCGATTTGGATCGAAGTTATTTGGAACTGGAACTGCGTTTGCATTCGGCCTCCACCAACGGCCTGGTGGCGGATGCGAATGCCGCCTTGGACGCCGACGACACTCGATTCCTGTACGCGGTCAAAATTGCACATTCGCTCTTTAAACAAATGAATCTGCTATTCAATGGAGCTTTCATGAGCGAACAAACGGACACGTACGCTTACGCTTAATTCTGAAAATGACCACTGGTTGATGTCATATATCTTCACATAGCAACTTCAAGATCATCAAAAGTTAGAAATTCCATTAACCATTTATTAAACTTACTAGAGTGCCAAAGAACAGAGAAAAATCCCAAATTTCATTTCGTGAAATATTGAAAAACTAATTGTACCATGAAAAATTACTGCTGAAGAGGTTTCATTTGAATGGTCACACCATAAGATTTCGTCAACAGACTCAAAAGTTAGCACTACACTACATGTCTCCATGCCTAACACTGGGAGTTAGTCACAAGTCGTTTTGTAGTTTAGTAGAAGACTACACACAGATTTTCCGATTATTTCACTCCGGCACTAACCAAATACTGAAACATGTTTTAGGTAGCATTATACACTATCATCTTAGACTCGTGTTTAATGTGGTCGCGCCTCGTGTTTGCACACGGATACAAAACGTTTACTTTTGAGTAACATATTTAAAAACGAGGAGTATAGATCGCGTGAACTTCAGAAGGTACCACCTGATAATGATTTTCCCGCCGTTTTTCACTTTTCACAGTTATGTATATAAAAGTCTCCTATTACAACTACGAAATGAAAAACAAAATGGGGCAGTCAATGGATTCTACAGTGTCCACAGTGAATTTTCGATTGTGGAGCAGTTACACTACTGGCTATGCTTCAAATTCTTAGTTTCTTATGTTCGCTTAAAGCATGGTATCACTACTCGTAGAGTTCTTGTTCTGTACCAACAACGCAGGTGGAAAGGAAATATGTCCGTTTTATGTGGCGAAATTCTTTTTTTTTTAATTTAAGTGCCTTCTAGCGGCTTTCCCTGTGAAGGTCATATATCACGGGATGACATGTATTTCCCAGAGAAGTTAAACCGAGACTGTGAGCCGGCTCAATGCACGTTACTACTCGTAGAGTTTTGTTCTGTACCAACAACGCAGGTGGAAAGAAATATGTCCGTTTTATGTGGCGAGATTCTTTTTTTTCAATTTACTTGCCTGCTAATAGCTTTTCCTGTGCGCCTAGGAAATTTATCAAAATTCTTAAACCTGCTCTTGTCAAGCTCATATATCACAGGATGACATATATTTCCTTGGAAAGTTATACGAGACTTTGAGCCGGCACAATGTACGTTACCAGTTCTGTCAAGCTAATCATTCCACCTTCGACGCGTCACAACTCCAATTTTTGGACCAACACAATAGGGCTCAGAGGAGTCGTATTTTACTGTAATTAACTGGCTCGCCTTTCCCTCGGCCAACACCGTACTTAGATTACTTCCGGTTTTCATGTCATGTCATCAAAACAACGTCAAGGCAGCGTCACGTTGTCACGATGTCACGCCGCCATCCCTAATCCACACTCACTCATAATACCCTTTGAATGTCATATCGCTGGTTTCCTTGTGGTAGCTTTCTTTATAAAAGCAATTAAAATTAGAAACGTACTTTACACAGATGCGTATTAAGTGCAAGGGATAATTCTTGGAAACATGCGGATTTTGCTGCTTTAGAAAAAATGTTGTTTTTCTTATGGTACATTTTAATATATGACAAATGTTTCCTACACATGCGCATGGCATACGCTTTGTATGATTTGGTGTAAGTCAATCCTTTATTTCTCCTATCGAGGTGAAGGTCGCTTTTCAAGACGGCATACAACTTTTTGCCGAATTTGTCGAGATTCTGTAATTTTTTTTTTCTGCAGCGAGTGTGGATTTGCTCCGGAACCAATAAATTAAATATTCGAAGCGAGTACAGACAAATTGAGAGCTTCTAACACACAAGAACATGCCAGGACACGTTGATGGTGCAATGTTCGTAACGCAAAAGGAAGATTAGTTATTTTGTTTGGGGAGAGGTGCGTGACTCGTTCCAGACCTTCCACTGCTCAATCGATGGTGCAATAGTTGTTTACGTTCGTCGATCATTGTAAAATAAAGCGATATCCTTCGCGTTTGCTGTTGAAAAACAAAACGATACCGTAACAAGACTCGGCTGTTGGATTTGTGTAACCTCAATTTTTAGTTTCGATCATGCAGCTGCTTTAACATTCATCGATTGCTTCAAGTTGACACATTTTGGTTAGATATTCTGCAAGGTAAGCGTTTGTCTCGCAGCCGTCTCCTGTGATTATTTCAAAGTACAACCATATGTTTCCCACATTGTTTTCCGTTTCAGGAGGCGTCTAGGTGGAAGTCATGATCATTTAACCCTATCCAGACCGGGCTTTTTTTGACCGTTAGGGACCGGGGGGGGGCTCCAGAAGCCCCCCCCCCCCTATGTAACTTTGAAACCGCTTATGCTATGGCCACCAAATTTACACAGCATAATGTTGTCATGAATTCTAGTAACTATAGATACTTTGGTGTCATAATGACGTAACGTGACGTCATAATGACGTCATATAGTAGATTTTATTGGCTAAAACAGTCTTTGATCAATATTTTCTCAATTTTGAACATATAACAACGATACTTTAACAGCTACCTATTTCATAAAAGTCTTAACAATAACAGTGACGTCATTATGACGCCATATACAATGAAATAACCAACTGAAACGTTCTATAAACGGTAGTGTTCATACCAAACTCTCACATATTGATGCAGGAGTAAAAGTTAACGAATTCGTACACTTTGTTGCCATGGTAACAGCATGTGACGTCATAGAAGTGATGTGTACATTTTCTTAAAAACTGGAACAGATAACTTTGCAAATTATGGCTTTTCATGTACCTAACGAATTCAAAAAAGCTTTCTCAAGTGCAAAGGACATTTTTATGATATTTTGACAATAAATGTTTAGAGATAATGGAATTACACAGACAGGTAAATGAATTTCCCATTTTATTGTCCACCATCTTGGATCCGCCATCTTGAATTAGTACAAACGTGTTTATTTCGGTAAAAACACCGAAAAATAAAGCAAATGGACTGCTAAAGCTTAGTTTATTGTGGACAAATGTTTTACAATCCAAATATGAACCAATAATAAAATTATAGAGAGAAAAGACCTTTAGTAAAACTTCGATCCGCCATCCTGGATTTTGACATTTCATATTCCACGTTTTCCTAAAATTACCGTTAATTAACCTTAATTAATAAACAATTATACATAATTTGATCAATTATCGCTAAATTAAGTGGAAAATATTAATTCAATAAGAAAACTTTGAAATAATCTTGATTAAAGCGAAAAATGCTAATTTTGTAAAACATAGTTGTCAAAAAGTGGTTGCTATGGAAACGTTAATGTCGGTGGACAACAGACGCTAACGGGAAAATGTTTCCAGATAAATTTTAGGAAAAGTCACCAAATTAGGTGGTCATTGCATCGACCGTTTTGAAACGACACAACTTCAAAGTTCGAGCGGGTTCGAGCGGGCTCCAAAAGCCCCCCCCCCCCCCCCCCCCCGTCTGGATAGGGTTAAGGGAAATGACTTTGCTTTGCGATTTATATCCTTTGTATATCGCTACCGTGTGTGATGTTGCTGTGTTTTTACAAGTATTATAGCGAAATGTAACTAATGATAAGACAACTACACTTCAACATTTCGAAGGAATTGTAAAAAAATTAATCCCTGTGAGTTTAAGATGTGTTCTATTTCTGGTGTAAGAAAAGCGGGTTGATCTTTTCTAAGACAAATCAATTGTCAAACGGTTGAGTTTAAAAAGGAATAAATCGTTGAACAAAACACATTCCGACAAGTCAAACAGCTGCTGAGTAAACAATTCTCGAGCATTACGTCATGAAGTCACGCTCAAATTCCACACAGCTCGTATTTATGTCACGCTATGGCCGGCTGTTTATTATTTTATCGATCATATTGATATTGTTAATTTTATTCTAAATTATATCACTGATCCTACAAAATGCCTATATTTAAGCAATCCTGATTCCTTGTAGTAGGTGGTTTCAAGGATTTTAACCCTATTCGGCCTGGGGGGGGGCACAAAGTGCCCGCGCTAACTTTCAACATTCATAACTTCCTTAATATGTATGCAAACGCCATCAAACTTTGTGACTTTTCCTAAAATTTATCTGGCAACAATTTCATATGACAATTTTTTGATCACGTGACTTGATGTTTCCATGGCAACAAGATTTTGACAGCCATGTTTTTTGAAAATTGCATATTTATACCTTTGAATGAAGAAAAACAATGTTTATTGGTATAACTTTTATATTTTTACGTCATTTAGCGTTTATTTATTGGTTTTGTTTAATTTTGGGTGAATTTGGACGGTTTTTAAGAGGTTTTGAAAAAATTCAGAAATCCAAGATGGCGGATCAAAGATGGCGGCCGCATAACTAATTACCTAATAACTACGTCATATGACGTCATCGTTCCATTATGCGGACCGCAAGGGAGACAGTTTTGGACATACTATGTACTCTCTAGGTTTCATTGTCATAGCCTTAATGTTCTTGAAGTTACGAAGGGGGGGCACAATGTGCCCCCCCCCCAGGCTCAGAAACTCAAAAAAAGCCCAGGCCGAATAGGGTTAAAGCGAAAAAAAAATTGTAAACTTATATTTTTTCTTACAGTTCCGAGCCCATCAGAGAATAAACATGGACCTGAAATGTATGTAGCCTAAAGATATTTTGGCTGTAGCCAGGCATAGTTGATAATTTATATAAAAAGTGTTGACACTGGCTTTTAAAATTGTAAAAACGGACGTTTCGAATGTTGTCACAACCTTCTTCAGCTAGTGAATGTTGATGAAACGGCGTCCAGGATGTTACATGAATAAATATTTTTTAGAAACATTTAAATATTTGTCACACTATTATTTAAGTTCTCGCTCGGAATTTTTTAGAACATTCATTATCACGTTCATCGTATTTTAAATTTAAATTTCATTTATATAACATCCTGGACGCCGTTTTATTAACATTCTCAAAAAGAAGAAGGAGAAGAAGAAGAAGAAGAAGAAGAAGAAGAAGAAGAAGAAGAAGAAGAAGAAGAAGGTCGTAGCAACAACCAAAACGTCCGTTTTTTATAATTTTTAAAGCCAGCGTCGACACTTTTTAGTAATAGATAAAATATTATCGTACTTGTGAAATGAAACAATGAGTAGAAATCTGTGTGAGAAGTTAATGAATACTAATTAGCTGAGCAGGTGTTTGTATTGAAAGTTAATTCTACTGTTTAATAATTCATCAATTCAGTTGATTTGTATTGGAAGTTACAAATGTGTGCATTTGACTCAAATACTGCCTATTTATTGGTCATAACTGTTATGAATTATTAATGAATTTTACAATGTAAATTATAAGTAGCCTACTATGGAGTTATTGAAGCGTACTGGGGAATGTAAATGTGACTGTGGACTTGTACATTGTTGACTGCTAATGTAAAACATTAACATGAAAACCGGGTGGGAAATGAGACCAAACGAGCCATTTGCCGCGAAACCCAACGGGCTACTTGTCTGTTCTATTTTCATCACGCGAATCTATTTTTTTTCAGAACAAAACTATAAAAGTCACCGAGCAAAGCATCAGACGATCTTTTTTCGATTTTTCTCTCCCCTACAATTATTCTGATAACACATAAACAGAATAATATATATAGATAGGCTTAGCCTAACAGCGTCGCTCTGTGAACAAGCTTAACTAAGGTGAAAGGTCGGAAGCACTAGAATTAAGATTGACGAAAGCTATTTTTCAATTTTAGCAATTCTCAAAAACAGTAAGCTTATCACGCGCGACCGTCTGCATAGTACATTCAGACCGTACAAAAGTTCACAAAAACAACTTTTCTCTGTCTAGAATAACTAGTACGACTACTTTCCGAATAAAATACACTTGTTGCTTGTCAAAAATTGCCCGAAAAACTGATTTAAAAATCAAAATTGCAAAAAATACACAAACATTTTTGCATAAGGCCACGCGAGAGAAGATAGAACGGTACCATAAAATCAAACTCTTGTTTTGTTTACATAAATCGCTTTTCAACCAATGTAATGAATGAACAAGCACATAAAAATGGACAACACAATCTTCTTTCGAAAAAAAATTTTTCAAATCTCCATTATTTTATATTTAAAAGCAAACCGTACCATTTATAGGTCATCGAGGCCGAGCTGATTGTCTTCGATGAAAGAAATCGTGAATTGACAACTGAATTTAAGCACGTTTTAAAAAACCTAATTATTTAAAATTGAAACCTTTTTAAATGCAAGCCAAAATTGCACAATATAGAACAGTAAAGTAATGATACTAGCTTCAAGTTAAGACGAAATCAGGTTAAAAAATAAGCTTAAGCACTTAGCTCTATATTCCTCCAAAACGCTTGTGTTGTAGAATTACGCAGCCTGAAATGCGGTCTTGACCACTGTTTGAGAAATGTGAAACCTGTCTTGAATAGCAAACCGCGGATAAATGCCGGGAAAAACAACTTTGCAAATGTTTTTTTTTCGGCTAAACTCAACGGTTAACCACTAACTCAACAAGAGTGTTGAGCGTACAGCTGACTTGACATTCGGCTGTGTAGACGCGCGAAAAACGTTCGTACGGAAAGACAGACATGACAGACGCCGCCCGCGAAACATTCCGCTGGCCATGACTATGAAAAATGACGGCATGGGTTCTATGAGTATGGCGCTCCGCGCAGGCCTTCGGCCCGCAGAGCTCCGCCATTACTATAAAAAACGTAGTTCTTACATTGGACATCCAGTGTAGCAGTATCGGACGAAGTATTTCCAAGGCTGTTAATCGCCACACATCGGTATTCCCCGCTATCTGTTCTGTTCACGTTTGTAATACTTAAATATTTATTGTCTGAGCCAAAACTTATTCTGGAATCGTCGCTACTGCTTATACGCCATCCATTTTTGGTCCATGATATTAAAGGCGCAGGATTCCCGATAGCATCACATGATAAGGTCAAGCTACTGCATTCTGACTTTGTCATATTATGCGGATGCGTAATGATCTCAGGTCCATCTGTAGTATGTTAAAGAAAAAACATCAACACATGTATGTGCAAAGTTAGGAGGAAACGACTGAATTTTAAACTATCATCAACAGATTTATGAATTGACCGATGTGGAATAGTTATAGTAGCAAATACTTTTCATGAGTACCGGTGATTTGGTTGTATTGTGAACTTACATTGCACATCCAGCTTAGCAGCATTGGAGATGGCGTTTCCAACACTGTTGTTCACCACACATCGGTATTCTCCACTGTCAACTCTACTCGCATTCGTTATAGTGAACTCTTTTTTATCTGTTGATAAACTGATTCTGGGATTGGCGATCGTATTTACAGGAGATCCATCTATGGTCCATAACAATTTCGGTGGCGGATTTCCACTGGCGTTACAATATAGAGTCACGTTTTCTCCTTCTGTTTTGGTGCCATTTTGTGGATGAGTGGTTATTTCAGGTTTAACTACAATAAAGAGAAAAAAATATAAAGTCATGTGCAATATTACAAAATGTTGACACTTATCACTTAGGTAAATACACCTAATTGCAATAAGGTTACAGAAAAATGAAAATAGGTCAATTTGAATTAATTAGGCATAGAAACTATATTCTCGGATTTTAATAATTCTGAAAGCCCGGCATTCATGCACTACAGTATAATAACAGGTTTTGCACATTTCCTTTTTATGGTACAACTTCGCACAAGTAACAGTTGTTCTCAGCAGACGATGAAGCGAACAGGGCAGCAACATTTTTAATGGACGTGTGGTAGATTCACGATATATCATGCAATTATGTGAATTGCAAACATCAATTCTCCCGTAAACCTTTCATTGATTTTTTCTTCATTAGTTCTTCATTTCTCGTAGCTAAAGTTTCTATAGTACCTGTCGTAGTTTTCAGGTGAAATTTGTCTGAAAGCATTCAAGATTAACGCACGGGGTTTGGTGCAACAACGGAAGTCGATATCGATGGTAGCATCCCTCTATTGCATTATATAAAACCTTCACCTCGAAACAACTCTGATAAAGGAAAATCAGGTTGTTTTAAGGGGGGAGAAACTAGACTACAAGGTGGTTGCTATGGAAGAGTTGTAAACGTCGTATAATGAATTTCTTTACTTCTTCGGCTACGATATTTGGTCACGTTCATTCTGGTAATGGTTCTATTAAATTTCATGAATAACAGCCATATTTGGTTAGTCACGTGACCAGAACAAAGAAACCCTTAAAACTTAAACATCTAACATTTTTTCCAATAAAACCATTGTCAATGGCTTAAGAACATCCTAATAAAAAAATATGTAGCATGGATTTGTTAAAATTCACGTTATCGAAAAAGCTATAGCGTCAAAAAGGTGTATTTTAATACATTTTCTTTAATATCTTTCCTTTTTTAGGTCTAACGATAATTCCATGCCCCAGATTTTAAAAAACGTTGAATTGCTTATGATTCGCCAAAAAAATCAGAATTTTATTTCTTTTCCTTTGAGTTTTTAATGTTTGAAACCGTTTCAGTTAGGAATTGTTCAATCCGGGCGGGCGCTTTATCAATCGGAAACTGCGACGAATATGAAGTTTCCTGTCATGATCAAATAATGGAAATGTGGCTATGTTCATGATCACTTTATAAAATACATAGCACGTATATTAATTAAACTTGTTTAACTTTTATATAACTGAATGGAATACTTGCAATAAAAAAAACAATGATCACTACTTGTCGCTTCTCATGGTTTCTGTGATATTCCAACTCCGTATAAATGTACATGTATGTAGAAGTGTTTTATATTAACTCTGAAATAAGATTTCGGTTCGTTGCGGCACGGCTCGCACAACCTGACTCAGAATAGTTTTTCATAATATTCAAGGCCTAGAGGGTCTACTTCCGTCAGGCCTCGATCTAATTTTGTTTCTACAGCCTATTTTAAATTGAGGAGCTCCACGCTAATCGTCAGTTTTGCCCATCGCATTGCACTTGTTTGCAACAAACATTAACCAATCGCGTTCCCAGTACCTTTGTCACACGACATGTAACGCCAAAGGGGTTACACCTGTGACGTCACTTATGGCGCGACATGCAGCGAGACGTTTCGTGGTCACGCATGAAATCATCAGTAGATCAAAATATCTCGTAAATAGTCACTCCCAGGAAAATAGTTTTTGCACATTACTAAATCAGTGTCAAAAATAAATGGTATAAAAAACCGAAGACAAACCCATGGCGGCTCACCCGTGGCTCTCTCCAACCTCGTACCCAGGGTCTCTCTTCTTGTTGGGCTCACTCTTGCCTCCATTTTCAACGTGGAGAAGGCCCTGGAGACGAGGTTGAATGGTTAACACAACCTAGTGAAAGTACAACTCTGTCTACAAAAGAAATTAATTGGATTTAGCTTTTATGGAAACAGCTTGACTCTCTGCCGCCACTTTTGAAAATATATAGCGCGATGCGCCGACAGAAATGTTGTCTCTGGATCGTGGAGAGAATGGCTAGCTGAAACGATGGCATGGCGATCGCCGCACTTAACAGAGTATTCTCGTCTCACTTGGATCCGGCGAAGCACTGGTACGCGTTAAATTCAAGTTTATGTTGCTCGAAACCATCAGTCTTTTGCAATACGCTGTCTGCAAAAACAATGCCCGAGGAATACAAGCTCGTACGCTTTGAAGATCTGTTTGGGGAAGACGGAGCTCGCGCGTCGTTTCGCTGATTTTGTTCCAATCAAAGCAGCGAAGAAGTTTAAGTGGCGTCAGCCTTTGGCCATTTGCTTGGTATTGTTCGCCTGAAATCGTTGTCCAGCTGCCCATTTGTGAATTCGGAATGCTTTAAATCGTTTATGTCGTCGCTGAATTCCAGAGGCATCGACTGTTCTGGCTCATCCGAGGGTGCCTCGAACGAAAAGTTGGGTCGTTCACAGCGTCAGGTTGCGCGTTAGGAGCTCAGCTCTCCTCAGAAGCTCAAAGCAGTGATCTTCCAATTCCTACGCCACCAACCACTCCAAGAGGCCCTCCAAAGCAACCAAAGAGCTTGACTCTTGCGCTGCTTGCAAGCCCGCCAAATTGCGAAAGCCCGCCACAGAGCAAATCTCAAAAGAAGAAAAGGTCCATTGGGGAGCTGAAGAGCGATCAAGATCTCTCTCCGCAGAGCATAAAAAGGAAGGTACGAGAAGCGGCTGCATCGCTCACGAAGAGCATCAATGAAATCTGCGAAAGCAATGGAGAATCGTTAAGAACCGTACTTGGGGGGTGCTGTCTGATGACAAAAGACAATGGCCTTGGCGCGCGTGAGACTGTGAAGTCGGCGTTTGATCGAGTGGTCGAAGAAAAGGGCGTCCAAAAGGCGTTCTCTCAGCTGATAAATGAAGAAGCATGGGACAAAAGAATCCAGTCCATGAGGGTCCCCGACTGGATCTACCTACTGTTCAAGCTGAAATCGAGAATTTCGGACAGAGGGTGGCAAGAATTGACCAAACAACCAAGCTTGGAAGAACTGGGGTAATTAGTGCACACTGCATAGTTTTTATTTCATCAATTTTTTAGTTAAGCTATCGCCGATCGGGATTTCGCTGTCTCATATTGATTTCAATTTATTTCCCAATTATCGTGGCATCTTTTATATGAATCAAGGAGGCTCTCCCAAGAGTTTTAACACGAGCACCCACGCTTACTATTATAAAAATGGGTTACAAAATATAGCCTCAGATTAATTTTCTCGAGCTTGTAATTATGCACCAGTCAATGAAAAAAATGAAACCACTGGCCACAGAAGAGTGAATGCCCTGCTTAATTTGCCCGGTCCGGGAGGCGAAGATCATGATTTCTAGCATACTCCCCGCCTACTGGGGGACCAAAAGTAAAATTCCATGCGGTACCCCGCTCAGGCCCGGGTTGCCGGGGGGGAGGGGGGATTTACATTGACTGGTGCATTACTTTACAAAATTTTCTGGCATGGATGCTCAAATAAGTTAAGCTTTATATCAATAAATAAAAAAAATTGAAGGGGGGCCTGGACAAAAACATCTAAGTGACATCTGATAAACTGCTAGATTCTCATATCAAATTGCCTTGAATTCAATTCCTTTGTGAAATGCACAGGGAGAATTTGACGTTACATCAAAAGTCACCTAGGGCCTTATTCCACGCACCCCTTCAATTTATTATTGTCACTTTTGGTAGAAGTTGTTGCCCATCAAAAGAATGGCTGAATCGATCAGTTGTACAAAATTTGACCTGAATTCTTTAATTCTTGGTTGGACTGACTTGTGGAATTGGTTAAGTCAAGCTTTACGGAAGGAAAAAAACATAGGGTCATTCGATGGTTTTCCCAATTAGCACACAATTGTGTGTATTAATTGTTCTACCATGTGCACATTTATTATTAAGGCTTGCATCGTCAGTGTGTGCAAGCTATTTAACAATTATTCGCCAAAGGCGAAGTAAATATTGACGAATATTTACCAATATTTACTGTGCCTAAGGCGAATAATTGTTATAGTATAATTTTAAGATGTGAGCATCAAAAAGTACAAAATAACGAGCTAAAACTTGATAAACAACAGACAAAAAAGTAACATAGCTTAGCAGCTTTGCCTTGAAATGTTATATTCACAGGGTAGTGCGGTGAATATATCTTGAAAATTGTACTAAAATGATGTGCCATCTTAATCTCAAATATTTCTATGAATTTGATTGTAGTTACAGTGCGGCTGCAAAAACTGTAAACACTTTGATTTGATGTTGACATATCAATTGTGTAGCTACCAATCAGATAAAAAATGATACCACAATATCTTTTAATCTTCTACTTTTGATGAGTACCGGTGATTTGGTTGTATTGTGAACTTACATTGCACATCCAGCTTAGCAGCATTGGAGATGGCGTTTCCAACACTGTTGTTCACCACACATCGGTATTCTCCACTGTCAACTCCACTCACATTCGTTATAGTGAACTCTTTTTTATCTGTTGATAAACTGATTCTGGGATCGGCGATCGTATTTACAGCAGATCCATCTATGGTCCATAACAATTTCGGTGGCGGATTTCCACTGGCGTTACAATATAGAGTCACGTTTTCTCCTTCTGTTTTGGTGCCATTTTGTGGATGAGTGGTTATTTCAGGTTTAACTACAATAAAGAGAAAAAAAAAATATGAAGTCATCTGCAATATTACAAAATGTTGACACTTATCACTTAGGTAAATACACCTAATTGCAATAAGGTTACAGAAAAATGAAAATAGGTCAATTTGAATTAATTAGGCATAGAAACTATATTCTCGGATTTTAATAATTCTGAAAGCCCGGCATTCATGCACTACAGTATAATAACAGGTTTTGCACTTTTCCTTTTTATGGTACAACTGCGCACAAGTAACAGTTGTTCTCAGCAGACGATGAAGCGAACAGGGCAGCAACATTTTTAATGGACGTGTGGTAGATTCACGATATATCATGCAATTATGTGAATTGCAAACATCAATTCTCCCGTAAACCTTTCATTGATTTTTTCTTCATTAGTTCTTCATTTCTCGTAGCCAAAGTTTCTATAGTACCTGTCGTAGTTTTCAGGTGAAATTTGTCTGAAAGCATTCAAGATTAACGCACGGGGTTTGGTGCAACAACGGAAGTCGATATCGATGGTAGCATCCCTCTATTGCATTATATAAAACCTTCACCTCGAAACAACTCTGATAAAGGAAAATCAGGTTGTCTTAAGGGGGGAGAAACTTAACTACAAGGTGGTTGCTATGGAAGAGTTGCAAACGTCGTATAATTAATTTCTTTACTTCCTCGGCTACGATATTTGGTCACGTTCATTCTGGTAATGGTTCTATTAAATTTCATGAATAACAGCCATATTTGGTTAGTCACGTGACCAGAACAAAGAAACCCTTAAAACTAAAACATGTAACATTTTTTTCCAATAAAACCAATGTCAATGGCTTAAGCGCATCCTAATAAAAAATATGTAGCATGGATTTGTTAAAATTCACGTTATCGAAAAAGCTATAGCATCAAAAAGGTGTATTTTAATACATTTTCTTTAATATCTTTCCTTTTTTACGTCTAACGGTAATTCCATGCTACAGATTTTAAAAAACGTTGAATTGCTTATGATTCGCCAAAAAAAATCAGAATTTTATTTCTTTTCCTTTGAGTTTTTTCGCTTTTTCATTCTTACGAGCGGTTGGGGACTGGCACTAGATGCGCATGTGCAATGTCGATTTAGTGATGTATTGTGTCCAGTTTCGTGGTTGTTTCTTGGTGCTGCGGATGGTGTGATCACCAAATGACGTAAAACAAAAGATACAAAAGACACTAAGCAATACCCACACCACAACACAAAAGCTAACCAAGAAACACCCAGTTTCATAGTTTTCATCATGTTAGCATTTTATGACACGTGAGAAATGCTAACCATGACATTATGTCCCTAGCAACGACTATGAAACTGTAGTAAAGTTTCAACCCCCTTAATTTAACGATTAATGTACAGCTATAAAGCGAATGCTGCAAGTTATGACGTTAAAGCTAATTAATTCCTATTTGTTTGTTTTTTTTTATCTATGACAACGTTATTTACATTAGGTGTTTTCGTCGTTTTTTGTGTTCATCTAGCGAGCGTAAAATCGTGATCAATATTAATTACGTGTTAATCAAAGGTTTCATACCCTGATCTGATTATTTTGCTATAAAAATAAGCGATAAATAATCAGGACGTTTCGACCTCTCCGAGGTCATTTTTAAGTGGATGTAAAAATACAGAATTAGCATAAATATATTACAGTATAAAAACATAAGAATGTAGAGAACGCTAAAATGTGGTAAAATATGTAAATATAGGTGATGAAAATTACATAATTTTTTTATCACCTATATTTACATATTTTACCACATTTTAGCGTTCTCTGCATTCTTATGTTTTTATACTGTAATATATTTATGCTAATTCTGTATTGTTCCGGGTGTTAAGATTGCGAGGCACGATTTTTTTATCGCGCTGTCTCCTGTTATCTGAAGTTGTTAATGTTTTTCGCTGGTTACTGTCAGCCGATGATACGTTCATTTCCTCCTTTCAAGAAAGTGGTCTTTACATATATGTTGTGCAACAAATGACAAGATCCGTTTCATTCCTAGTACCTATCCACAATCTCCAGAGCACGCTTGGTAGCAACGTGTGACATGCTTATTGGTAACCATGCTATAATCGCCCGAAACTACTGGCAACATTGAATCGGATAACTAAGTAAAAAAATTCCACACCGACGAATATTTTAGAGCTGACAATCTGTAAATGCAGCCGTTCAGCATGCAAGAAAGACCACTTGTGTCAATGCAGGGCAAACTGCATATCCTGCACAGAAGCCTGCCTGTGCATAAACGACCAAACCTGTCAGAACACTCTCTACTTAGAGAAGACCAGTAATTACGAGAATGACGATTTGAACATTTCATAAAAGCGGTCCTTGTTTTGGGAGTTGATTAGAAGTTTGTTTAGTTCATATTTTGGCACTTATGATTAGTTGCAAGTAGTTTAACAAATACTTCCTATTTGACAGTTTTTGTCATTTAAATATCACTTAATGTGACAGATCGAGTTATGTGTCCTATGGTCCACCGCGGTCAAACGCCCGGGGCGTTTTTCGTTTTATTTAGTGGGATAGTATTTAATATTAAATGGAAATATGGGCAAGGATGAATAAAAAGTAAGTTATTTGCCGGCAAATAAAATTTTTTTATGACTCCTACCCACTAAGTCGACTTAATTTTAAATAAATTATTAAAATTTAACTATGACAGTCAATAGGTGAGGAAGACCAGTGAGTAGGGTCCGACAACGCACAAAGAGTATTGTGCAATAATCACGAGACTATCTGGTGACTTTCATAACAAAAGAAGGGTCACGAGTTTGGTCGGAAAAGTACATAGCCTCGATTTCGTTTAGAGGTATAAGACTTAGCATGTTCCACATATCCGTCCTGATTGTCTCCAGACCTGACACGTTCTGCGAGTTCGACCCTCCTCCTCCCTTCCTCCACCTCAATTTTTAGAGTATTTTAGTCTGGGCGCCTTTTTTTCTCGTGCCCTCACCTTTGCTAGAGCTTAATAATTGAACAAATCGTTGGTAATTAATTTATTTGACTGTGTTAGATTTAATCAATAAATCGGCCATCACGCGTGGCCAAAATTTATCCCAACACTTGGGTGTTAACACAGTTCTTTTAGTGCTCTTTGCAAACAAAGCTCGACTATTGACCAAAGAATTGACTTACAATAATCTTTACGTATTGAATAATTGCAACTGGGAAAGGAGACATAAAAAGTAAGTGGACATTACTATCTTTTAATTTTTCTCAAAATGATGGCTTTGGTTACGTTTAGGGGTGTCGCGCTATATAGCGAAAAACAACTGTATTTGCGCGCGCTAAAAACCACGAATTTAATGGAGTTATTATGCGCCATCATTCGTCATGCAGCTAGGAAAGAAAAATGAAGAGGTCAATGAAGAAAACGTGAATTTGAATGGCGTCAGACGGGAGTTAAACTCCGACGAAAACCTTTTGTCGAGTTGTTCTCTCGCCCATATCAAAAGAAATAATCTGTGTCCTGTGCGGGGAAGAAGTCCGGAACGCAGAAAACCTCCAGAAGCTGTTTCATTCACCAACGAAAAAAAAACACAGCGTGTGAAAACTTAGAAAAGTGCTTGGTTCAAAACTTTGTCAAGACAGCTGTTTATCGCATACGATCTGTCGACTTGTCAAGACAAGACTGCGACATTGACAAATAAAATAGAGTTAGTGAGAGAAAGTTTTAACGCAGTCAAAGTTCTCTTGGCTAAAAAGCGATGACAAACAGCAACAAAGCGACAGAGAAAAAGTGGCGTTTCTACAGAGAGGGTGACGTGTCCATCACAACATGATTGTAACCCCCCCTATACTTTTTCGCCTTCATCCTTTATCGCAGATAAAGAGACACAAACTCAAGCTACTAACAATTTCAATACTTTTGGAGGGGAATCTACTGTCAAGGTGAGAATTAAGCTTTACCGGATTTTATCAAACATGTTTCAAACAAGTCTCTACGTCCGCTGTAAGTACGCCATGTTGTTTTGTTTAACTTTCAACTTTTATTACGTCCATCACTTTTAATAAAATGTATATTTTAAATATTCTCAGTAACAAGCTTTAAAATCAAAAGTGATGAGGAGTCTATATAAAAGCAGACATGCTTGAAGTAATAGACCCCCTTCAACGGCCATTATATAACATAACTAGTTTGAATGCTTGTTTTACAATTCAATTGACGGAGATAACAATAATGATAAACATAATCATTATAAAAGCAATAAAGAGTGAAAAAAATTGTTTACTGGAGAATTATTAGCTTTAGTAATGTTTAGACTTATTGATATCGAATCAGAGGAGTTTAAGAAAGATCTTTAAGCTAACTATTTTACGGAATTTTCTTTTAACAATTGTTAAATTTAGCGAAAAGCCTCCGGTCCGGTTTCCCATTCACGCAGTCCTGCTTACGTGAAGTCGCTAATTTATTTTATAGGTTGTAGTTAAAACAGTAAATTAGATGCAATTTTGTCATCAATTGAAAACAAATCACTTTTTCGTATATTGATCTATATGGTTTAATTATATTTTAAATTAGAAAATGACACGATCATTTCTTTTCACGTTTCACACCTCGCATTCGACAACTAAGCTTATCTTTGAGGTTTGCTTTGGAGGAATTCTTTATCCAAAAACTGCTCTAAATGTCGGGGAAAACTACCGAATTTTGTCCTCTTAATCTTCTGTTTGTAACGTGTCGATTGTAAACAATTCCGATCGAAATAAGTCGGCTTGTTTGGCGTAAAATTAAACCGGGATTGAAGCGGCAAAAAGTAACCCACACTTCTATCTGCAGAAAAATAAAACCTTCACAGTTCAATTGCTTTTATGTTGGCCATACCAATCGTTAATAAACAACAACGGAAAACGGTGAAATAAGAAGAAATTCTACTTGCGGCGGCGACTGAAAGCAATGAAAGAGTCGTTTCCAAGGCGGTCCGCATGTTGTTGGTAAAAAAATATTTTCTAAACATTTTCGTGTTTTCTTGACTGCTAGCATTTAGATTCTAACAAAACAAGGACAGCATCCAGATCCTCAATTCTAAAAGAGCATTCAATAATTTATAATCCTTCTGCTCCAGAGTTAAAACAACCTCCTGCAAGCAGTGACTGATGAATAACTGGACTGCCCTAATTGTTTTATTCTGATGTGAGAAGTATTATTTAACATATATAAAACATTCTCTGTTTGAAAATGTAAAAAGCCTTCGAGAACCAGCCTGTTGTCTTCGATACTGAGTTAACATATAAAGAAAGCAAAACATTAAAACATTAAAAAAATATATAGGCAAAGATGTTCAAACTCCACTGCTTTAGTAAAACTTATTTTAAATAGTGCACTGGTGCAATGGTGCACGGGAGCAGATGAGACTCGTCAGCATTTTTAGCGTCACAACAAAATATATTTAAATACTGGTACATTTATAAAGTTCCATGATGTCATGGAAAAAGTTATTTCAATAATATTATTGTTACAAGATGATTGACTTTTTAATTTCCACCAATTTTCCGTGGTGTGGACTCTTATTTACCACGATTTACGTCATCACATGGTCAAAATGTTGTGGACTCATCAGGCGCATTAATTAGCTCTCTACTCTATTGATATATTAGGTTATTGTCAGCTATCCCAATGCCCGACCCAAGACAGTATCTCTTCCTGATTGCTATCTTCAAGTTGCTAGGCAACTGGAATTGGAAATGCAAAGTCAGTTGCATCGTGTTTGTTGAAGACAAATGTTTTAAAAGCCGAAATAACAAAGGCCTTATCTCATACCATCACAGATGAAATAAAAGGTTTATGTGCCACTTCAAACTCTTCAATACCGCGCAAGACTGCAAAGGAAGATTTGGTTCAGTTCGATTGGAACAAACTGCATGCTAAACTGAAATAGAGAACTCCCATCTTTCTTAGTTTTATACATGCCTCTGTACAAAATCCCTCGCAATCGAGAAATGTTGATAAGAAAGGAGATGCACTAGTACCACCGATGTGTGATGCAGCTTGCCAGCTCATTTCACTATTCATTGAAGGGATGTGTGCTACTAGACGGCTCAAGAGTGTCATCCTGAAGAAAGGTGGTTTAACCCTATTCAGACTGGGGGGGGGAGGGCTTTTCGAACCCCCCCACCAGTAAAATTGTGATAACTCTTACACCGAAATAGCTATGAGGCTTTTCCTAAAATTTATCTAGGGACATTTTGGTATCCATAACATGTCAGTGTGATTAACCATGTTGTCATGGCAACAGGTTTTTGACACAGGTTTTCAAAATATTAAAATATGGTGATTTTTTTTATTTTAAGATCTTGTTCTTTGACTTATAGTGCATTTTCTTGTTGGAATAGTTTTTTCTTGGGACTATTTCTTGAAAGACATCAAAAATTTCTAACAACAAATATTTGGGGGGAAGGGTAGGTAAGTTTTGCTCTATTTTACTTATAGACAAACATTTTGTACTATTTATTAAATAACGCTTCTAAGTTCATTGTTTGGATAATAGGCATCAGTTTGATACGTGTTTTATACATTCTGATCCTTTTAACTATTAGGTATTTTTTTAAATTTTAATTTAAACAAAAAAAAAAGGAAATCCAAGATGGCGGATCCAAGATGGTGGATCCAAGATGGCGGATCCAAGATGGCGGACAATAATTTCAAAATTATCGTTTTATCGCTTTTTATTGCTTTTTCTCGCTTTACAAGTGTGTCCTTGTTTGTATTTGTTATGTTTTAATATTAAAGAGATGATTTTACAGTTATATTTGATATTTTAAGTATCTGGATGGAAAAATATCAAAGAAACGTCGGAAAAACCAAAAACATGACGTCATTGTGACGTCATAATTCGGTGTGGCAGGTCAAAACTGGGTGTGAGGTTTTCTTGTATGGAGGTGAACATTGTGTGAAAATTTCATGGTCCTAGCCTTACTGGTTCCAGAGATATAAAGGGGGTCCGAGGAGGCCCCCCAGTCACAGATTGCCTAAAAAAGCCCAGTCTGAATAGGGTTAAAGAAGATTGGCTTTAAACGGCTGGCACAAATTCATGTGTGCATGGGTTACAACTCTACCAGCAAGATGTTCGAGAATTCTGGGAAGGACTTTGATTCTGAACTATTGAAGTGGAAAATTGAAGTAGAAAGGAGTTGCTAAAGTGAAAGATATCTTGACTGCCATTGCTGAAGTACAAGTGGTTGGTTCTCAACAAGAGATCAAGGTAGAAACTGAAAGATTAAGACAGCATAGGGAGACCATGCATCCCGGTTACTCATTCACTGGAGACAATGTGGACATCATGGTGAGACCACGGCAAATGATGAAAGGCAATCAGAACATAGATCACCACATGTTTCAGTATGTGTGCCATGAAAGCAGGATCTCGGCCAATCATCTCTCCGATGACCATCCTATTGGCAACATTGAAAGTATTCCTTTCACTACCTTCCTTCCAAGTGCCCAAGTACAAGAAACCTTGGCAGAGCAGCTAACTATTCTAATCTGTCACACATGGGCCAAACACATTCCTGCACTCAGTTGGTTCCAGGAACATGTTGCAGGACAAATTCAACACAAGCATTGGCTGATGTCCAGAAAAAGACAAATAAAGTAAGGTTTTGTTGTCCGCTTGTGTTCCTTTCTATGACTTAAATGAATGTCTTTTTGAACTACTGATAGGAGAAAAAAATTGCCTACTGTATACTTGATATAAAAAAATGGCTCAGTTAAAAAATAACCATCAATTTAATATAAAACTATTAAAAAGAATATATTTTCTGTCATGCTCTTACATAATGAACTTGGTTATGAACTTGGCTTGCCTTATGTTAGGAATGAAATGATATCTCACAGAAGACCATAGGGAAGGATGTTTAAAGTTTTGTTGTCAGTTTAGAAGCAAATTGTTCTGAGAATGTTTATGGATCATTTCTTTCATGATACATCTGGGTGTCCTTCGAAAGAATGAGCAGTATGAAGAAGATATGGTAGATTTGTTACAATGGCTGCTTAAGTATGTCCCCGGCCATTCTGATGATAATGACCCCACCAAAAGACCTGTACAGGCTCTGAACGGAGGTGATTACCTCACTCATCAACGACAACAATCTGCACAGTGCGCGATGCAAGATGCAAGGAAAATCTTGAAAAATCTTGAAAAATGTGGAGTGTATTTTTCATTACGTGACATTCTCAGAAAAACTGGATGTTATATTCGGGGATTCCCCGCTGACAAGTCTAGACATGTCTGGAAAAACAGGAAAATGAGTCATCACATATCATATATCTATTTAAAAAAGTAGGAAACGTGTTTCCCACTTTTAACAATTTTAACCAATCAGAAGGTGGATGATGCATCATTCAGTTAGTGGCGTGCTTTTCCCTCAAGATTTGTAGAGTAAAACCCGAGTTTACTATGTAATGACCGGCACAGCTGTGTCGTGACGCCATAACTTCTTAGGATTTTTGCTTGTTGACTTAACAAATATTATCTTTACTAGTAGTATAGAATGAATTGTAATTCTCAAATTCATGATGAATTTAAAAATATGGAAGAGGCCACATGTCCTTTTTGTCATCAACTATTAATAGAAGGTGATAAAAATGTTGGGTCATGTTGTAGTGAACAGGATATGGTAAATACAAATGTTATGAATGTATGGATAAATTGCGGTTCCGTTCATGGTTATGATTATGTTAATGAGTACATTGATTTTGATGAGAATATGTATAAGATACGACGGAAATCAGTCTATCATCGGAAATACCATATTGAGAATGTGATAAATAGTATTTCTAGTGAGAATCATGTCCAATTGAGTTATAGTCAAAGGGATCGGATTTATAAAGTATTCGTTAAGATTGATAGTGTTC
This sequence comes from Cladopsammia gracilis, assembly GCA_022457155.1. Classification (NCBI taxonomy): domain Eukaryota; kingdom Metazoa; phylum Cnidaria; class Anthozoa; order Scleractinia; family Dendrophylliidae; genus Cladopsammia; species Cladopsammia gracilis. The sequence continues at coordinate 132,007 of JAJGOT010000614.1, forward strand.
TCCATGAAGTTAATGATAGACGTAAATGGACGATCAGTATAAAATTTATTATTAAGCAATTTTTTAGGATGCTTGGACTTCCTTACAAGGATATCAAAGTAACGAAGTCGAAGAGGACATTAACATATTATGAACAATATTGGGCAAAGGTTCAATTATTGATAGGTAATAGAATTCAGTCGATACTTAGTATATAAATTGTTCATCGTATTTACTAAGATACTTATCGACAATAGGACTATTATCTACCACCTAATCATCAATGTTCGTCATTGTCATGTGGATACATGCCGGATTGAATTCACCACTTCTCATCATGTCTTTTATTGCGTTTAGCAAATGTTGATATGATTGATAGGCATATGTACAATTTTGTATTTTGAAATCGAGGTCTTTATGCTTCATCCAACCCTGAATGATAAATGCTACTGTACTAATAGCAATCAAGCTAATACCACCGGTTGCTATACTAGAGGCGAAACCTCCAGATGCGAAGACGATAGATAGCATGTTTCCTAGTAATCTCCATTTTTTGAAGCGTTGTACTGCTTGTTTGTAGGCCCAGCACTTTTTATGGTATGTGCAGTAGTAGGCTTTCAATTCCTTTATCTGATCTTCAGTCAGTTTGTCTGAAATATGATTCCAATGAAATATGCTTTTACGCCGGTCTGTCATATATATTGTTTATATTAATCCAACCATATAATGGTGATTTTCTTATGGAGATGTGTGTTCGATTAATATTGAAATGTCTTGATTCTCAATCGGTTCGTCCATCTCCACAGCCATATGACCGTATGGTAAATCTAAGTTTATATCTATCGTTTGTCTTTGACCTCCAGATAAACTATAGGTTGTTGTTTCAGTTAAAGAGAATCCATGGAGTATTTTTAAGGATATTGCTTTGTAGGAAAAATCTAAGAGATTATAGTGACCTATTATTTTTTTAATTGGCAACCGCTTGGAATTATTATTTTGTCACAACCGTTCAATAAAAACGTTTTACCCCCTCTTTTCACCATCCGCAGTCATTTAAGCGTGGTATTGTGAAATGTCTGTATGACAAATGTTTCTTTTCACCATCCGCAGTCAGTTAAGCGTGGTATTGTAAAATGTCTGTATGACCGAGCCAAACACCTCATTACTAGACCATCAGTTATCTCCAACGAAAAGAAACATTTGTCGTCGGTTCTTGTTTCTAACGGATATCCTTCCTCGTTTGTACAAAAAATCACAAAAACGAAAGGACCAACAACAAAGAAGGAATCCACGCAGGATTTTAAATCTACTGCAGTATTGCCCTATATCAAAGGTGTATCAGAGGTTATTCGCCGCTGCCTACAACAAGGCGTACGCACTGTTTTCAAATCTGACACAACTCTCAGGTCACACTTAGTACGACCTAAGGACGTCCTCGACTCTAATAAACAGGACGGTGTTGTCTACAAGATTCCTTGCGAATGCGGCAAAGTGTATATCGGAGAAACAGGGAGGTCTATGCATGAAAGGATAAAAGAACACGATAGAGACATACGGCTTGCTCGTACTCAAACCTCCGCGGTTTCAGAACACGCTAACAAGACCGGGCATTTTCCTATTTGGGACGAGGTTAAGTTTATTGACCGTGACCCACACTGGTACACCCGTAGAGTTAAAGAGGCCATCCACAGAAGACTTCATCCTAATAACATCAACAGACATAGTGGAATTGAAATTCCCGAAGCGTGGATGCCTACAATCAAGAAGCATAACAGCCGACCGATATCAAATCGGACCGGAGAGGGAACAACATCTTTTCGGAATAATAATGAGGATCGAAATGCACCAATAGCAACAAGCCAACGTGCTACATAAGCGACACGTAACCAATCGACCTCATCGCCTGATGAAGACTAGCAGTAATAGCAGTCGAAACGTCGCGATCAACATCTTAAAGTGACTCCATCGTGAGACAAACGAAAAATCGTTTACCAATGCTTTTTGTGTATCCTTCAGTGTTGAATATATTTGTAGTTTGCTGTCCGATATTAACAACTGATGAGACAACATTGACAGATGCCGAACTAATGTGAGCTTTATCTGGAACGAAAAACTCGATCACCAAAGTGAACTCACCTTGAGGAAGTTTGTATGCATTAAAACCTATCCTTGACCTGAAGGCATCTTTATTGTCTGTCGTAAGAGTTATATCATAGGCTTTCTTATTGATTTTGTGTGGGGTTGATACAAAATTGATAATTCCATTAACAACAATATTACTCTCCGACGAACTCTCATCCACATCTTCCATCAGGTATCTGAAAACGTCTTTTTCTGCAGTAGAGGAAGTTATGTGTGACTTGTTAACATAACTCTTATAATCGTCTGTTATTCGTGTATACAAGTTTGTATTAGAATCATTGAGTTCGGCGTTGAAGAATGAAACATTTACGGCAGCGTCATTCTCATTTGGTTTAGGTGTTGCTAAATTAGTAATTTTATTACTTTGCATATCAAGATCGCTGGAAATCGTTTTGTCTAATTTCTCGTTTAAATGTGCATCAACATAACCTTTATTCGTAGCCATATCGCTTACAGTTGGGGTTTGAACATTATATATCACGTGGTTGTTCATATCAATTGAATTCTCCATAGGAAGCATCTCTTTATGGGATAAGAATATATTTTTGACATCATTGTAAGAAACTAGATTGTTATAATGCGCTCCCAAATCATGCCATGTTTGTTGTTTTGATTGGACAATATTGTACATCTCCTTCAAATCAATATCTTTAGTCACTTCATGAGTGTGAGCTGGAGCATCAGGATGATACTTTTTTAAAGTGATCATATTGACGGCAGAAAGCTCGTTATCTTCATCCGTATCCATATTTGTAATAAAATTTTCTGTTCATATCAATTTCCCCAGGTAGAATTAATTTATTTCCTCGCAGATCCAAATCTGCAGTCATATGAGTTGTTCCATCTAACTTTAAATAATGCGTGTCACCATACTCTTTGTTGACGACATCTTTAAAATTTGTAGGGTCCTTGACATTAACTAATTTCTTGTTTTGCATGTTATAATCACCGTCGTCCGTTAATTTAAAACCTATTCCCGGAGGGCCTACTTTTAGTATATTATTTGATTTTTCAGTAGTTTCGGATCCTTCATTAAAAATACCCATTTATATTAGTATATTAGATATTTCCAAAAAAAGTTTCTTTTAACTGTTTTCATTGGTTTGTCAACATATAGGAACGAGTATGGTTTTTTAGTTGCTTTAAGATATTGGTCTTTGGTGATTCCAAGCTCTTGTGATATCAAATTTCTTTCTCTACTATTTGGACAATCGTAGATTGCAAAATGACTACAATTTAGCCTGATATCTTTTGGTGTTTTATAAAATGATTGACTAAGGTATATAACTGAGCAATTCTTATGCCGCCCTTGAATGAAATAATCAATAAGTTGCTTTTCATTTTTTTCACACACATAGTCATCAAAAATAACTATTCTATGTAAGTCTGTATTTTGTATATCACTAACTGGTATGATATCATTATTACAAACTAGAACATCATAACCAACCTGTTGACTGATTTCATTTATGTTATCCATCATGTTTATATATTTATCTTGATCAAGGTTTTTCGCATATAAATGGATCTGGTCGTAATATAACAAGGGGCTCATCAGCATATGATATAAAAGGTTAGTTTTACCAAATCCCGAATTACCACATATTAACATTCGAAAGGTGTTCCTAGGCATGTATGGGAACAATTGTTTGAAATTTTCATTTTGATTGTTTCCTGAATCATAATTAGGTATTTCCATTATACTATTATATTATATAAAAAGATAAGATGAGATAAGTTTAGATAACTTTATATAATGTATAAATATATGGGCATTGATCATTATAAGAAAATCGCTATTCCTAAAATCGAGTCTAGGAAAATGACAAAAATTGTTCGTGATGTCATCAAAGAAACACAAACTTCTAAACAAGATGTTTCCGTGAAAAAGAAGGAAGAATTTGAACTGATTACTAGGCAATTAGAAAAAAAGAAATTGATGAAATCAGTAAATTGAGAGAGGAATATCAGAAAAAAAAACAAATCATACCATATTCTGAACAAGTACAAAAATTAGCATTGCCTGGCCCTACCGGCGAACAATCTCCAAAAATGATATCTGATATGAATAAAGGTTTTACAGAAGATGAACTGGGTATAATTCAAAAACATCAATTTCCTTTACCATCTACTGTGTTTTTGGAGACTATAAAAGATGCAACTACAGTACAGAATACATTAGATAAAGCAGGTCAACTAAACATCAAGTTAGGGCGAGAAAAAGGACATTTATCTACAACAAGCAGCAAAGAAGAAAAATCAAGATAAGATAGATGAATATACTGAGGAGATTGATACCATACAAAAATACAGAAAACGAATAGGTGTAATTGAAGAAGACACAAAAACACTAAAAATAGGAAAAGGTATCTATACACAAAGAAAAAGAAATGCATATAAAATTAACCCAGAATCTGGTACCTATGGAAATTTAACCATTGATATCCCTAAACTATATGGCCAGCTTAGATTAGTTGCCTACCAAAAAAAGAAAAAAGTATATGATAAACAAGTTGATTTTGATACACTTGATCTGTTTACAAAGCGGTTCATCAGTAGGAAGAAATATAGTCCTCTATCAAAAATGGTATTTGATGACTTGAATAGAATTAGTGAAATACCAATACATAGAACTTCCAATAAATATAAAAAGATAGGTAGTGGTGTTGTTTATTACAACAATCCACATGATCTTATGAGTCGTCCAGAGCTGCTTTGTGGTAGTATTATGGCAGGAAATGATGGAGTAAAAGATGAATTCACAGAAATTGCTCATGTACTAAACAAACTGGGTACAATTACAAACGATCAGTTGATAAGTCTATTGAAAGAATATGTAATCTAATAATATATATAATGACAGAAAGAACAATTCATATCTCATCTGTTAATAGAGTGAAAGTAGGAAGAAGTAAAGCTGAGGATTTTGTAATTAAATTTAACCCAGTCTTACAATTACGAGATGATATGATAAATGAAATGGCTGTAGATAGACTTACAACGACATATTCTTGGCATAATATCAATCCAGAATATCAAAACAATATGATCAGCTACAGTCCTGATGGTGGAAATACATAGGAAAAAGTAACTTTTGTTGATGGTATGCATTCATATACCGATTTAAATGATTATATACATCAATATATGGACAGAAAAAATCATAAAACAGGAAATAATTATCATATTAATTTGATATTTGTATTATCATCATATAAAGTAGTTATTGAAATTGACAATAATTATCAGTTAGATCTAAGAAACACTAATTGTGGAGAGTTAATCGGTTTTGAACAAAAACTAGTAACACAAACAGAATATGGTTCATATTTACCTAATATAACAAATTCTATTGATATCATTCATATCAATACTGATGGTATAACATACAGTATTGTTGATGGGTATAACACGAATACTCTCGCGGTCATTGCTACAGACAATTTAACTCGTTCATATCCCTTTTGATATGAACCGAGAAGATTATTATTTTGTCCTATGGCCTCAATTCATATAAGTCAAATGCGGTATTATGTTAGTGACGCTTTAGGAAGACCAATAAATCTGAATGGTATAGATTGGTTTCTAACCTTGATTATCAGATCAACACCTATTTAATATAATGTAATAATATATGATCATGAGACAATGTGAATATAAGAGACGTTATAATCCAGAAATGGGTCGATATGTAAAAACACATATTTATAATGAAGACATAGAAACACAATATGGTGAAGGAATAACAGAGGTTTTAAAATCAATTGGTAAAAAATTATTTGGACAGACGATGAAAAAAACATTGAAAACTGGACTTCAAAAAGGTGCTGAAAAAGCTATTGAGAACGCAGCTACTAAAACTGGTGATTTTGCAGCAAAAAAAGCTGGAGATAAAATAATTCAATTATTAAGCAAAGAAGGAAACAAAATGGGAACACCATTAATGACACGACAAACTTCAACAGTTAAACAACTATTATTATACATTGGTGTCACTAGCTCGATTTTGATTGGCTATAAGCACTCAGCTAATTATTGCTTGCTGTTTCTGTTACGTCATACCTACAGACAATAGTTTTATGCATGCAGAAGTGACGTCATACCTACAGACAATAGTTTTATGCATGCAGAAGTGACGTAAGTTGTTTACTTACAAGTTGACTGCTGTGCATTGACCACTTTTTTTGCGCGCTCTTGTCTTTACAAGTGCAGCTCAGGAATATGCATAATAAAACAATTATTGGATTCGGTTTTCGCATGATAGCGATAATTATCAAGGCCTCAGTTTGTGTTATCCGCCTCAGCCTTCGGCTTCGGCGGATAACACAAACTTTGGCCTTGATAATTATCGCTATCATGCTCAACCTCATCCAATAATTGTTAATTAACGGATTATGAGATTAATGAAAGAGTAAATCAATTATTAGCTGGCAGCAAACTTCGTAAGTTAAAATTTATCTAATCTAATTATATATAATGAGTTTTAGAAATCCTAAATATGTTGAAAGATATGAAGATGTAGTCTTTGAATTAGAAACAGCTCTGAATACAGTTGTTGCCAATACTGCTAGACAAAAAAATAAAAGGATGGATATCGTTTTGTTGCTGATAATAGTGGTGAAGTAACACCATTTGAATGGTATAATGCTAGACTTTCCATAGGCTTTAAAGTGAATAAGACAGCCGATGGTGGTAATATCACATTAGATGATAATAAGGGCATTGTGAATGGTTCATCTTCTTTCATAAAAAATTTGGATATCAAAGTGAATGGTAAGAAACTTTATGATTGCAATGATGCTAACCATTGTGTGAATATAAAACATCTCTTAGAGTACAGTCAGACATATGCTAAAAGTACAGCAACAAATGAATTTTTTTATCTGGATGTCAATAGGATTACACAAACAGACAAGACACATGATGATTATAATAAAGGTTTTGCTGCTAGAAAAGCCCTTCTAGGTGAATCTGGTACAGTAAATACTGAAATTCCATTAAACAGGTATTCAATGTTTGAAAGTCTTGAGGATGAACTATTGCCAAACACAAGGATTGAACTGAATTTTGAAATTGAAAGTGACGGCAATTTGATTTGGCAGACAGGAACTGACTGTAGGGTTATCATTACTAGGATGCAATTGTGGGTACCAAGAATCACTTTTAATTCAGAAGGACAATCATTGTATATGAGTCAATATCTGCAAACACATAAATGGACTTATCTAAGAGAGAATATACATGTAGAGAGAAGTAATAGTAGTCGACAGCAAGCTGGTAATATCAAGACCTCGTCATGTTTTTGTGTTTATAATCAATGACCCAAACATAAATGTTCAAACAGCAAATCCATTTTTGAATAATACATTTAGTGTAGCTAATAATCAAACTCTTGTGGATTGTCATCTTGAGGTAGGGAATGGTAATGAATATCCTGACAATCACTCTACACCATCAACAGATATCACACGTGTGTACAGAGATGTTTTGAAATATGTTCATGCAAACAATGATTATCAAGGCGGAACATTGCTCAACAGAACTAATTTCAGCACTATATTTTCATTCCCTTAACAAAACAAAAAATGGATATCAAAGATGGAACCACAAAGCTTACTTTCCATTATAAATTATCTGGAGGAACAAACGCAGATTATAGTGTCTATTCATTAACATGAGCAAGAAGTGGAATTGCAACAGAAGGATGGTAAATTGTTACTTCGATCTTAAATCAAATACAAATTATTCAATTCTTTAGTTACTCGTGGCGAAGCACACGAGTTATAAATCCGGCGTTGACTTTTCTTGTTTGTTTTTCGTGTCACATTAGCGCATGCAAATTTATGCACGCATACTTAAGTCTATATAGACGACTGTATGGCTTTCGGCCATGAAATACATACCGTAAAATCTCTCCGTTTGTGTACTCGAGAAGCAAGATAAAGAACTACTGCGTACAACTGCACACTTTCAAGACAATTCAAGGCGTTCATGGATGGATAGGACCGTTTGATATTGTGTTTGCCGCTTATTCCTGTGGGATTTTTGCTCTGGCAAGTTCTGTGTTTTATATATTAAACTTGCCATTTGCTTAGCGATCGAGCTCCGGGTCGAGCTTAAGTGTCAGCTACTGAATCTAGTGAATGCAGTGTAGTCTTACTTTTAAACCCGTGCATACGTGAAAACATGATGAACAGGTTATCGGCAAGGGTGTTTAAATAAAATTCATTCTCTCACTCACTCACTCACTCGCTTCCATTAGCTATAAACGTAGTGAGCAAATGCTTTGTTACGAACACGTTTCGTAACAGGAATCATAGGGAACCCACGCGTTTATCAAGAATGATCATAGAATAAAGTTACAAATGGAATTACGTGATGTAGTGTTTCATTCCAAATGTGCCGTTACTTTTGTGCTGTTGAATAACCGGTGTTGAATAACTGAAATCAGTTTCTGCCGGGGTTTTTAGCAGCTACAACGGTCCGATCAAATCCGTTGATACGATTTCGAAACGATCGTGTCTGTAATTTTTTGAATAGTCTCGCATTTCACCGTCTGTTATTAAATTTTAACTTGTCAGCCGTCATGCGGGATGGTTTCGTATTTCGGCGTCTGGAAATAGGGAGAAGAGAAAATTGACAAGGGACGAAACTCATTTGAGGACAAATTTCTTCGGAAGCGGTTCCGCCTCTTAACCGTCGGAATTAGGCCATAAACCACACTGAGTAGCATCTGAAAGGTTGAAGTTGATGTCAGACCGTTTATTTTCCGTGGAAAACACGTTATTCACTAGTGAAATAAACAAAAATCTTTAGCTCCTTTATCGTAGTATCAATGACTTAACTTGAGTGGACCGGAAGTTGCCCTACACGGTGTGGCGTTGTGTTTATCAATCAATATCTTTTGTTCAAGTGACGTTTTCCACGCGCTAAATACATGCCAGAATATTTGTCGCGCTATGTTCCTGGTTGTCTCGCGTGTGATTTATTTTCCTCTTCTTTCTTGGTGCACGCTCTGCGTTCAAATACTCGATTTTAAATCGTCTATAACAGAATATCCAAGTTAGAGTTTGCCACTGTTTTTGAAATGTGACCACAAATATATCCGTAAGTGGAATTTTTCAATATCTTGTCTTAGTCCTGTCGCGTTTCAAATCTATCAAATGCAGGCATTATCTCAAAGATTTTTTGTGTTATCACAGGGTCCTAAATTTGTGCCAACAGAACGCGTTAGATCTAATTCTTCAGGAGCATAATGCCTTCATCACAGGAGAAGCTGGTACGGGCAAGTCGTACTTGTTAGGAAGAGTGCTAACCCTGGAGCTTTCGAGTACCTCGCGCATTGCGTGGGCGACGTGGTCCACTCAAGTTCAGTCACTGATATGTCGATACAACCTCTGGAGTTTCGACCCTTGTCACTCTCTCTCTCTCTTAACCGTTAAAAATTTAAACTCTTAATTAATTAACAACAAACGGTTACGTGATATGCCGCATGACGCCGAAATACGAAACCATCCCGCACGACGGCTAATGCGAGACCATTCAAAAAATTACAGACACGATCGTTTCGAAATCGTATCAACGGATTTGATCGGACCATTGTAGTTGCTAAAAATCCCGGCAGAAACTGATTTCAGTTATTCAACACCGGTTATTCAACAGCACAAAAGTAACGGCACATTTGGAATGAAACACTACATCACGTAAGTCCGTTTGTAACTTCATTCTATGATCATTCTTGATAAACGCGTGGGTTCCCTATGCAGGAATTCAACGTGAATCCAACGATAACAATAATTAATTTGACGTAAACGAATATAGACAACAATAAGCTTACAGATGTTTCGCATTTGGAGTTTTTAGTGCAACATTAAAATCGATCTAAAAGGATTTTGCAACCTAAACACGCGTTCTGATGCGTATCTAGCTTAAAATAATAAAATTTAGTTCGTAGGTAGTATGTGCTCTTGGACAGCGCAGTGATTGAGTTTGTGGCTTAGTCCCGGACGGCCCGAGTTCGAATCTCAGTCTCCTCTTTTTTTTTCCTTTTTTTTTTTCTTTTTTCGAACTGGACATTATGAAAGTGATGTACTTTTTTTTTCGTTCGTCAAAAATCCTAACGTTTAATTTAAAAATATATATATATATATATATCGAACTGTGTCAGTGTGAAAACGTATTAAAGCTTACGGCAATATAGCGTTACGCGTTATGCGTTAGCATTTCTTCTTCTCGGGTTGGCTCTTAGGAGCCTTTGATTAGATATAATTTTAAGCTTATGTTTCTCTGTAAAAGCACTCAAATCACTTGGGAATCAATGCTGCAATGAGTTAAAGGCGCCACGAGTTCAAGCTGTGTACAGCTTCTTGTTAAATATGTTTTATAAACCAAAAAAAATATATAACATATATTATATACAAAGAATGACTAGTTATTATTCTCATAGAGTAAGACTATCAGATGGACAAAGTCAAAAATTAGCAAGAGCTTATCAAAATAATTCAGCAATAACAATCCGATTAAAGAAAAATGAATTGACTGGTAATGATGAACTCATGCTTAACAGAACACAACTGAATAGAATCAAAAAAGCTATGAATAATGGTATTGGCGTTGATATTAAAGTCTCAAAAACACAGATAAGAAAAGCTGTAAAACATGGTGGTAGTCTATGGTCATCATTGTTTTCGATGGGAACTAAACTATTACCTTATGCCATAAAAGCAGTAACAAAAGCAGTCCCAGCTCTAGCAACATGTGCTATGGGTGCTTTAGCAAGCCTTGGAATTGATAAGATTTTTGGAAAAGGACAAACAGGTGGTTTTATGATTCCTCAAAATAAAGTAAATCAATTGATTAAGTATAAAGATTGGTTGTCTGCATCACAAAAGAAGCAAATATTAAATGCTCTTCAGACTGGTGGTCAGGTAGTTATTAAACCCACAAAAACACAACAGGGAGGATTTCTCGGTACTCTTTTGGCTAGTATTGGAGTTCCACTCTTGTTGAATGCATTAACTGGTAAAGGATTACAGGTCGATAGACAACGATCTAAAAGATCATTACCAGTTTATGTTCCTCCTTCACCAAAATCAAAAGGAGGATTAATTAATCCATATGTGCTTCAGCCAACCCCTTTTTTGGAACATGGGAACAAATGAAAAATCCTATTGGTATGGGTATACCAATTAAAAAAAAAGCTCCGAAAAAAAAAGGGGGAAAACGCAAAGGGAAAAAAGGCAAGGGAATGCTATTAGGAAAAAAACAGCCCATTCAACTCAATCCCATTAATCGGAGCAATTCTTTAAAATTTATTAATAAACCATTATCAACATAGATTTAATGTGTTGGATTAAGAAACTTAAGATTAGATATTTCAGGGGTATATTCAGTCGAGATAATTTACCAGATAATATATTAAAAAAAAGAATGTGGTATCATTTATTTAAATAGAAAAACAGGGACTGGTACCCACTGGGTTTGTTATAGGAATATTAATAAATATTGCGAATACTTTGATTCATTTGGTCTAATTATGCCGAATGAGGTTCAAAAGTATTTATCATCAAGTGGGCAACAAATACTTTATTCTGGAGATGAGATACAAGAAAGAGATTCTGTTTTGTGCGGTTATTGGTGTTTATACTATCTATATGAAAGACAGAAGGGTAAAACTATTTTAAAAACTATTCACGATCCATTATTTAATATGATGGATCAAAATGACAATCATCAATTCATAATCAATTATTTCAAAAATATCTAACTTATATATATAATGGTTAAATCATATTGTGTCAAACAGAAGAAGCGAACAGAATCTATACCAGGTCCTGAAAAATATGTTAAAACTAAAAATAATCGTCTTATGTTAAAATCTCAATGTAGTGAATGTGGGGCTACTAAGACACGTTTTGTATCCAATAAAAAAAATTTAAACTAAATAGCCAGTCAGAGATGGCTGGCGGATTTTTAGATATAGAAGGTAGTCACAGTCTTGATGAAATTGCAGCTAAAAGCGCTTTAAAAGGTTTGTATAATCTTGGTAGAATTGGTGCTTCAAAGGCAATTAAATCTGATTTTGCAAAACGAAGGATTAAAGGTACTGTAAACAAATACCTTGATCAAGCGATTGACAGTTTTACTGGTGATATAAGTCGAAAACTGGACCCTCTTCATGGTGGTGCTGTTGATATTCATAAGGCTATCGGTAAATTACCAAAACCTAAAGGTGATTGGACATTACCCGGTCATAAATATACTGGGCCTTATAATGATTTAGAGAGTCAAGTGAAATATGACCCAACAACTGGCCAAATATTAGAAATATATGACCAACCTACAGGAAGAACGGATGCCATTGCCATGCAGCACGATGTTGATTATAGTGTTTGTAAAGACGACAGAAAGTGCAAGAATAGAGCAGACAGAAAAATGGTCAAAGCTTTAGATGAAGTACCATATGATGAGAGACAATGGGGTCATTGGTTGGCTAGAAACACGATTGAAATAAAACAGAAATCAGGTCTTGGTGTTAAACAAAAAAAGAAGCCAAAAAACGGAAAGCGGCGTTGAGTAAAAATGATTGGGCTCAACAATTAGCCGATGAATTACATAAACCAATCAAACGAAAATTTAAAACAAGAAGAGTTATTGTTAATGGAATAGATGATATTTGGAGCGCTGACCTTGTAGAAATGCAGAAGTTTTCAAAATGGAATAAAGGATATAGATATTTATTAAATATCATTGATGTGTTTTCGAAATTTGCTTGGAGCATTCCTATTAAAAATAAAACAGGTGATACAATCACTGAATCATTTGATGATGTTATTAAAAAATCAAAACGGAAACCTAAATTTATTTGGGTAGACCAAGGATCTGAATTCTATAATAAAACTTTCAAAGACTGGTTAAAGAAAAATAATATTGAGATGTATTCTACTTTCAATGAAGGTAAAGCTGTTGTTATTGAGAGATTTAACAGAACATTGAAATCTAAAATGTGGAAACAATTTACAGTTCAAAATACAACACAATATTTAGACATGTTACCAAAACTATTAAATGAATACAACAGTACAATGCATTCAAGTATTAAAATGAAACCTATTGAAGCATCTATGAAAAAGAATGAAGGAAGTGTTTATTTCAATCTATATGATACGGAACTATTATCATATAAACCAAAAGTTAAAGTTGGTGATAAAGTTCGAATATCTAAGTATAAACGGAATGTGTTCGACAAGGGTTATACACCAAACTGGACTGAAGAAGTGTTTACAGTTGATAAAATACAATACACTAATCCTATAACTTACAAATTTAAAGATCTCAATGATGAAGACATACAAGGGAGTTTTTATGAACCTGAACTATTGAAAGCCAAGCAGGATGTTTTCCGTATTGATAAACTCATTCGCAGAGATTATAAGAAGAAACAAGCTTTGGTGAAGTGGAAGGGATATAGTGATGATTTTAACAGTTGGATTCCTATGAAGGTTTTAAACGCACTATACAATTCACTTAAAGAAATATTACATATAGAATATATAATGGTAAGACCAAAAAATATTTCAGACAGGAGGAAAGAAAGCAAGCATATAGACTAATCAAGACCAAGTACATGATAAATAAAGAATGGCGATGTCCTGCATGTGGAAATTGGGATTGCACACTAGCTGGGAAATGGAGTCATCTTAAGACGAAGAAACATAAGAGAAATGTACTCCACAATAAGATGGATGATGTTGATGATGGTGTTATTGTTATCCGCAGAAAGCCTAAATGCATTTTTGAAAAAGAACAGACATGTTCCATATGTGTAAACAAGAAATGTTAAAACCTCAAAGGATTAATAAATGATAGCCAAAAATATAATTATTTCTGGTTATCATAATTTCAAATAATCTTTAAAAAGACTTAAAGAAATTTTTATTATAAATACTATAAAATGGAAAAATTATCTCTACTAATAGTATGGATATTAGTACTCTCAAGAATCTAAGCAAATCTCGGCTAATCAAACTGTTGCTGCATCAGAATAGACAAATAAATCTATTGTTGCAACAATATGCGAATCAGGAGCCTAAAATTGATAATGACCGCAAACCAAGGAAGCCAGTCCCAACTCCTCGGAGGAATGTACAGCAGATGGTGCAAGCATATGAAAACAATATCATTCCACCACCACCAGCCTTCAAGGAGGGTTACAAACCTATCCCAACTCCTCGGAGGAATGTACAGCAGATGGTGAAAGCATATGAAGACAATAATATATATAGATAGGCTTAGCCTAACAGCGGAGCTCTCTGAACAGAAACGATATGATAAGCTTAACTTAGGTGAAAGGTCGGAAGCACAAGAAAAATTAGAATTAAGATTGACGACCAGACTATTTTTCAATTTTAGCAATTCTCAAAAACAGTAAGCGTATAACGCGACCGTCTGCACAGTACATTTAGACTGCACAAATTACACAATAGCTGACAAAACAACATTTTCTCGGTCTAGAATAACTAGTATGACTAATTGCCGAATAAAATACATCTGTGAGGGTGGTAAAGGGGGGGGGGGGGGGTCTGGATCACGTTTCACGAAAAATAAAATTGTCATTTCACGTTTCACGGAGAATAAAATGGCCATTTCACGAAAAAAAAAACATTCCTTACTTTTTGCTAATTAAATTACAAAAAAAAAATAATAATAATAATAATAATCAAATTACATCGAAAGTACAGCTTTGTTTGTTGTCTTCACCGACCGTCCACTCCTCGTTGTTTCTGATGTAAAAAGAAAGCTGTCTTTGTTTTGCTGATGTTGTGTAAAATTACCTAACCTTGTAGAGTGACCTGGGGCCCAGAATGACGATCAGTCACGGTCATGCATTCGTCACGCAATTTACCACCGGCGTAGTTAAACGCTTACTGGATAATTTTTTGGGAGGAAGAAAAAATCACGGTTTACAGTAGCATTTCACGAGAAAAAAAAACAATAGTCATTTTGCAGTGCTCATGATAAAACGTCGATTCACGGTTTACGGGTATGTAACCAAATCACGTTTCACAAGAAAAAAAATAGCCATTTCACAATTCACGGGGAAAAAAAGGCTTTTCACGGATCACGAAAAAACCCTTTACCACCCTCATCTGTTGCGTCCGGAAAATTACCGAAAAACTGATTTGGAAGTGATGAGTTGCCAGTAGCTCAATCATGAGTCACAAGCTTCACAAATATTCGGATGACACCACAAAGCAGAAAATTTCTGTTCGGTCATTCGGGAGAAATCAATTTGCAACTGTGTTGTGATGTCATTCCTTATGTCCCTTACAGTGGCCCGAGAGTTCTCGGTGCCATTGTGGAAAGTTGCCTTATTTCGAAAAACCCATATACTATAAGTATGGTCTTAATGAAAAAGCGCGCTCGCATGTCATTCTCATCGTAAGCAGAAGTCCATAGGTAAAAGAAAATAGTCTTAACATTAACTAAAAAACCTAGTATTGAGTAGTGCCGATAGGGTGGGAGTGAAAACACCCCACACCCTTCCACAGGTTCAAATTTTAATCTAGCTTGGAAAGGCGTGGTAGCCAGTTATCCGGTACCATTGCTAGACCAGACACCCAAGATTCACATTCTTGACACCCACGTCAGGCCATAAGGATTGTCCGGATGTGAGCACCAAGCTCCTAACCTCATGGCATTTAATTTAGTCCCTGTACCTGTCTAGTATTTGTGAAGTAAACAATTAGTCTAAAGAAAAAATGTACTTCACAAAACATGTGGAGTCATCCGCACATTGGCGAATTTTAAAACGCTTTCCTCGGGCTTCTGGAAGGAGAAAACCTTCAATAGTATCATCCTTTCTTACACTGGTAGCCAAAACATCTGCGCATAAAATATACAAAAGTGGAGACTGGGGATCTCCCTGCCTCACTCCCGACTTGAGTGGAATTACGATTAGCTATAATTTTCATATTTGCTTGACAGTGAGTGTCACGCAAGAGAAATAAATAAATTCTCAAAAATCGTCCTACCTGGGACGGAACAAGTTTGATCTTCTTGAGTAATCGAGGGTAACACTTTTGAAAGTCTGTTTGTAAGAGCTTTTGAACAAATTTTGTAATCAACATCGAGTAGCGAAATGGCGGGGTCACCAACTTTATAAGTTTTTCCTATCATCTTTCTTGTAAAGTAACAAACTAAATAAGGCCAAAAAGATCCCAGAATTTAGCGTAAAATTCTTGAGGTAATCCGTCTGAACCGGAGGGTTTCCCCGAAGAAAGTTCGCGCATTGCGTGGGTAATTTTAGCCAAAGATAAAACTGGTTCTTCGCAGGATAAAATTTCGCTCTAATCTGCTTTCAAGTTTGTTCAAAAATTCGGTTTGGACTGTTAAATTAACAGGTTCTTGCGAGTACAAATTACGGTAAAAATCGAAATGAGCCGGAGTCTTATTAAAAGACTTTAACACCGGCGGAGTTAATACAAATAGAATGAACAGTATTTTTCTGAGCCGTGTTGCTTCGAGCGTAAAAAAGAATTTGCTAGGTTTTTCACCTTCTTCAAGCCATTTGACTCTGCTACGAATTTGGTTTCCTCTCATTTGGGATAAATTAACGGCTCTAATTTCTCTTTCGAGCGTTTCTATGGTGGTTTTCGCTAAGTTATCTCCTTAAATAAGAGCCCCTTTTGCTTCGATCAAAGAAATTATAGTTGCGTGGCCTTATCGCGATTAAATATGCATTGTTTACTTCGACCAAAATCTATAGCAACTAATGTTATAGATTCTTTAATGTCATTAATAAATCCCACCAAGCTTGAATGGAATTAAATGCTTTCCGGTACAATACATGTTTCTTAATAATTTCTGAGATCATATCGTAAATATTAAATTCTAAATTTAGCCTCCAAAGTCCTGGTCCACGGGAAAATGCATTATGCAAATTGCGGATAAATCAACAGAATCATGATCGGAAAAAACACAAGGCAAAATTTCACATTTTAGAAAGGAATCATACAAGTCCTGAGCAATAAAAACATTATCCAAACGTGTACCGATAGTTTTATCCGCGTTAAACCATGTGCATTGTATTTTTCAGTCGGCCGTGTTTTTTTTTGCGCAAGATATCAATAAACGATGAACACTTGTGCAGATCTTTCAAATCCGTGGAAATTGTAAGATTTCCTCCAAACTTATCAGAAACATTTTCAATGCAGTTAAAATCGCCAGTAATTTTAAAAGAGTTCTGAAAAAATATTCATGAATTGTATCATAAAAGCATTTACGTTCACTTGGATTCGTGGGTGCATAAGTATTAACCAAATTAATTTTGGTGTCGTCGAGTTCAGTTATAACACTAACAATTCTACCAGAAGAATCTTTTTTTCCATTGTAAACATTTGAAATCAGTATTTTCAATTACAAGAATGGCAACGCCGCCTTGTTTACCAAGAGCGGGCGACCAGAAATTTTTACCGCGCCATTTAGCTGTCAGAGAATTTATCGCATTTTGACTTGTCGCTAAAGTTTCTTGTAAACAAATAAAATCAGAACGGGAATTTTTCGCAAAATCAAAAACAGAGCGTTGTTTGGCTTCATTGCCAAAACCATGGATATTAAAAGATGTAAATTTAGCTATGAATGTAAAAACTTGGAGAAAATTCTTCTGGTAAAATCTTAAGCCTTAACTAAGCAATTTTTGCAAATCACATTTAGACAGTTAACTTACTTGCTTTTCTGTTTATGCTTGTTTGTCCGATATCCAGTGTTTTTCCTCTTCGGCAAAGGTTGTTCGCCGTCATATTCAGAACGTTCGCGAGTTTTAGGGTCCGTTTTCTTTGCTTCAGGAATTGGCGTATCTTGTTTGTCTTTTTCCGTGATTTTTCCATTGACGAGTACAGGTTGTGTTGGTTTTGGCGCGGAGGCAAGCTTTTGCGAACTGCCCTGTTTGTAGCCGCGGGGAAGCGCGCGAAAAACCAAGCCTCGTTCCCAGTTCCTCTCTCTTCATATACGTCATCATCGATGATGACGTAACGGGTGGACAGACGTGCACACGGACCGACGCGCCCGCGAAACATTCCGCTAGCCATGACCATGAAAAATGACGGGACGGTTGTATGAGTATGGGGCTGCGCAGCCGAGCCTTCGGCTCGGCGACCGCTCCGCTATTATTCTTCCACCATTAGAATTCAGGGATGATTACAACCAATACCCAAACCAAGAACCAAAAAACAACTGTTGGAAAAACCAATTCCACATCCAAGAAGTAATGTCTCAAATGAATTCAATTTCGATGACACTATTTTTGATTCATCATCCAATGACCAACCTCTATTCAAAATAACTGAAATCAGAAATACAGCGAATAAAAAATTCAACGCTTATACTAACGAATTCAAAATAAATGTTCGTAAAAATGTAATCAATGATAAAAATGATGTATTCAATGTTTTTGAAAAAATGGTTGAAATGACAATGAAGAAAAGACAGTTAAAAGGCAATGATAGATTCAGATTGGTAATTTCAAATGATAAATTAGATCATCCTATCTCAACAAAATTGTTAAAAGTTTCTGAATTCAAGTTAAATCAACTTTCAGATGCTATTAATACGTTGGAGTATAAAGAAATAGATTTAGAAAATTGCAAAATAATTATTCAATATGTTAAAATAACAACAGGTAAAGGTCGGTTATGTTTATCAAGACAAACAGTGAATAGGAAGCAATGCATTATCACGATAAAAAATAATGACACAATATGTTTAGCAAGGGCCATTGTAACAGCTTATGCTAATTTACACTCTGAGAATTACACTACGACTCAGTTGAAAGATGGATTCAACAAAAGTCGAAAACTACAAGAAATTCAAGCTAAAGAACTTCATAATAATGCTAATGTTGAAATTAACGATTATGGAAATTCTTTAGATTATGTAAATACCTTTGCATCATATTTAGATATAGAGATTAATATCATCGATTCAGAACAGTTCAATGAAATCATATATACAACCAATAGAGGTAAAACAGACAAAATTTATTTATACAAAACACGGAATCATTTTGATGTTATAAAATCAATGACAGCTTTTTTAGATGTAGCATATTACTGTCATAGTTGCAAAAAAGCTTATACAAGACGTGATAAACACAAATGCCCACAAAAATGCCTATCTTGTTTTAAATATTTTCCAGATGGAAATAAATGTGATGGTAAAGATGTAACCTGTAAACAATGTAATCGTGTTTTTCATGGTAACAGTTGTTTTAAAAACCATACAAGTAATCGTTCTAAAAAAGATGATAATGATTCAGTATGTAACAGTGTAGCAAAATGTTCAAAATGCAACCAAATCATACTAAAACCAAATATAAAAATACACAAATGTGGCTACAAAATGTGTAATAACTGTAACAAATATGTGAAAGTAAGCATGAATGTTTTATGAAAAAGATAAAATGTAAAGGCGGAAATTGTATTAAAGACACAAAAAATCCTTGCAGATTAAATAAATCCCTCCTAAAAAAAGATTATTGTTATTCATGTAGAACATATAATGAAAAATACCTATTTTTTTGATTTCGAATGCTCACAAAACACTGGTACACACGAAGTTAATTTGGCTATCTGTCATGATTATAATGGTGATGAATCAATCTTCAATGATATAAACAGTTTTTGTAATGGCATTCTTAATGAAAAATATAAAGGTTACACTTTTATTGCTCATCATGCAAAAGGATACGATAGTCATTTTATTCTTAAATGGTGTATAGATAATGGTTTAAAACCTTATTGTATTTACAATAGCTCAAAAATAATGATGATGGAAATTCCAAAATTAAGAATCAAAATCATCGACAGCCTAAATTGTATTCAACAACCCTTGTCATCGTTTCCTAAAACGTTTGGTTTAAACGAGTTGAAAAAAGGATATTTTCCACATTACTTCAACAAAAATTGTAATCAAAACATTATGGATATAATCAAATGAAAACACAAGATAGAGAGAAATTTTTACAGTGGTATGACGACCGTGTTAATGAAAATTATGTTTTCGATTTCAAAAAAGAATTAATTGAATACTGTAGGTCAGATGTTGATATATTAAGAAGATGTATGTTAAAGCTCAGAGAAGATTTCATGAACGAAGAAAATATCGATCCACTAAAGTACATCACAATACCTGAGGCTTGTATGGCTATTTATAGAGGTAATTATATGCCAGAAAATACCATAGCTGTGGTTGATAATGTTGTTCAAACAGAAAACTATAGTATAGTCAGTATTGCATGGCTTGATTACATAGGTAAGAAAAAAAAAATATTAAAATTCAACATGCCTTGGAAGGTGGTGAAAACGTTACCAATTGTATCAATAACAAATTAAAAGTAGATGGATTTTGAGAATCTACAAATACTGTTTATGGATTTCAAGGTTGTTTCTGGCATGGATGCCCAGATTGTTACAAACCTGATATCATAAACAACAAGAATCAAAGTGATATGGCCACTTTGTATAATAAAACACAAAATAAAAATAACAAAATAATAGCTGCTTGTTACAATCTTATTGAAATGTGGGAATGCAAATTAAAAAGTGAAAAAAGTTTTCAGAAATATTATAAAAATGAATGGAATAAAGAAGTGGTTGAACTGCTAAACCCGAGAGATTCTTTCTATGGTGGACGAACAAATGCTACAAAATTATTGTAGAAATTCAAAGAAGGTGAATGTGGTAAATATGTTGATTTTTGTTCCCTATATCCAACGGTTCAGTTCTACAAAAAAATCCCATAACTCATCATAAAAAAATAATATCACCAGAAAAATACGACACAAAATGGTATGGTTTCATAAAATGTAAAATTTTACCACCACGAAATTTATATCATCCTGTTTTACCTCGGAAAATAAAATGTGAAAAATCTGAAAAATTAATGTTTCCTCTGTGTATATTATGTGCGGAAACAAAACAACAAGAAAAATGTAACCATAGTGAAAATGAACGTGCGTTTATTGGTACATGGGTAACAGATGAAATGAATAAAGCTATTAAGAAAGGTTATACAATCGTAAAAATATATGAGGTTTGGCATTTTGAAAAGTCAAGCGATAATTTATTCAAGGGATATATAAAAAAAATTATGAAACTCAAACTTGAATCAACAAAATATAATTTCAAAAATGAGAAAGAAAAAATGATTTTCAGAAATAAAGTCAAAAAAGATTTAGATATTGAATTAGGTGAATTAAATGAAAATGCAGGTTTACGAGCTATTGCTAAAATGTGTCTAAACAGTTTATGGGGTAAATTTGGTCAACGAAATAATATGAATCAATGTAAATACGTAACTGATATTAATGGATTTTATCAAATAGTACTTGATGATACCATTGATAATTTAAATATGAATTTCATAAACAATGAAATGGTACAAATGACTTATACGTATAAAGATCAGTTCGTTGACAATTCATATAATACAAACATCTTTATAGCATGTTTTACAACTAGTAGTGCACGGTTAATGTTGTATGAAAAATTAGACTATTTAGATAAACAAGTATTATATTTTGATACAGATAGTATCAGATAGTAGTGTACATTGAATCTCCAGATAGTAATAAAGTAGAAACAGGAGATATGTTAGGTGAACTAACAGATGAATTAGATGGTGAAAGCATAAAACACACTTTTGTATCTGGAGGACCAAAAAATTACAGTTTCATATATGGAAACAATAAACAAAAATGTGTGATCAAAGGTTTCCGACTCAACCATGAAAATTCTCAAATACTAAATCACACAAATATGGTTAAAATGGTAAAAAAAGAAATCAAAGATCTCACATTGGTAAATGAAAACAAAATAACGAGACAAAACAAACAAATTGTAAACAAATATGAAGGAAAGGTATACAGGTTTGGATATGACAAGCGCGCAATAAAACACATATCTGAAAACTGTATAGAAACTTATCCTTATGGATATTGAAGACAAACCCCCTCCTGTCTTTCCGAGAATGTCACGCAATGTGATCATACATTTGTACCCAGTGGGTGGACACTGTGGTTGTATCCAAAAATATAGTTTAAAATATGATTCCCATCTTTGATTTCCATTATAGAATCCCATTTTCGATTCCCATTCTTAATTCCCATTTTTGATTCCCATATTTGATTCCCATATTTGATTTCAATTATAGAATCCTATTTTCGATTCCTATTCTTAATTCCCATATTTGATTCCCATATTTGATTCCCATATTTGATTCCCATATTTGATTCCCATATTTTATTCCCACATCCGATTCCCATATTTGATCCTAGGCTTGGATCCTAGGTTTGGATCCTAGGTTTTGGTTCCAGACCTAAGTCATAGGTTTTGATCCTTAAGGGCCCCCAAATCCCTGCTCGCCTCCGGCGAGAGGGATTCCAGCATTTGTTTCCTATATGTGAATCCAACATTTGCCCCCACGCCTGATTCACGGTTGGTCCACGGCTGGTCTACGACGGTAATCCACAGCTGGTCCTCAGGTGGTACAAAGGCAAGAATCAACGGTTGGTACAAAGGCATGAAACAACGGATGGTACAAAGGCATGAAACAACGGCTGGTACAAAGACATGATACAACGGATGGTACAAAGACATGATACAACGGCTGGTACAAAGGCATGATACAACGGCTGGTACAAAGGCATGATACAACGACTGGTACAAAGGCATGATACAACGGCTGGTACAAAGGCATGATACAACGGCTGGTACAAAGGCATGATACAACGACTGGTACAAAGGCATGATACAACGGCTGGTACAAAGGCATGATACAACGGCTGGTACAAAGGCATGATACAACGGCTGGTACAAAGGCATGATACAACGGCTGGTACAAAGGCATGATACAACGGTTGGTACAAAGGCATGATCAAACGGCTGGTACAAATACATGAAACAACGCCTGGTACAAAGGCATGATACAACGGCTGGTACAAAGGCATGATACAACGGCTGGTACAAAGGCATGATACAACGGCTGGTACAAAGGCATGATACAACGGCTGACGTCACGATCCAAGGTGGGATTCTAAGGCGGAAGTATGGAGATTGGAGAAAGAGGTTGAACCCTAAGGTGATCTCAGAGTTTGATTCCGCCGTATGAAGTAGTGATGATACCTTGATGTGGTGCCTAGGGTTGCTACCGTCGGCATCGCAAAAAGAAACTTCCCCTCTTGATTACTTCGTAATCAATTCACTGCCTCACAAAAGCTTCGCTTTTGTTCCCCAATGCGAGACCAATGCTTCGGCCGAATGAAGTAGTGATGATACCTTGATGTGGTGCCTAGGGTTGCTACCGTCGGCATCGCAAAAAGAAACTTCTCCTCTTGATTACTTCGTAATCAATTCACTGCCTCACAAAAGCTTCGCTTTTGTTCCCCAATGCGAGACTAATTCCCATTTTTTGATCCCAGAGATTGATTCCGGCGTATGGAGTAGTGATGATACCTTGAGATGGTTCCTAGGGTTGTTCTTGTCCTGCCTTTTTTTTACTAACGTAAAAACGTTGGACGTCTAATACCCATTTCCTTGAGGTGGTGCCTAGGGTTGTTCTTGGCCTCCTTATTTTACTTACGTAAAAGTCGTCGGCCGCTAACCTCTCAGAGATGTATCATGCTACTACTTCCCACATATCCATGTGGTAAGTAGTAGCATAATACATCTCTGAGCCTCAAGTGTCAACGTATGAAGTAGTAATGTACTACATTCTCTGAGGCAATTGCCTCAGAGTGTAGTACATTACTACTAGTATTGGTACACCTCCTGCTATTGAAGTTATTAAAAAAAGTTACTGGAAAAGGAGCACCAAGAGTAGGAAGACCAAAAGCAGGAAAAGGAGCACCAAGAATAGGAATAGGGAGCTTACGAATCGACGACTTTCGCACGACGACGCCGTTGGATTGCGTGACATGCCTACTGCGCATGATTTTGTGGGAAGTTGCCGGCGTCGAGCCAAAGTCGACGACGTTGTTTTGATCAAATTGACGGCGTCGCCAAAACAGCAGAACGTGAGGTCAGTTTTCGAAGTTTTCTCTCGTTAATTCAGGGGATTCTGCCAGATAATTCAAGAATCACATCAGGGAGATGTTCTTGACATAAATGTTTCTGACTTTTTGTCTGTTTTCATTCAAGTAACGCCCGAAAATATCAAGTAGAAATATGGCAAATGAAACAAGTGAAACGCCAAGTGACACGAAAAGGTCAGGATGAGATTGCTGAATGAAAACTCGTTTATGTTATGTTATGTTATGTTTATGTTAGGTGGTTGGACTCCAGGTGAATTTAAATATATGGGTCCTTATAATCCTTTACATGAACAATTAAAATTTGATCCTGAAACTGGTGACGTATTAGAATGGTATGTTAAACCTTATAATAAAGTAGATGAAATTGCTGCTTATCATGATATATGTTATACTATGGGAAAAAATAAAAATGAATGTGATAAGAAAATGGTTAAATCTTTAGATCAGATTCCATACGGTGAAATGCCAAAATGGGGTCAAGCAGCTAGATTTATTATAAATACTAAAGACAAACTTGGTTTGGGTTTACCTAAGAAGTGAAAAAACGTAAAGCGGCTTCGAGTAATAGTGATTGGACTCAACAATTAGCCGATGAGTTACATAAACCAATCACAAGAAAGTTTACAAAAAGAACTGTAATATCTAATGAGATTGATGAAATCTGGGCTGCTGATTAGTTGAAATGCAAAAGTTTAGTAAATGGAATAAAGGAATAAAATATTTGTTAATGGTAATATATATTTCTAGTGAATATGGATGGATTGAACCTTTGAAAAATAAAAAAAAAAGAGAAAGTGCTAGTAAAGCATTTGATAATATATTTAAGTCAAGTAAACATTTACCAAAAATGCTTTGGTCAGATAAAGGTTCTGAATTTATTAGTTAACATTTTAAGGATTTTCTTGAAAAGAATAAAATCAAATTATATCATACAGAGAATGAAGAAAATCAAGTATTGTTGAAAGATGGAATAAATCAATGAAAAGTAGAATGTTTAACCCTATTCGGCCTGAGGGGGGGGGGGGGGCACAAAGTGCCCGCGCTAACTTTCAACATTCATAACTTATTTTATATGTATTCAAACGACATCAAACTTTGTGACTTTTCCTAAAATTTATCTGGCAACAATTTCGTATGACAATTTTTTGATCCTGTGACTTGATGTTTCCATGGCAACAAGATTTTGACAGCCATGTTTTTTTTGAAATTTGCATATTTATACCTTTGAATGAAGAAAAACAATGTTTATTGGTATAACTTTTGTATTTTTACGTCATTTAGCGTTTATTTATTGGATTTGATTAATTTTGCGTCAATTTGGGCGGTTTTTAAGAGGTTTTAAAAAAATTCAGAAATCCAATATGGCGGATCCACGATGGCAATCGTATAACTAATTACCCACTAACTACGTCATATGACGTCATCGTTCCATTGTGCGGACCGCAAAGGAGACAGTTTCGGACGTACTATGTACTCTCTAGGTTTCATTGTCATAGCCTTAATGTTCTTGAAGTTACGAAGGGGGGGGGGGGGCACAATGTGCCTCCCCCCAGGCTCAGAAACTCAAAAAAAGCCCAGGCCGAATAGGGTTAAGATGTTTAGTAAAAATAATAATACTATTTATTGGGATAAACTTGATAAATTAGTTAATGATTATAATAAAACAAGGCATTCTAGTATAAAAATGTCTCCAATTCAAGCTAGTAAGAAAGAAAATGAAAAAAGTTTATGCTAATTTATATTCTGATTTGATTTATTTGAAACCTGGAAAAATAAAATCTAAGATTGGAGATAGAGTTCGTATATCAAAGTATAAAAGACTTGTATTTGACAAAATTATAATCATCATATATTTCTTTATTTCCATTAAAATCTTCTTCATAACATTCTTCTAATTTATTTACATAATGAAAAAAAGAAGAAACATAACTACAAAAATCATCTCTATCTAAATCTTCTCTACCAGCATTTTCATAAAGAATATTATTAATTTTATTAAAATAAACGTTTTAGCTGTAAGAGAAGACAGGGCCCTGTTGGTGTGCAGAACGTGGAAGACCTCCCTGCAGATAGAGTTACTCCCGGGAAACCTCCCTTCAGTTTTGTTGGCGTAGATTGTTTTGGCCCGTTCGTGGTCAAACGAGGCAGAAGTCAAGTCAAGAGATATGGCGTTTTTTATACCTGCCTGGTGACACGACCTGTACACGTTGAAGTTGTCCAGAGAATGGATACTGATTCTTTCATTTACTCAATGAGGCGTTTCATCGCAAGGCGAGGTACTCCGGAGTTGATACGATCGGATAACGGCACGAACTTTGTTGGTGGCAACAAAGAGACCAGATCAGCCATATCTCAGTGGAATGAAATGAGCAGCAAATTCACGGGTTCTTTCTGCAGAGACATATCAAGTGGATATTCAATCCTTCTTCTGGCTCCCAGCACGAGAGAGTGTGGGAGCGTTGCATCAGGACGGTTATAGAAAGGTTCTCAATGCAGTCTTGAAGGAACAAGTACACGATGATGAGGGATTGTCAACGTTTATGTGCGAAGTCGAGGCGATCGTAAATAGCAGGCCGATAACAAGATCCTCGGCCGACCCTAATGATTCCGAAGCACTTACACCGAACCATCTACTCCGAAGGACACTAGTCACTGCTGTGAATCGGTACATGTGCTTATAGATTAAGAACGATATGATTCTAGTGTGATTCCTTTTGTTTCTGTTGTTTTAAGCTTAGAGTAAAACGTTTCACGTTTAGGGCCCGGATGTAGGCTTAAAACATTGTCATCCCAGTACCGTGACGCTAAGAATTCTGGGATTGTCACACCACGCGGTGGAATTATGAAAGTTCAGAGTTCTCTTCGATTCAGAAGGAATTGCTCGTACGGATGTTTTGTTTTCTACAAGTTTTCTACTGATGTAAAAATAATCTGTAAGTCTATTTTGTTTTTCATTTTGTCGTAAAAGTTTTATTTGTTTGTTAAGAATTGTAACCCGAAATAATATTCGTTTTCAGTTGAACCGCTTCAAGAAGCTTCGAATTATCAAGCGTGTTCAAATCAAGTTTACATGTGTTCATGGCTTACAGTTCAGTACGAATTATCTCCGATTTCATACGTTTGAGAAGTCCTGATTAAACAACCGTTTGCAGTTACAGTGTCGTTGTTGTCAAGCGTGTTCAAGTGTTAAATCTACAACGTCAGTATCCTTTTGTTTGTACACTGTTACTCAGAGCGGCTGTTAAAAATACATTGTGCTCCCCCCTCCCCCTTTAAGTGGTTCTTTCATGTGTTTTACATACTGGCGCCCCGACCCCTTTCAAAATTTGAAGGTCCTCCCGCCCCGGCTACATAGCTAAAATTTGTGGTTTTGAGTTTCGGGATTCCAGTGGCGCGCGGCTCAAAACTCTGACATAACTGTAACAAACGTATGGGCCATGGGAGAATCAGTGGTATCCTAGATTCATAGTCAGCAGGACCTTATTACTCCTGTAGTCAGTCAGCTCTCTGACCTAATATACTTTAACTATTCGAACACCATAAGTAGAAAGCGAAGTAGAAAGGTGGAAAGTCAAAGCCGGATTGCACATGCAAAAGTTCCTTCATTAAAAAGGGTCCATGGGAAATGGCAGTTTTGGTGCTGGAATCTGGCATTCTTGGAACCTCTGTTAACTTTTAAGATAAGCTCATAGTCTTTTGGGTATTTAAAAATTAAAGAAAAAAATAGAAAGTAAAGAAATAAATGAGAAAATCCCCAAAATAGCATCTTTTTAATATTGACTTTCTCCAACACCATCATCGAAACTGCTAAGTGAATTTCAGTGTCACGTGTCATCTATAATTAGCCGTCAGTTGTTTATGCTGCTCGCTCAGTACAGTTTTGTGTATCAAAGTTTTCGCGCAGGTAAGGTTTTGTTAATCGAAAGAGGATTTCGTGAGAAAACTTTGACCTGACATTAATGTCATGTGAATTTACTTGATGCGACCAACTATTCTGCTATTTCACTAAAAATAGCTTTATCTGCAATGATTGGTTTTCGTTTTGCTAATATGAGGTCGGGATGCTATATAAACAGATATGTAGAAACTTGGCTTCAGTTATATACGCAAACTGATGAGACTTTTTCCCAGTCTTCACGCCTGATAGAGTGGGGGCCACAAAACCAAGACACAATATCTTGTTAGGTACGGAAAGGGAGTATCGTTTGATTCCTTGGATTTTGACACTTTTATTGCATCGATTTATCTTAAAAGGCACCTATTATTCGGTGCCAACCGCGCAGGTGGAAACGAAATATGTCCGTTTTATGTGTCGAGGTTCATTTTTTTCCAATACACGTGCATGCTAATATGGCTTTTCCTGCGCGCCTAGAAAATTTACCAAACTTCCTAAACATGCTCTTGTCAAGCGTATATATTGATAGCATGTATTTCCTTGGAAAGTTACACCGAGACTGTGAGCTGCACAATGTACGTTATCTGTTTTGTCAAGCTGTTTGATCCCTTGGGCTAGGTCACGCACCATAATCATTCCACCTTCGACGCCAAACAACTTGGGTCATCACAACATGGCGCAGAGGAGTCAAATCTGACTGTAAATTGTTCTATTTTCACCGCGCGAATCTTTTTTGTCAGAGCAAAACTATGAACCTAACCGAACAAGCATCAGGCGATCCCTGTTTTAGTTTTTTTCTCTCACCTGCAATTATTTAGATAACACATAAACATAATATTACTTTAAAGAACGTAGTTCTTACATTGGACATCAAGTGTAGCAGTATCGGACGAAGTATTTCCAAGGCTGTTAATCGCCACACATCGGTATTCCCCTCTGTCTGTTCTGTTCACGTTTGTTATACTTAAAGATTTATTATCTGAGCCAAAACTTATTCTGGAATCGCCACCACTGCTTATACGCCATCCACTTTTGGTCCATGATATTGAAGGCGCAGGATTCCCGACAGCATCACATGATAAGGTCAAGCTACTGCATTCTGACTTTGTCACATTTTGTGGATGAGTAGTGATCTGAGGTCCATCTGCAGTTAGATAAAGAAAAGCACATCAACACATATATGTGCACAATTAGGAGGAAACGACTGAATTTTTAACTATCATCAACAGATTTATTAATTGAACCGATGCGAATAATTAAAGTAACGAATACTCTTGATGAGCACCGGTGATTTGGTTGCACTGTGAACTTACATTGCACATCCAGTATAGAAGCATTGGAGATTTCAATAACGGTGTCGTTCGCAACACAGCGGTATTCTCCACTGTCCACTCTGCTCACATTCGTTATAGTTAACTCTTTTTTATCTGATGATAAACTGATTCTGGGATTGGCGATCGTGTTTACAGGTGATCCATCTAAGATCCATAACAATTTCGGTGACGGATTCCCACTGATGTTACAAAATAAAGTCACGTTTTCTCCTTCCCTTTTTGTGGTTATTTCAGGTGCAACTACAATAAAGTAAAAGAATAAAAGTATATGCAACATTATAGAATGTTAACACTGATCACTCAGGTAGATACACATTAATATTACGCAATATAAGTTCTAGCTCTAAATTGGCAATGCTGTAACGTTTTCTTTACAAAAATAAAAACGTCAGCTTATTTAGGTCGTAATAAAAATAACTTGTCTAATTCACTTACAAATTGATTCAAATAAGCGTGAATTAAGGCTTAAATGGGACTTTGTGTTTTCAGTTTGAAATGTCTATATTTCTTAAATATTCTTCATTTACACGCGCAAATGAAAATTAACTTTAAAATATTTAATCTGTTGCATAGCCAAGTGGAATCGTCGTCGTTGCGAGATGTATTTTGCTATACTAACGACGATCATTTCACATGGCGTCGCAACAGATTAAAAAAAGCAACAACAGGCAAGTGAACATCTACCATGTTTATTCCATTCGCAGTTTACATATAAGCGTAATCTATTCCGTTTACAAATAAGCCTGTGGGTTCCACTAAATCGCAACTTTTTTCACTATTCCGATTCAGGTTCCGACTCCGCTTCCGTCGCTAGGAGAACCAGCCTTATCATTAAATGTTCGAAAATTTTAGGTGGCTCTCAGTCCCTCCCGGATAATTTTTTAAACCTTGCACAAAGTTGTATCTTAACATACTTATTACAATTTGATATCAAAAATGGGTCCCGTTTTCGTTATGAGAACTTAAAGCTTAAATTTAAGGTGTCTTTAACAGTTTGAACTGTTACTATGGTAACCTATTGCGTCATGACGATGTCAATAACTTGTTCACCAAGACTGGGCATTAATTTAATACCATTATTGCAGTATAAACTGATAAAGAGTTTTTGATCCATCAAAGTGTTAGTGCTGGAAATTACTAGAAACCGTCGTGAGTCACCTTAAGACATGGTTGGAGCCTAATGTGCATACAATAAGTTCATCGAAAATTACAATCCAATCTTTGCTTAAACGTTTGAGGCCTCAACAGACGAGCGAACTGAGTATCGTAACTAATAGTTGTCGACAACTAAAAAAACATGTGCGAGCTTAGTTATCGATAACAAACTGTCAAAAAATTTATTAGCTATCGATAACAAACGAGTTCCCTTTGCTGAAAGGAAAGTAATGTTTTTTTTTTTTTTTTTTTTTTTTTTTTTTTTTTTTTTTTTATCGAAACAAAACATTGTCGGCAACTAATTTTCCGGCCCCGTTAATGCGGGCCCCTTGGCTTATTTATAAATTGCATATTTCTTCTTATTAGCTTTACAGGGAATCCAGTGTCAAATAATTTCGGTAAAATTTTGGAATTTAGGAATGTCTTCAGGAAGAAGAATTTACTTATACAATTTGATAAGTAAGCGTGCTATTGATTTTTTTCTGTTTTCTACACATTTTCTTTAATTTTTTTTTTCGTCCTATCGACTGTTATTACTAGCTTAGGAGGGTACTACATGAGTCCGGTACGAACTCAGACCGGAGCGACTAACTATATGAGACCGATAGTAAAATAATAATTGATTACAACAGACATGTACGAAACTGGTACACCTCAATCCAATTATTGATCAAGAAACAAAAATTTCATACCACTGGGAAATTAGTTCATGTTACAGACCAATCTGACTCTTTCGTGTCGGTTCAGCTCCTGGAATGAGTCAAACCAGCTCGAGGTGATTTTTCGAAATGGTCTCATGTAAAGAGAAGTAGCGATTTGTATGGAGACCGATCTGAAGTCTTACCAGTGTCATGTAATCACCCCCATGTGCAACATGCATGTAAAGTTTGATCCAAGTGTTCATTGTTTCGGAGAAATGTCAATCAAACTATCGCACAGTCAAAAGCTCTCGACCTTCAATTGCGATAAGAAGCAGGCCTTTTTTGAATAAACCCGCAGCGGACCAAGGTGGTTTGCCAGCTGTAGTTCAGGAAATTCGACCACCGGCGGAACAAGAAGTTCCGGCAGTGGGACAAGCTCAACAAGGAGAGCTTGAGTTAAACATGTTCACTTCTTTCGTTTATTCTAGTGTTGTATGGTTTTGTTCGTCTCGGCTTTTTCCGCTCCGTTTATTTTTGTATTCCAGTCAGTCTGTTAGTTTTGTTGTTCTGTGGGCAGCTTTAGTGTAATTCGGATCTCGGCGGCCCTCTTTTTTTTTCTCTCTGGGTTTAGTATGTGTATTCAACACAGGCGGGATATTATTGTAATTTTGTAAATACAGTGAATGTTTCATTAGCAGCTCGCTGACTTGTGTACGTCAATTGTTATTTAGAGTTATGCAGCAACTGGAAGTGGCGGGAATTAACCCTTGGTATTTGTTTGATGTCACTACAGTGACAAAAGGTGAGAATTTACCAAAATAAAACAAAGGCAGTGAGAATGGTGGTATGGAGAGCTCAACTCGGTAAAAAAAATGCAGTGAGTGTTTACCATGGATACGGAAATGGGGCGACAGCTCGCACAAAGACCAAAAAAACGAGGAGTTTACTATGTAACGCAATGGGGTGAGAGTTCACCACGATAACGAGATGTGAATACACGATGGAGTGAGAGTCCACCATAAGAAAACGACAAATATGAGATGTAAGTTTACAAAAAAAAACAATGGGGTGAGAGTTCACCATGAAAAAAAAAAGATGGGGTGACAGTTTTCCGTATAAAAAGGACAAATATGAGATGTGAGTTTACTAGGAAAAAGCAGTGGGGTGAGAGTTCGCCATGGAAAAAAGATGGGATGAGAGTTCACCATAAGGAAAGGACAAATATGAGACGTGTGTTTACAAGAACAAAAGGGGTGAGAGTTCACCATGATAAGAAAGGATATGTAAGTCACTATACATACGCTGTGGGATGAGAGTTCACCATAACGAAGGAAAATATGAGATGTGAGTTTACTAACGGAAAAGCAATGGGGTGAGGGTTCATCATGACAAAAAGGCAATGGGGTGAAAGTTCACCATGGAAAGAAAAGGAGATGCGTGTTTTCTATAAAGAAACATTGGGGTGAGAGTTCACAAAAAAAGGAGAACCGAGTATTTCTATAAAAACGCATTTGGGGTAAGAGTTCACCATCAAAAAAAGGAGATGTGAGTTTTCTATAACGCAATGGGGTGAGAGTTCACCATGACAAAAAGTAGATGTGAGTTCACTTTAAAACGCAATTGGGTGAGTGTTCACCCCCTAAAAAAGGGTTCACTGTTTTATTGAAAGCTTTAAATAATAAGGGGAGACTGCTGTCACAAGCAGAGGCTCGCCTATATCAAAAGAAAAATTAATGGCAGAAATAAAAGGGCATAAAGAACTCAATGATATTTAAAGTGAAGAAAACTAACGTTTATGTGGTTTCTGATATGTTATGGGATGATCTCTTTCACATTTGAAGTCATGGCGTGTTGAAACGGAATTTCATTATTCGCGTGCTCTGAGGAAATAGTCTGTGAGGGTGATGTTTATATACTCAGACATGTTCCTTCTTATTGTCTTAGACTGTGAAGAAGAACTTTGCTGATCTTTAAAAGTCAATTGATGAGTTGCAAGGCTCTCAGTGGCTCCTGTGCAGCACGGCCACTCTCCGAGTTTAATAAGTATGAGGCGATTGACAACCTAGAAACCCTCCAGAATACTTTCCGAGACAATCAGGATGAGAAACGTGAATTTTACCGCCTGGTGTAACAAACAGCGAGAGGAAAGGTGGACCTCCCAAAAGAACATTTTCGCGCTCTGGTGCTACCCGTACTGGAGGATAAAGACCACACCAAAGTATATGAAGCGGTTGCGAAGGTGGAAAAAGCATTGGGCAGGGGGAGTCCGCGGTCTGGATCGTCTTACCGTGGGCGTGGTGATGGCCCATACAGGGGTCGCGGCATGAGATGTAGCGCCTCGGTCCAATGTTATTTTTGTGGAAAGTTTGGCCATATTATGGCAAGGTGGTACGCGAGGAGGAATGCACAGCAGAGGCCCCCAGCGGCCCGAGGTCGTTCTAGGGGTAATAAGTGATAAACAATGCAGAATTCAATATAAGTAAGAACTGGTTTTGCTCATGAAAATATGTTTATTCTCATTATTGGTTGTAATTAGTGCAATAAACTTTTGGAACTTGAGAGTTAATTGCTTTTCTTTGTTCTTTTTTTTTGGGGGGGATTTAATGGGATGTAAAGCGTGATTTTTAATTAGCAAAGCTTTTACAGGGGGTAGGTAGGGGAAGTCAGTAATACATGGCGGAGGAATGACATGAATAATAAATAGATGCTCATATATTTATTTAAACTTATCCCCCATGTCCTCCCTTTTGGATCTGCTTGTAATACTTTTCTTTCTTTTTATGTGTTCCCATATTGTACCTTTCGCCTGTACTGTGGTCACAGAGAGTTGAGATTTTTGAAAACAGGGTATCTCAAAACCCTCCCGGTCATACTGGGTCAAGACTGTCCTCTCTCTGCTGACTTGTACGGGTTTTTTTTCGCACAAAAAAATGCGATTCATTTTATTTCCCCCCTTTAGGCAACATTCTGGTCATGGGAAAAAGATGACAACTTTGACAACTTAATCAATAACGTTGGCGATCGCGCAGCTGCGATACAGTGGGTGGACATAAGGGGAAACCCCGTATCGGTCAGCGGTGAGTGGACGGAAAATGACCAGATGGGGCTGGGGCTGGAGCTCGCCTAGTTGAAAAGGGAGAGACCATTGGACATGTCGATGAGCTACTGTTCCGGGATCCTGATAATTTCGTGGCGGGGAGCTCCACAAACACGAAGCTAATTAGGCAGAAATAGCGAAATTAGCCCCTTCATTACACCAGGAGGAGGTATTGTCTTGGATTGGGAATAAAGTGTCAATATTCTCATACTTCAGACACTTTAAGAGGACGTTTAAGGGAGAAAATTACGATTCCGGCCACCCCACAGGTTGTTCAATAATAACGTATGCTGGAAACAGTTTGGAGATTTTGTCAGGGCAACGCTTTTATGTCGCCTAAAATCTGGTTCGATTTCCTTAGTGGTTGAGGTTGGCCAAGTGAGTCCTCTTCATATCGTATTACCGTTGACGGTTGAGCCTTCAAAGCCTAGAGATTGTGCCATGATGCACGGTACCTGAATTTGTTGATTCTGGAAAAGCCTTTCTCGTTGGATAAAGTGACGGACTTGCCCCGGTATGTCTTCAAGGACTCTTATCAGACCGTTCTAGACGACAAATCAGGATACGACCACCTCCCGCTGACTGAGGAAAGTCGCACATATTTCGAGATCCAGTGGGGTGGTTGTTTTTTTACCTATAATTCGTTACCATTTCGCTGGAAATCAAACATTATGTATATCATTATACGGGCCTTATGGCGTCTAATTTTCTGCGCTCCTTGGAGATTCCATGTCTCCTGTATATCGATGATAGGCATAATGGCTAACTCCAGGTGTCGCTTCACAAGGGAGAATATGACACTTTACATTCTGACGATGAGCGTAATTTTGCGGCGGTTAAATCAGCAGTGTTTCTCGTGGCGTTCCACTTGTTACGCTTGGGGTATTTTCTTGGCCTGACAAAGTCAATCTTAACTCCTCAAAGGATGGTCCCTTATCTCGGCTTCCTGGTAGATTCCAGTAGGGTGGTTTCCCACCTAATCCCGGAGAAGAAGCGCAGGTTTCTAGAGCAAATCCGACAAACATTGGGGTCACGTTATGTATCGGTCAGGACGCTCCAGTGTTTGGTTGGCAAATGCGTGTCTTTTTCCCTAGCAGTTCCAGCGGCCCGTTTGTTCACTGGAGAGATGTCGTCCACAATTTCAGATTTCAGGAGGTATGCGCACATCGAAACCAGTTGCGATCCAGGGTGTGCTGCGCGATGAAGTTGCCCATTGGCTTTTCCTAGAACGGTAGGATGAGCCTCTACTCTGGCGCGAAGAGAGACATCTTCAGATCGAGGTAGCAACGGATGCCTCCCAAACTGGGTGGGGAGGCGTCATCTCCACACCTATGAAGCAGGAAACATCTGATTATTAGTCGAAGGATGAAATGATGCTGGATATTGCGACAAGGGAGGCCATCGCTGTGGATAAGGTCTTGCGGGATTTTAAACATCTTGTCAAAGATTGTCGCTTAGATGTCATGATTGACAACCAGGCGGTCATGCATGCGTGGAACAATCAAGGAGGCAAAGGTCATGATTTGAAGAAGGCTATCAAGGCGTTGTTCTTTACCACTATGGACTTGAATATCCTATTGCGCATGTTGTACGTTCCGTCTCGAGGAAACCCAGCGGACGCCCCTTCTCGCAGGCTATCATCCTTAGATTATACACTCACACCGGAGATCTGGAATTACATACAACTGGGGTTTGGTGGTGTAAATGGCCACTCGTGTGATTTGATGGCTCTCGACTCAAACTCTATGACTGACAAACTGGGGCATACTCTTCCCCATTTCACGCCGTACCCCTCACCTGGTTCAATAGGGGTGAATCTGTTTGCGAAAGATTTGACAAAGTTTTCTACAGTGATGTAGCGTCCGTATGTTTTCCCGCCAAGTGTTCTAGTCGGCCCAGTCTCGCGCTTTCTCCAGTCTTATAGACAATCGTGCACGCTTATGGCCTTGGATACAAATCCAAGAAAGTACTGGTGGCCGCTTTTACAACGTATCTCTAAGAAGACGCAAAAAATGGCAGGTGTAGGTGATTCGCATGCCTTGATACTTCCCTCAAAGGAAGGTTGGAGCAGTGAAAGCGAGATCCCAGGGGACTTGTGATCCTTACAGATAGTTTTCCAGTAGAACTCTTAACTGTTTATAACAGTGACAACATTTCAGAAATTACTTTTTAATATTAAATTGGAGTTGGATAAGCCCCCTAAAATATGGAGACCCTTGGTCAGAATCAGAAGCTGTTTGCCTTTTCTTGTATAATCCCAATGTTACGGTACATCCAAATATAAAGTATAACATGTAAGGAAAATGAAAGAATGTTTCGATAAATTACAAGTATATCGTCCTTTTTCCACTTAGGATCTTCCCGTTGTCGCTAAGTTGTTTACGCTCTCCGTCAGATGTCCAGTATACTCCCATGCAAATGACCAGGATTTTAGATTCTGCCAAAGGTGTGGCTATAATCGGAAAGTCTTGACAAAAGTAAATGTCAACAAGATTGACGTCGATCTGGAGAACATTGATCAGCGTTTACGGCAACTAATGGACTTCGATCGCGCCACCAGCTATGCTAAACAGAAAGACTCTTTAAAAAGGAGTTTGAAAGCTTTCTTGCCTCATTCCCTGGTCATGTTGCATTAGCCATTGTGACTCCGCGTGAAGTTTGCCGATTCCTTGTTTTCAAAGACAAATAGGGGAAAACTCAGATTCACCGTAATGGTTGTGAGCATATCGGCCAAAAGGGACGATATGCCTGTGGATGCCCAATACGTTTATCTTATAAAACGGTTGACTCTTGGGATCTCGGTAAGTTACAGGCTATTCTTCATTCTATTGGACGAGATGGCGAGTCGGACAAGCGTTTAGGCCTAGGCAACCCGGCGTCCGACAAATCAGTGAAAGAGTTCTTGAGGGTGGTAACCGCGGAACAATTACAGACGAGGATAACACCAAAACAGGCTTCTCTGTTCTCTGTTGACAAGCTAACGCAATTATGTTTGCACCTGGACAGGAAATTGCGCGACTCTGACAAAGCGATCGACAGATTCGTAATAGCCCGCGATCAAGCATATTTTAAATTAGTCTTTTTAGTGGAGATCGGCCAGGGGACTTGGGACAGATTAAGGTCCCTGGAATTCTACGTTTCCCCAATGATGACGGCCTTCTTTATAATCACATTTGGGGAAAGACGTTGAGGGACGGGGACGAGAATGTGTTTGGGATGAAGAGAAATGCGCAACCGGAAATCTGTCCTGTTCGAGGCATCGAGTGCTATTTGGAAGTGACACGTGACATGAGGGTGGATTTAACGCGTGGCTATCTATTTCGCCCAATCACACCAGATTTGGGTATAAAGGACGCCCCTTTTACCTCCTCTGGAGCTGAATCACGTTTAAAGAGTTATCTTAAAGAAATTAATGCGGATAACGGCGAGACTCTCCATGGTTTTCGTTCTGGCTGTGCGATCACCTTAACTCTTACTGGTGCGGATCTAGCCGAGACTATGGGACACGTTGGTTGGACAAGGAGACACAGCCCTATACTACACGCAGTTAGCGAAGGTCTTAAACCCAGCTGGGGCCTCTGCAAGGCTGGCCTCGAACGTTG
Source organism: Cladopsammia gracilis (assembly GCA_022457155.1). NCBI lineage: Eukaryota > Metazoa > Cnidaria > Anthozoa > Scleractinia > Dendrophylliidae > Cladopsammia > Cladopsammia gracilis. Next base: position 169,939 of record JAJGOT010000614.1, read on the forward strand.
GCACTGAGCCGTCCGATTCATGGCAAGATATTAACGAGTTGAAACGGTTTGTGCGTGCGTTCCCCGCAGTCAACAAAGGAAAGAGATCTTCCAAGGAAGACTATCTGTGAGATATGGTGAATAATCATTTTACCAGGGTTAGGGCACTGGATCTCAGTTTAGTTTTAGGAATTATGATTTGGTTTGTGGGTTGACCTCTTGGGCAGCTTAACGATGGTCTCCGTAGGTAGTTGTTTAGTATTGGGGAGGAGCCCATCGTTGGCCTGGTAGACAGGAACAAACTGAGTGACGCTAAGTAACGGAAGCCAAATTTATTCCCAATCTGATTGCGGTTCGACAATGGATGCAGTGTTGGAATTGCGAGCGATGTTACAGTCACGTATACACAACTTTTAAACCAGGTCCTTTGCTTGGTTGACCCCGGCTTGACCTCAGCGGCTGTGTCAGAATTGTTTGCCATCCGTGGAACAATAAGCAGTTTGATAGTTACTGTTTTAAATCCTGTGTATATATGACTGTAAAATCCCCAGCAATTTCGACAGGAGAAGAACGTCACTCAAAATAACAATCGATCGTTTTCATCTACTAACCAAGTTGCAGAGAATACCTAATGACAAGACTTGGGAAAATTTTAAATCTCGACGACCTTCAATAACCGATTTATAGGGAAAGAATATTTCGAAAATTAGAAAACTTTCTATGCGTCCGCAATGATGGTGTACCAAAGTGTAGAGCCGAATTTACATTCTTAAGATTCTTAGAATATAGTTTAATTATCTTTATAATTGTTTCTGTGTTTCAGTGGTTTGCATTCTCGGTTTAGTAAATTCTACAAACTGAGTGAAAAAAAGATTTGTTTTTGTCTCGCACACGGAGGACATGGAGACCATGGCTCCGGCAGCACCGTCAAAATTGTAAAAATGCTACTGTAAAAGAACTTAAAATCGTAATTTTGTGTCTTTCTTCTAAAAATGTTTATGTTCAGACTCAGTTGCGCGGGTAAGCATGCCAAGAAACGAAAGCTGCTATGCCAATAACTGACAATGTAAATAAAATATATAATCACGGGACATTGAAAAAGACTGCTCAGTAACACGCTTGTTACTCGTACTCTTGTTAGTATTTTTGTATAGTGATCAAATGATATCTTCTCCTGGTATGATTTAGGACAGAGCAGATGTTTCCTTATAATAATCACTCGATCTTTTCTAAGGCAACTAATCCTCTTGAACAGCTATTTATAGCTGCATACCAGTATGCAGCTATAAAAGTGGCCACAAATATTTAAAACACCAATCGCGAATCGAAAAATGTAAGTGTGAAATATATTTCACACTTACATTTCGATGCGTTCCAATAATCAACAGAATTATATTACACGAAACAATCTTCCATTTTGTGGAAATGGACAGCTAAATGTAACCTTTTCCCAAATCCTTGGGTTTGCGTATGGCAAGTTAGAGAAAAGGCTCTGGATTTCGTTGAAAAGAAGTGTTTATAAGTGGCTTTAAAGCTGACCGGACATAAAGCTATGTACAAGGACAAAATGCGTCCGCTTCTTTTCTTAATCCTTTCCCTCTAAAACGTCACATATAAGTATTCTCACTGTTGATTCCAGTACTTGTAGCTCGATACAAAGCGCTAACATGCCACGGTAAAGTGCTTCATCTCCTCGAAAACCCTCTCGTTCGCCATGGCACTCGTGTCTTCTGAACGCCTTGTAACGTCAAATCCTGTAATACGACCGTTTTGACCGCGCTTAAAATGGAGACACTTTCCGGCCGCCAAATTCGAACTTTCCGGCTCGAAAAATATGGGATGAAAAAGGCTCTGATCACCAAAACTTGCATATTCGGATCGAGGGAGTCACAATTTATCATTTTGGGAAGAAACATTTTTCACTTCGTATACACTTTAAAAGGGCAAAAAGTTCGTTAACAGTCAGTAGCAGTAATAATCAGACATTTCTGGGATATAGGCATACAAATAAAAATTTGACTGTCAGTAAAAGATGTTTCATTCCACGTTCAATGCAATGGAAAATGTTGAGAATTTGCCTTATAATGTCTATAGTGTAGGTTTTTTAACTATTAACCAAGGAAGTTAAAAAAAAAAACTAAAAAAAAATAAGTCCTCGGATATACAGGGCGTTTGTTGCTTGTCCAGAGAGATGTGTTGTTCACTTTGTTGACATGTACGGGGTGAAAAGTGTTTTCTCAGGGGTGTTGTGGGTACTATCCATGTTGGAATTTTTAATAAATAATGTTGATTTTTTTTTTTTAATTAAGAAGATTCTAGAAAATCACTGAGGTGGAACAGTAGGTCATTATTGTGGTCACTGAAGTGGAACAGAGGGTCATTATTTCCAATAGTAACTTCCTGTTCCACCTCACTGACCACAATAATGACCTGTTGTCCATTTCATTGAGCATCAATGTGGGTTATTACAAATAATAACCTGTTCAAAACAATGAAAACGTGTATTAAATTCGGAAAACATGAGGGGATAAAATCGCCAGAATCTGTGCAAATTAAGACCGGGTATCCAAACCTCCTTCACGGTACTGGTTTTATTTTGTGTTCTCGTAAATATATCATATTTGTTTGCCTGTATTCCTGGTTTAACGTATGCTGTCATATCGCATCATACCCAAGTATATATTCTCACTTTATTCATGCAATCCATTGCTAGGAAATATAAACATATTTTATCGAGGACCCTCTTCTGGGTCGGACTAACCTGGACAGCTTCCATTAGTAATTAACACGTCATCGATACCTGCATTACTGTCATATTTAGATCCTATCGTCCCTTCAAATGTTACCTATAGAGATAAATATAAAGTTAAGTATCGTATCATCATAGCGGAGCACTTGCCAGGCCGAAGGCCTGGCTGCGCAGCTCCATACTCATAGAACCAAAGAACCATAGAACCCATGGCCGTCATTTTTCATGGTCATGGCTAGCGGAATGTTTCGCGGGCGCGTTGTGTGTCCGCGGCTGTCGTCCGCCGCCGTCGCTTAGGGCTAACTCGCAGGCGCGTAGACCGTCGCAAAACATGCGCGTATGACGCCACACAACATCCGGGATCTTTGCAATTTTCACGTGAAATGGGAAAAAACTTTTGACGTTTTGCTGTGTTTAGCGGAGAAAACCGTTTAAATTAAAATCGTTATTCTCCTGAATTTTTTCGCGGTTTGCTTCTCAAGACAGGGATACTAATTAAGGGATATTCAGAAGCCGCTATAGTGGAAATAGAAGAGCTTTCAGAGATAAAATCTACGTAAAATCTTGCTTCGAGGATGGGAGCAATGCGGGAAGATGTTTGTCACTTCGGGTTTCAGAACTGAAGAAGCGGAGATTTAAACAATTTCCAAGCAGTGGAGGGACTTAAAGGTAAAACAAAATACACATTTTTCGATGGGAATTTATGTTGATATCAATCTGCGATTGACGTTTTTGTGTTCTCGGGAGAATTGTTTATAACGCGCTCAATTAAATTCAGTAGTTTTGATTTCTTTCATCGGAGACATCTCGGCCTCGATGAGCTCTTAGTAATGGCTCGCGTTTTGTTTTTAAACATAAACTTATGGAGATTTGAATAAAATTTTTCGAAAGAAGATTGTGTTGTCCATTTTCATGTGTTTGTTCATTCATTACATAGATTGACAAGCGATTTTATGTAAACAAAACAAGACTTAGACTTTCTATCTTCACTCGCGTCGCCTTATGCAAATATGTTTGTGTATTTTTGCAAGTTTGATTTCCAAATCAGTTTCTCGGGCAATTTTTGACAAACACAAACTGTATTTCATTCGGAAAGAAGTCGTACTAGTTACTCTAGAAGACAAAAGTTGTTTTTGTGAAATTTTCTACGGTCTAAATGTACTGTGCAGACTGTCGGGTAATACTGTTTTTTTGAGAATTGCTAAAATTGAAAATAGCCCGGTCGTCAACCTTCCGACCTTTCACCTTAAGCTTGTTCCTTTTCTCCGGCTCATTTCGATTTTTACCGTAATTTGTACTTGCAAGAACCTGTTAATTTAACAGTCCAAACCGAATTTTTGAACAAACTTGAAAACAGATTAAGTGAGAGCGAAATTTTATCCTGCGAAGGATAAAATTACCCACGCAATGCGTGGACTTTCTTCAGGGAAAACCCCCGGTTCAGACGGATTACCTCAACAATTTTACGCCAAATTATGGGATCTTTTAGGCCCTATTCTGTTCGAAATTATAAATTTAGTTTGGAAAATAATTCTTTAAGTGATTCAATGCAAGGAAGCGTGACTAGATTACTTTACAAGAAAGATGATAAGAAAAACCTCAAAAATTGGTGGCCCGGCCATTTCGCTACTCAATGTTCATTACAAAATTTGTTCAAAAGCTCTTACAAACAGACTTTCAAAAGTGTTACCCTCGATTATTTCAAGAAGATCAAACTTGTTCCGTCCCAGGTAGGACGATTTTTGAGAATTTATTTCTCTTGCGTGACCCTCTAGATTATATACATATTACCAATGAAACTGGTATCTTGCTGAATATCTACATTATACTGTCAAGCAAATATGAAAATTATAGTTAATGTTTTTTTGACAAAAAAAATTCCACTCGAGTGGGGGGTGAGGCAGGGAGATCCCCGGTCTCCACTTTTGTACATTTTATGCGCAGACGTTTTGGCTACCAGTATAAGAAAGGATGATACTATTGAAGGTTTTCTCCATCAAGCCTGAGGAAAGCGTTTTAAAATTCGCCAATATGCAGATAACTCCACATGCTTTGTAAACAACATTTTTTCTTTAGACAAATTGTTTACCGTACTTCACAAATACGAGACAGGTACAGGGACTAAATTAAATGTGGCAAAGACTACTTAAGCCATGAAGTTAGGAGCTTGGTGCTCACGTCCGGACACTCCTTATGGCCTGACGTGGGTGTCGAGAATGCGAATCTTGGGTGTCTGGTTTAGCAATGGTACTGCAAATGTGGAACCAGATAACTGTTTACCACGCCTTTCCAAGCTAGATTAAAATTTGAACCTGTGGAAGGGTGTGGGGTGTTTTCACTCCCACCCTATCGGCACTACTCAATATTAGGTTTTTAGTTAATGTTAAGACTATTTTATTTTACCTAATGGACTTCTGCTGACGACGAGAATGACATGCGAGCAAGCTTTTTCATTAAGACCATGCTTTATGGTATATGGGTTTTTTTGAAATGAAGCAACTTTTCACAATAGCACCGAGAACTCTCGGGCCACTGTAAGGGACATAAAGAATGACATCACAACACAGTTGCAAATTGACCGGGGGGGGGGGGGGGTACTTTGCAAATTTTTGGGCGGGGGTGTGCTGCTGGGACTCTGAGACCCTTAACCTATACTAGACCATTTTAGCTGCATTATGCAACCATATTCTAGACTAAACAATGAAAAGTCCTACCCTATCCTAGACCTTTTCTAGACTCGCTATTTTGCAGAAACTCATTCACTATCACAGTCTAAGATACCAGGGGTCAGTAAAAATGTCATACAGCACACATTACCGATTATTAAATGCCATTTGCCAGTAAACCTCGTCTAGACTAAATTCTTCATGCAACTGATCAGTTTCGCAGAAAATGATACCCTATTCTGGACCAAAAATCTCTGATTACTATACCCTATCCCAGACTAAACTGCCTGAAAACCATACCCTTCACAGCGGCACATACCTATATAGCTGATATATGGGAGTTCCCCCCCCCCCCCCCCCCCCCCCCAAATGCGAACAGAAATTTTCTGCTTTGTGGTGTCATCCGAATATTTGTGACATACAACAGTCAAAGCTTGTGACTCTAATAATTTAGCTACTGGCAACTCATCATTCATTACCAGAAATGACTAAAGTAATCATGTGCAAACCAGAAAGGACTTTTTTCAAGTGGACCAAATGACCGGAAATGAACTTTATAAATAATCCCTTATGGATTAGACTTTCAAGTGACTGTAAACCGGAACTGACCTTGTATTATTGTAACCGGAAATGACTAGCTTTAACTCAGGATGCCTTGTAACCGGAAATGACTAGCCTCTCAGGATAGTATTGTAAACTTTAGGGATTTGTTATTGATAAATAAAACATTTTAAAAGAAAAAAAAACACTGTTGTGTTTAGCGGAGAAAACGGTTTGCAAAATCGTTTTTTCCTGCTTTTTTTTTCGCGGTTTGCTACTCAAGAGAGGTTTCACATTTCTCAAACAGCGAGCTTTTGTGGAATCTGTGCAGTCTAAATGTTCTGTGCAGACGGTCTCGTAATAAGCTTACTGTTTTTGAGAATTGCTAAAATTGAAAAATAGCCTGGTCATCGATCTTAATTCTAATTTTTCTTGTGCTTCCGACCTTTCACCTAAGTTAAGCTTATCATCATCGTTTCTGTTCAGAGAGCTCCGCTGTTAGGCTAAGCCTATCTATATATATTAGTGACTTGGGCGTGATCTTTCAGATAAATCGTTAACAGCAAAAGCAGCAGAAAGAGTGACTAGTAAGGGTGAAAATTTAACATTTTGATCTTCAAAAGTATGTAACTATTATTTACTAACCTTGAACGGAAATATTCATTAAGCCCTCAAGTTACTGATTTCGAATAATTCTGCTTTTTTTTTCTCACTTCGTCTGAGGTTAAAAACTATAATGCTTTGTGACGTCCGAATTAGTTACCTTTCTTACCATTACTGTAAATTTTTTTAGCACGCTCATTGGCTAGGAGCTATTGTTTATAATATATTGTTTATATCATGAATGACGTCATCGATCACGCCACTCGCGTCTACCGCGCAGGAAAACAATTGATTTTGGCTTCAAGAATAAATTTGGCCGGGTGGTTTGCAAGACAGCTGCTTTCTCTGCCTATTTCGGCGAATTGTCGCCGTTTCTAATCAAGTATAACATTTGCCATTGCTTAAAAATCTACACTTGCCCAAGCTCAAACGTTTGGAGCAGAATTTGGGTCGGTTGTGGACTTAGGGACTTCGGTAACCTGACAAACTTATTCAAGTCGAAAAAGAACGCAAAACGCCATACTTTGTTCAGCAAACTTTCGTTACTACCACAGAGCAAAATACGCTCATTATGAGGTGGAAAGAAAGGTAAGTAAACGAATGACTTGAAAGTTTACTTTGTATTCTTGTCGGTAAAATCCCCGGGGGAGACTCCGATATAATATATATATATATATATATATATATATATATATATATATATATATATATATATATATATATATATATATATATATAGATAGATAGGCTGAGCCTAACAGCGTAGCACTTTGAACAAGCTTATAAACTAAGGTGAAACTTAACTAAGGTCTAAGGTCTAAGGTCTAAGGTCTAAGGTCTAAGGTCGGAAACACAAGAATTAAGATTGACGACCGGGCTATTTTTCAATTTTAGCAATTCTCAAAAACAGTAAGGTTATTACCCGACCGTCTGCAGAGTACATTTAGACCGTACAAAAGTTCACAAAAACAACTTTTTCTCTGTCTAGAATAACTATTACGACTACTTTCCGAATAAAATACAGTTGTTGCTTGTCAAAAAATGCCCGAGAAACTGATTTGGAAATCAAAAATGCAAAAATACACAAACATATTTGCATAAGGCGACGCGAGTATAAAATGTAAGTCTTGTTTTGTTTACATAAAATCGCTTTTCAATATATGTAATGAATGAACAAACATATAAAAATGGACAACACAATCTTCTTTCGAAAAATTTTATTGAAATCTCCATTAGTTTATGTTTAAAAGCAAAACGCGTACATTTATAGTGCATTGAGGCCGAGCCGTGTCTTCGATGAAATTCAGGAAATTAATACAACCGAATTAAGCTACACGTTTATAAGCAATTCTGCAAAACTAACGAGAACACAAATAAAAAGTCAATCACAGATTGATATCAAGATAAATTCCCATCGAAAAATTTAATTTGTTTTTCCTGAAGTCCCTCGCTTCCTTGAAAATTCTATAAAGTGCACCTAACCCCAATTTTTTTTTCGCTTAATCAACTCTATGTATGTTGAAAAATCGAATAGTGAAATATTTCTTGTTTTTAACGTCGTGTTAGTGAGTGCAGAGATTTGAATTTACAAAATGCTAATTTGATGATGTCATTTTAGGATTCATTTATTATACAACTACTTGATTTTACCTCCAAGGAATATTTTTTTACGAATCAATTGACTGTCCACAGTTTATATTTAGCATTTCTCAAATTGATTTTCCTTAAGCCGTATACTGCGTATTGTAAATTGACGTAGAAATAACGGCAAAATCCTAAAATGATGTCATCAAATTAGCATTTTTTTTACTTCAAATCTCTATAAATCACAAACACGATGTTAAAAACAAGAAATATTTCACTATTCGACTTTTCAACGTACATAGAGTTGATTATAAAGCGAAAAAAATTGGGGGTTAGGTGCACTTTAAATCTCAGCGTTGGTTCTGGAATCCGTAATAAAAACAAACATCTCCCGCATTGATATAAACGTATGAAGGTCCTCGAAGCAAGTTTTTAATCCCTTAAAGCTTTTCTTTATCCACTAAAGCGGCTTCTGAGTATCCCTTATTTAGTAGCGGAGCACTTGCCAGGCCGAAGGCCTGGCTGCGCAGCTCCATACTCATAGAACCTACGCCGTGATTTTTCATGGTCATCGCTAGCGGAATGTTTCGCAGGCGCGTTGTCTGCCCGCCGAACGCCCGCCCGTGTTGGACAACATCCGGGATCTAAGCAATTTTGTTTTTCGCGCGGCCACACAGCCGTGAGCTCGGTAAACACTTTAGTTGTTTTCTTGTGCCTAGCGGAGAATTAAACTCGTTATTTTCCTGCATTTTTTCGCGGTCTGCTACTCAAGACAGGGATACTAATTAAGGTATACTCAGAAGCCGCTTTAGTGGAAAAAGACGAGCTTTCAGGGATAAAATCTTGCTTCGAGGAACTTCTTGTGTTACGTTTTTATCAATGCGGGAGATGATTTCAGAACCAGAAGCGGAGATTTGAATTTCCAAGCAAGCGAGGAACTCAAAGGTAAAACAGATTACAGTTTTCGATGAGAATTTATGTTGATATCAATCTGTGAGTGACTTGTTATTAGTGTTATTGTTAGTTTTGGCGAATTGATTTTAAAACGTGCCTAAATTTAGTTGTATCGATCTCTTGAATTTCATCGAAGAAAGCTTGAACTCGATGAGCTATAATTGCATGATACGCGTTTTGCTTTTAAACGTAAACTAATGGAGATTTAAATAAATTTTTTCGAAAGAAGATTGTGTTGTCCATTTTTATGTGTTAGTTCATTCATTAGATAGATTGAAAAGCGATTTTATGTAAACAAAACAAGACTTGATTTTATAGTACAGTTCTATCTTCACTCGCATCGCCTTATGCAAATATGTTTGTGTATTTTTGCAATTTTTGATTTTCAAATCAGTTTCTCGGGCAATTTTTGACAAACATAAACTGTATTTTATTCGGAAACTAGTGGTACTATTTATTCTAGACAAATAAAAGTTGTTTTTGTGAACTTTTGTACGGTCTATAAAAATGTACTGTGCAGACGGTCGCGTAATACTGTTTTTGAGAATTGCTAAAATTGAAAATAACCCGTTCGTCAATCTTAATTCTTGTGCTTCTAACCTTTCACCTTAGTTAAGTTTCACCTTAGTTAAGCTTGTTCAAAGTGCGACGCTGTTAGGCTTGGGCTATCTATATATATTATCCCTGTCTTGAGTAGCAAACCGCGAAAAAATGCAGGAAATAACGACTTCACTGCTCCACTAAACCCCGGCACTAAACACTGCGAAATATCTGACTTTTAAAGTGTTTACCGACCCGACGACTGTGTAGCCGCGCGTGTGGCGTCATACGCGCATGTTTTGCGACGTCATACGCGCCCGCGAATTAGCCCTGCCGAACGGACACACATGTCACAGAGGCGCGCCCGCGAAACATTCCGCTAGCCATGGAAAGCACAAGCACAAACATAAGGATAAGCATAAGCATAACTGAAAGCACAAGCACAAACATAAGGATAAGCATAAGCATAACCAAAAGCATAAGCACAAACATAAGGTAAGCATTAGCATAACCGAAAGCATAAGCACAAACATAAGGATTAGCATAAGCTTAACCGAAAGCATAAGCACAAACATAAGGATAAGCATAAGCATAACAGAAAGCATAAGCACAAGCATCAGGATAAGTATAAGCATAACCGAAAGCATAAGCACAAACATAAGGATAAGTATAAGCATAACCGAAAGCATAAGCACAAACATAAGGATAAGTATAAGCATAACCGAAAGCATAAGCACAAACATAAGGATAAGTATAAGCATAACCGAAAGCATAAGCACAAACATAAGGATAAGTATAAGCATAACCGAAAGCATAAGCACAAACATAAGGATAAGTATAAGCATAACCGAAAGCATAAGCACAAACATAAGGATAAGTATAAGCATAACCGAAAGCATAAGCACAAACATAAGGATAAGTATAAGCATAACCAAAAGCATAAGCACAAACTTAAGGATAAGCATAAGCATAACCGAAAGCATAAGCACAAACATAAGGATAAGCATAAGCATAACCGAAAGCACAAGCACAAACATAAGGATCAATCTTATGCTTATGTCAATGTTCGTTTTCACTTGTCGCATACATGTATTATTATCCTTCCGCTTATGCTTATATTTATACTTATGCTTATGTCGCCCTGTTTTCACTGGATATAAGCATTGCTATGCCTCCGCTCATGCTTACAATGGATGTGGGACCTGTTTTCACTGGATATAAGCGTTGTTATGCCTTCGCTCATGCTTACAATGTATGTGGGGCCTGTTTTCACTGGATATAAGCGCTGTTATGCCTCCGCTGATGCTTACAATGTATGTGGGACCTGTTTTCACTGGAAATACGCGCTGTTATGCCTTCGCTCATGCTTACAATGTATGTGGGGCCTGTTTTCACTGGATATAAGCGCTGTTATGCCTCCGCTGATGCTTACAATGTATGTCGGGCCTGTTTTCACTGGATATAAGCGCTGTTATGCCTCCGCTGATGCTTACAATGTATGTCGGGCCTGTTTTCACTGGATATAAGCGCTATTATTCCTCCGCTCATGCTTACAATGTATATGGGGCCTGTTTTCATTGGATATAAGCGCTGTTATGCCTCCGCTCATGCTCACAATGTATGTCGGGCCTGTTGTCACTGGATATAAGCGCTGTTATTCCTCCGTTCATGCTTACAATGTATGTCGGGCCTGTTTTCATTGGATACAAGCGCTATTATTCCTCCGCTATTGCTTACAATGTATGTCGGGCCTGTTTTCACTGGATATAAGCGCTGTTATGCTTCCGCTTATGTTTACAATGTATGTCGGGCCTGTTTTTACTGGATATAAGTACTGTTATTCCTCCGCTCATGCTTACAATGTATGTGGGGCCTGTTTTCACTGGATATAAGAGCTGTTATGCCTCCGCTCATGCTTACAATGTATGTCGGGCCTGTTTTCACTGGATATAAGAGCTGTTATGCCTCCGCTCATGCTTACAATGTATGTCCAGCCTGTTTTCACTGGATATAAGAGCTGTTGTGCCTCCGCTCATGCTTACGCTTATGACGCTAGTGAAAATCATGGTTAACAATGAACTAGATCCTACTTGTTTTTAAGATTCAGATGTTGATTTATGTCTGTGAAATTTGCCAAATTTATGTCAATTTTCAGCGTGATTTAAACAAGGTATTTTTACGGTCATTCACGTTATAAATCGCGCTTTTCGTTTCCCTTTAGGACTTAACATATGAATCAATCAACAGCAAGCTACATTCGTCAAATGTGTAGCTCAGTCCTTGTGATTTATAATTACGTGCGCAGAAGTGGGTTCGCGAGAAAATCGAGACAAAACACTGCAGAATGAAATTGATCATGCCAGGGAGGAAAGCAATAAAATTGTGTGAAAAGGCAATGATGCCGGATTTAAGACCCTGAATGGAATAAAGAAAATTGAAACCAACACAAATGAATAATGAATTGATGTTTTCATATTTGTGAACTCATTCTAATGTCGCTGTCGCTTTCTGACTTCGCTGTAGTCGAGCCACACAAAAGTTACACTCTCTTTTTTATATGAGAATATCTAATTTTTTGGCTGAGGCTGAGCTGAACTGGACGTTCTTTTTTTTTTGCGATTTGCGCCTGAAGACGTTCTCAACAGGTTCTAAGGATACATGTAAGTGGTGCAGTATTTCAGGAAATTATAGATCTGAATAAGAAAAAAAATATATTAGAAAAAATTATTACACATGCTTGCTATTGTAAAATGGAAAAACACTAGTATACGGTTTTTAGCTCATTGTTAACATAGTAGATAGAGACGGTCTAAACTACATCTCAGCCTGGGTACGTTCTTAGCACGCTCTTAAAATTGTGGCCAATCGCAGCCTCAACGTTCTTATAAAAAAGTTTCTTATTTAAAAAAGTGTAATGGCTGTGACCGAACTTGATGAGTTACTAGTAACTAGGTTATTGTTTTTAAGTAATATTGAATCAAAATTGTTTGTTACGAGTGCTGAAAACACTGAATCAAAAACTTGTATTTTTTTTAGTAATCCGGTTAAAATTCCAAACAGAAATAACTCGGTAAAAAAATGTGTTTGTAATGAAATATTAAACGGAGTTTCTTTTTATTTTAGCGGCTGCACTACAGAAGGTTGAACTTTGAACGCGAGAGATCATATTTTAATTTGCTATACAGTGTATTCTATATTATATTTTGAAATATTGTAAAGTTTCTGTTCATCTGATAGCCTGCCAAAGCATCTACCGGCAGCATCCACGACGGCGAAGACATAGCCTGCGAACAGGTTCATGGCTCGGAGGGGCGTATGACCCCACCGTCCGACTGGAAGCCTGTCCGCAGGCTACGAAGACAGCGAGAGCGGCATAAAACAATTAAGCTTTAATAAGCGAAAACGATGCTTCTGCAATTGTGTTTTATATTTTGGTACATTTTTTGTCGTTTCCTGCAGAACAACAACGTTGAATGATCAAATTATAGGTTTAGTGGAGAACGTTAATTAACACACGACGGTAAATTTTCCTTTCCCTATTTGAAATCGAGAGACGAGCCTACGAATTCAGCAGTTTGCGAACACGAAGATGGCAAAAATTATCGCGTTAGCGGAGACGATTGACAGATCGGGAAAGTTCTGATCACTTGCATTCAACTTCCTAGTGAGGTTGTTTAAAAAAACATAACTCGGTTTAAAAAAATATCTGTTGTTGTTTACAATTAATTTTCATGGGAACCACTAGCACAGTTTAAATTCGGTGAACACCAAAAATACGCGGACGCATCAGAAATTTTGTCAGTTGCTTTTAATTAATTATTTATTTAATTATTGGAAATAACCCGGTTAACAACTCTAGTGCGACCGCCGCCATTGTTGATTCTCTGTTCAAGCTTTTTTTTTTTATTTTTAAAGCGTGGTTTAAAGGCTTTAACTCTACAGTGTAACCACCTTGGAGTTACTGGTGGCGAACATTTCGAAAAATTAAAAGGCAGTTGTATTGGAGAAACCATATTCCGTCTTTCTCAAACGTTTCAGTGAATGTTTTAAAAACAAATGTATAGAAAAGTTAGCCAACTAAGTTTCCTAAATTATAAACAAACACCCGCAAAGATACATTAACCGGCGATCAGGTTTAAATTACAAATTTACATGACCACCAAAAAGTAAATAAGAGTAAAACTCTAATTCTGTCTGATCTCAGGTTATTTGCAGATAACTCCTCAGCTTTGACTTAATTATTATTTTTTTAAACTTCTCACCGCATGCGTAAAAGTTACAGTTTTATCAAATATTTACTTACAGTGTTATCCAAATGAATATTCCTTGTGGCTTTTATCCACTGGTTACCATGGTCTCCTGATGCTTTGAAAACTATCGCATTTCCACTGAAGACAGTGAGGGTTCCCATACCGGTGCCATACATATGATACCAAAACTGGAGACAAGCCAGTGCTCCATTTCCAGCTATTGCTATTTTAAGTCTGGCTTTGTCACCACTATTTCTGGGATCGTACGAAAAAATATACATGTAGTGACCTGTTTAGCACGAGAAAGAAAACACAATGACATTTTCAGGCAAAGAAAGACAATGAAAACAAACCAGTTTGGTGTTATTTCTGTGCATTGTCTTAAAAACGTTACTTACGGTATTTATTTGATTAAACGCCACGGCGTTAATTAAATTTTTCGTGATTCTGGTGCAGCGTTTATTGCAGGGTGGCGTTTATTCGAGGGCGGCGTTTATTTAAAATCCAATTTATTTTTTTTTACAAACAATAGCAACTGAACGTTTGAATTTTATTTTAAACAGAAACATGTTTCAGTGTTTGTCCGAAATGTCATTTACTTTATCGTTCTCACTTTGCGTTTTAGTACAATTGCGATGGACGTCAGAGAATAAAGTTCACTCAATTATATTCCTCAGAGCTTTGAATGCACTGATAAACATTGTTATAGGATCGTTGTGGTTGGAGGAAGCTTGTAGTCGCCTGCTCTGCAGCCGACAGATGATGATGATGATGATGATGATGTTAATGAAGAAAAATATTTTATTTAGGCTTGCTGAAACCAGATTATTACTGAATTCGCCTTTGAGTATATTATTCGAATAAACGACGCATCATGGATGCGGCGTCTATTCGGGGGCGGCGTTTATTAATAGCGGAGCACTCGCCGGGCCGAAGGCCCGGCTGCGCACCCTTCATACACATAGCGGAGCACTTGCCAGGCCGAAGGCCTGGCTGCGCAGCTCCATACTCACAGAACCGATGCCCTTCATTTTTCATGGTCATGGCTAGCGTAATGTTTCGCGGGCGCGCGTGTGCCGTGCGCCCGTGTTGGACAGGGTTAGTTCGCGGGCGCGTATTATTTCGCAAAACATGCGCGTATGACGCCTAACAACATCCGAGATGTAAGTTTTCATTACGGATTTCACAACCAAAGAATTAAAAGCGGAGATTTAAAGAATTTCCAAGCAAGCGAGGAACTTAAAGGTGAAACAGATTACATTTTCGATGGGAATTTATGTTGATATCAATCTGTGATTGACTTTTTCTTTGTCTCCTCGCTAGTTTTTGAGAATTGTTTATAAACGTGCTTAAATTCAGTCGTTTTGATTTCTTTCATCGAAGACAGCTCGGCGTTGATGAGCTTTGAATGGTTCGGGTTTTGCTTTTAAACATAACTTATGGAGATGTCAATAAATTGTTTCGAAAGAAGATTGTGTTGTCCATTTTTGAGTTTGTTCATCCATTACATAGGTTGAAAAGCGATTTTATGTAAACAAAACAATACTTGGATTTTATAGTTCTAAACTTCACTCGCGTGGCCTTATGCAAATATGTTTGTGTATTTTTTGCAATTGTGATTTCCAAATCAGTTTATCGGACAATTTTTGATAAGCAACAGATTTATTTTGTTTGGAAATTAGTCTTACTAGTATCTAGACGGAGAAAAAGTTGTTTTTGTGAACTTTTGTACAGTCTAAATGTACTGTGCAGACGGTCGCGTAAGTCTGTTTTTGAGAATTGCTAAGATTGAAAAATAGCCCGATCTTCAATCATAATTCTTGTTTTTCCGACCTTTCATCTTAGTTAAGTTAATTATCGGCTTTCTGTTCAGAGAACGACGCTGTTATAGGCTCAGCCTATCTATATATATTATTTTTGCTCTCAAGTACGGCGTTTAATCGAATAAATACGGTATTATACCCGCTCACACCAAACCTTTAACATGTATAAATGTTATTTCGTTTAAAACAGGTTTTACTGAAAGGAACTTTTCCTGACTTTAATTACCATTCCAGGTCGTCTGAATCGTAAAAACATTCAGGATTATAGACTGAGGCTAAACACGCTGTCAAACTCTGAGCATCATTGAAACAATTTTAAGTTAGGCGTTGGTTGGAACACGTCTTCATTAGTATTTCAAAAACTCATTAATAATTCATGAGCATATCAGCCAACACACGACGCAAATCGATCACGTGTATGAACCTTTATACGTGGTAATCTACGGTCATTATGAAAAGCCTGGTGGCGGCTTTGATTTCAGTCACAGGGGAGTTTGGGGCTGAATGAGCAAACAATGCAATTATCGCTGAATTTTTAATGAGAATGATTTTAAAATGACCACCGTGATATTTATATAAAGATCACACGCAATCTTTATAAAAAGAATACTAATATGGGTAGTAATTGTTCAGGATTCTTAGTACAACAAATGGTGACTTTAATATTTTGGTTCAGTGCAGTTTTACGAAACATGGTCTTTCGCCATTCTATTTGGAATCTTCTCAACAAAATAAACAACCAACAGTTTAACAAGTAAGCCGTTATTTGAATGACACCAGCGCCCTCGTGTAAATTTCCAGGTAAGCGACTGGTTCGCAGATGCAAGCTGCTTATTTCTACTCGTTCTCTACCACTGAACTTATCAGCATCTTATTGAATAACAATAGTGCCTATTGTTTCATGCTCGTTTTTCCTGGGTTAGGGTTAGGGTTAGGGTTAGGAGTTTGTTAGCAGTTGCGGGGTATTCTGCAATTGGTCCCTTTAAAATCCCAAAACTTTCGACAGGAGCAGGGAAGCAATGGTCACTTCGTCGAAGACGTGGCACATGTGTTGTATGCTAATCAGTCTACTTGTTTTTCTCGTATGCTAATTTTCTCTTTGCACAAAAGCGCAATTGTTTTAATTCCGAAGGGACACGCTTTTGAAAGAATGTTTTTGAAGCCGTTCAAAAAACTCGCAGTACCTGTATAATTATGGCGCGTTTTCAGGGTCAAAATTAGATATGTGTAACTTCTGCCTTTTGACTTTCTATAGGCTTTTAAAATACTTTTTTTGCGACGAGTGGGAGTCGTGTTTAGCTTGTCCTTTTTTATACCACTAAATTGACGCCATGTTTTTACACAAAAAGTCGGTCCTAGATCCCTGTGGATCCTTGATCACGTGATCAAGTAGGACAAGGAACGCCTGGCGAAAAGTGTTTCGCAAGTCATTGAGCTGAGCGGGTATATACTCCATGGGAGAATGCCATGGTTGCACCGAAGAGTGCATCTATTTACAATACTTAATGGCCTCCCTTGTCTGGTTAAGCATTGCTAGACAGCTACGGAAAACAAGGATACGTAGCTACGAAAATCCATTTGCGACACTTCACTTTTTAATAAGCCTCCTCTTCTTCTTGTTTCTTCCAAGTGTAACAACCACGAGCGTGACACGATGGAATATAAAAACGTTGACCGCAGATTCGTCAACCACCGTGTGAAATAGCGATATTAATAGCACAGTTAGTATAAAATATGGACTACGGACTGGGTATAAAACACGGACTAGGGAATAAAACTGAAAAATCAGTATACTTTTCAATAAACATTCAAATAAATGCTGGAAGCAGAAATATTATCTTAAGCGTTGCGTCTAGCATAAAATGGCAGCCGGGAAGGGTTTTCAAAAAACTAAATACCCGGCAGTTAGAAATTTTTGCCGTTTTTTAACTAGATGCGAGTACTCAATCTCTGTGCAGAAATACCAAGCGATTTCTGAGCTTCAGGCTTCTATAATGAATTTTTAGTTTGCAACTGCTGGGTATCTAGTTTTCCAAAAAACCGTGCACCATGAGTCGAGATTCTAATGCCGAAACTCATAGAATTCGTCCATTATAAAACCAAAGCATTATTTAGAATCGCTTGGCATTTCTGAACAAAGAACCAATACTCTCAAGGGGGTTTCAATGATAATTTTTGTGGATATTCTGAGAGTTGACTCCGTAAGTCAGGGCACAAATATTTTCCAAGTGCATAAAACATCGACATTTTATAATATGCCCAAGCTCGAAAAATTCCTCGACTACAATCAAGCCAAAATAATTTTTAAAATCGCTTGACATTTCTAATTCTCAGAACAATTAAATGAGATATTTCGTGGAAATGGACAAGTAGTGGTAATGATGGCTAAGTATGGGTAAGTATGGATAAGTATGGGTAAGTAGGGGTAAGTATGGCTACGTATGGGTAAAGAGGGGTACGTATGAGTAAGGAGGGGTACGTATGGCTAAGTAAGGTTAAGTATCAGTAGGTAGGGGTAAGTATGGGTAAGTAGGGGTAAGTAGAATTAAGTATGGCCATGTAGGGGTAAGTATGGCCAAGAAGTAGTAAGTATGGCTACGTGGGGGTAAGTATGGGTACGAATGGGTAAGTATTGATAAGTAGTGGTACGTAGTGGTAAGTATGGCTAAGTAGGGGTAAGTTTGGCTAAGTAGGGGTAAGTATGGCTAAGCAGGGGTAAGTATGGCGAAGTAGGGGTAAGTATGGGTATGTATGGGTAAGTAGGGATAAGTATGGCTACGTATGGCTAAGTAGTGGTAAGAATGGGTAAGTATGGGTAAGTATGGGTAATTATGGCTAAGTAGGGGTAAGTATGGGTAAGTATGGGTAAGTATGGCTAAGTATGGCTAAGTAGGGGTAAGTATGGGTAAGTAGGGGTAAGTATGAGTAAGTAGGGGTAAGTATGGGTAAGTATGGGTAAGTAGGGGTAAGTATGGCTAAGTATGGCTAAGTATGGCTAAGTAGGGGTAAGTATGGGTAAGTATGGCTAAGTAGGGGTAAGTATGGGTAAGTATGGCTAAGTAGGGGTAAGTATGGGTAAGTAGGGGTAAGTATGAGTAAGTAGGGGTAAGTATGGGTAAGTATGGGTAAGTAGGGGTAAGTATGGCTAAGTATGGCTAAGTATGGGGTAAGTATGGGTAAGTATGGGTAAGTATGGGTAAGTAGGGGTAAGTATGTGTAAGTATGGGTAAGTAGGGGTAAGTAGGAATAAATAAAAATATTTTATTTAGAAAGTCAAAAGGCAAAAGTTACACATATCTAATTTTTGACCCTGAAAACGCGCCATATATAGTCAAGTGTAAAAACGGATGTTACTAAATCGAGGCATGGGGAATGGGGAATGGGAAATTGAAAAGGGAAATTCAAAATGGAAAATTGATTTTTTTAGATTAATTGTTTATAATGCGGAATAATTTTTTTTCAGCGGCGATTATCGATATCCGCGCTTTATCTTAAACGTTCTGCGCCAAAATAAAAGGAAAGGAATAAATTGATGATAACAGGAGAAGTGACCTTGCCTTGTTTCGTTATTTCACTGTCTGATGTTAAGCCAGTAACGAAAAGAATTTCATAGACTGATTGCACATCTGGTTTTCAGAGGTGGCGATAATTTTAGTTAACACCAAAAATCGGGGCCTCGGTCGGGCGTTCGGTCACACTCTGAGGACGAGATTGAAATATTGTGAGTATCAGCAGAGGTAGAAAACCCATGAAAGCAATACTTATGCAAATTACAACTTGAAACATTTCAAATTTATGTATCTGCTTGGCGCGTCCGCTATACTACTTTTCAGTTTCGCTGCAGCCTCTAGCTTGACAAGCGAGGCAAATACA
Organism: Cladopsammia gracilis; assembly: GCA_022457155.1. Lineage (NCBI taxonomy): Eukaryota > Metazoa > Cnidaria > Anthozoa > Scleractinia > Dendrophylliidae > Cladopsammia > Cladopsammia gracilis. The sequence goes on from JAJGOT010000614.1 coordinate 189,500, forward strand.
TTGTGTCTGATCACAGTTTCTCTGCCAACCAAAACTTTATTATTTACGAAAAATAAGGTGACAGTTTTTTTTAAAAATGGGTAGCCAAATTTGGGCTTCTATGTCGTTCAGAGTGGGCCCGTGATTTGGATTCGGAAAAATTCAAGCACGTAAAGGAACGACTTCTTTGAAACTCCCACTTTATTTCATCATATTTCTGTCGGTAATTGAGAACTCTCCCGAGTCCTCAATTACCGACAGTGTTTATTAAGGCTGGTTTCCACTAGCGCATAAGCATAAGCACAAGCCAACATACGCAGACTCAGTAACGTGTTATTCATTAGTTCCAATTGTTTGAAAAAAACAGAACAATAGGCACTAATGATCAACATGTTACTAAGTCTGCGTATGTTGGCTTGTGCTTATGCTTATGCGCTAGTGGAAACCAGCCCTTACAGTTGTTACAGACCAGCAAGTTTTCTATAACAAGTTTTGCCTTGGCAAGTTTTACTTGCTTGTGTGTGAATAAAAACTTGTCAATATTTTCCTTGTCAAGTGCACTTGTTCAAAAGCTGGCATGCTAGCTTTTGAACAAGGCAACTTGTCATAAAAAAAAAAAAAAAAAAACTTGATAAATCGCAAAACTTGCTTGTCTGTATGCTCCGACAAGGAAAACTTGACAAGAATCGTTGCGAAATCGCGAGCGCTCAGCGGTCTTGTTGCCGTTTGATGTAGCAGTCATGGCGGATAACAACATGCATGGCAGCTAAAACTGTTCATTGGACCGATTCTGCCCTGATCGCTTCTACTAGAATAGCTTTAAACAAGAGAAAGTTTGTGAATACAAAGGCAGAATCCTATAGAAATAGCGGAAAAAAAAAACGACTGACTACGAAGAGGTTCTTGAGTTCATGAGAGCTGAAGTTCCTGGTATTGTTGAACTTGCCATGCTATTTATCCCTTGTTAAATACATGTAAGCTGATGTAAGCTATGGTCAACAAATAAAATCTTTAAATGGTGTTGTGTTTTCTCCGTCCGCTGTACAATTGTATTGTTGGCTACAAAGAAAACTTGTCAAAGATAACTTCTTTATTCGTTCACACGGGCAAATATAACTTGCCAAGGCAAAATTTGTCAAAGAAAACTTGTTATTCATACACACGAGCAAGTAAAACTTGTCACGTACACTTGTCACAGAAAACTTAAACTAAACAAGAAGCTGTACACAGCTTGAACTCGTGGCGCCTTTAACTCATTGCAGCATTGATTCCCGAGTGAATTGAGTGCTTTTACGGAGAAACATAAGCTTGAAATTATGTCTAATCAAAGGCTCCTAAGAGCCAACCCGAGAAGAAGAAATTAAACGTAAGGATTTTTGACGAACGAAAAAAAAAAAGTACATCACTTTCATAATGTCCAGTTTGAAAAAGGAAAAGAAGGAAAAAAAAAAGGAATTTATGGAGAGTCGAACTCGGGCCGTCCAGGACTAAGGCACAAATTCAATCTACTGCGCTGTCCAGGAACACTAAAGAGACTAAATTTTTTTTTTAAGTTAGATACGCATCAGAACGCGTGTTCAGGTTGCAAAATCCTTTCAGATCGATTTTAATGTTACACTAAAAACTCCAAATGCGAAACATCTGTAAGCTTATTGTTGTCTATATTCGTTTACATCAAATTAATTATTGTTATCGTTGGATTCGCGTTGAATTCCTGTTACGAAACGTGTTCGTAACAAAGCATTTGCTCACTAAGTTTACAGCTGATGGAAGGAGCGAGTGAGTGAGTGAGTGAGTGAGAGAGTGAATTTTATTTAAACACCGTTGCCGATAACCCGTTCATCATGCTTTCACGTATACACGGGTTTAAAAGTAAGACTACACTGCATTCACTAGATTCAGCAGCTGACACTTAAGCTCGACCCGGAGCTCGATCGCTAAGCAAATGGTAAGTTTAATATATAAAACAAAGAACTTGTTAAAGCAAAAATCCCACAGGAATAAGCGGCGAACACAATATCAAATGGTCCTATCCATCCATGAACGCCTTGAATTGTCTTGAAAATGTGCAATTGTACGCTGTAGTTCTTTATCTTGCTTCTCGAGTCAACACACGGAGAGATTTTACGGTATGTATTTCATGGCCGAAAGCCATATAGTCGTCGACACAGACTTAAATATGCGTGCATAAATTTGCATGCGCTAATGTGACACGAAAAAAAAAAACAAGAAAAGTCAAAGCCGGATTTAAAACTCGTGTGTTTCGCCACGAGTAATAAATCATAAACGTCACGCAAATGTCACGCAAAACAATGTTCTTCACGAAAACAGTCGTTCGGAGTGAGGTTAGCTATTTCTCGAGTTAGGATCCGAGTTAGGATTCGAGTTAGGATCCCAGTTAGGATCCCTAAAAAACTCAAAAAGGAAAAAAAAATGACCCCCTCCCTCCTCCTCTCCCTCGACCCTTAGAATCTCCCAGTTAATTCATCATGCACCTTGGGATCCCTCAAAAATCGCCTTCAAATCGAATCGGAAAAAAAATACACTGTAAACACACTGTAATTGAGGCAGACCGCTTTTATTCACAAATAAATAATTTACTCATTCAGAACATTTCTTATTTCTGATGCGCTTAAATCCCCTTGTTAATTTTTGATAGCCAGCGAGCGCTGCCCGAATTTATAAAGTTTTTTCTATTATTCGACGGCTGACCTCAATCGTCGACTTTTCGCAACGCCAGCGGCGCGGCGGCTCGGCTGTTTTGGCAGAGCTCGAGACTAATAACGGAATATTTCACACGCTTTGCGAAGTTACTGCGTCAAAAAGATAGCAAGAACTTACAAAAATATCACTCGCCGGCAATCAACTACTTTTTGAAAACAAAAAAACATCCCTTCATATCCTGGTAAGGAGGCAAGGCTTTCATGAGCTTGGAAATATTTTAAATGAAAACAAATGTTTAATTGGGCTTTCGTACGATATGAATAATTATGCAGTTCGACCCCCTTCTTGATCTGCCTAATCCTTGATATCATTCTCAGTGTCAGCCATTAATAATTATTGTTAAATATTGACTGTTCAATTCTCCAAAATAGCGACTGTGGGTATAGAGGAGTTTTCAATTGAGTGTGAAAAGTAATTCAAGGACTTGAAGGTATAACTTCTTTTATTAACATACAAATGAACATGAAATAGCATTTTAATTAATCTTTAAAAAAATGTAAAGTTTACGCTTTTTGTGCTATCACTAGTTTTTAATAACGAAGCGAATAAAATTTGGTTTTACATGGCTCTTTTTGCGTTACGTATCAAAACAAACTACACCACAGGAGATTACAACTCTAAGGGCTGGTTTCCACTAGCGCATAAGCATAAGCACAAGCCAACATACGCAGGCTCAGTAACATGTTGATCATTAGTGCCTATTGTTCTGTTTTTTTTTTTCAAACAATTGGAACTAATGAATAACACGTTACTGAGTCTGCGTATGTTGGCTTGTGCTTATGCTTATGCGCTAGTGGAAAACAGCCTTAACATACTTAATTGCCGGCGTGATTTACTCAGAATCTACTCAGTTAAATCTGTGCGCGTTTCTTGGTTCATACGACGTACTTAGGCTCTTTATTTTCGGGTAGTTGCTATTGTTAAAGTAGGTTATTTGCTGTGTTTATTTCAGATCGAATAAAATTCTTGTAAAATCAAGAAATCGAAATATAATTTATACGATTCACCGGAATCCAGCGTTGAGGTATTTTGGCAGTTTTCGACAAACGAGCCCAAATTTGGCTACCCATTTAAAAAAAAACTGTCATTTTATTTTTCGTAAATATTTATTTTTTTATTGGTAGAGAAACTGTGATCAGACACAATGTACGTGCCTCACTTGCCAAGCTAGTGGCTGCAGCGAAACTGAAAAATCATATTAAAAAATCATATTACTTTCACAACCAGCAGAAGCGCCAAACAGATAATGAATTTGGCAGGTTTAAAATGGAAATTTGCATAAACATTGGTTGCGCGTGATGCAATTTCATGAACTTCCACGAGTTCCCGGCAAGCGCTTTTGTCCTTCTCTACTATTCTGATATTCACAATATTTCAATCTCGTCCTCAGAGTGTGCCCTAACGCCCGACCGAGGCCCCGATTTTTGGTGTTAACCAAAATTATCGCCATATCTATAAAATTCATCTTTACTGGCTTAGCTTCAAACAGTGAAATAATGAAACTTCTTTTTTTTTTGCCTTTGACATTACATTTATTCAATCAACAATCAACTACTTACAAACACTACGATTAGTTATTCACTACTTACAATACAATATTTACAATATAATAAATTACACTACCGTGAAACAACATCTAAACTAACACTAACGAACGAAGACATTTCACTTATAAAGTGTGTAAAATAAGCGCCCATTTCTTATTGAGTTTATCCAATTTGCTATTTTTAATATGGATATATATTTCTGTTTCAGATTTTGTTTTCACCTTTAGCTTAAAGCCATTTATATTACGTAAAGTATGAGTCCTTCTGCAATCCCATATGTAAATTTAAGCAATCAATAGTAAGTAGTTAAGCAAGGGGTAACAAACGGAGGTTATAACACCTAACAGCACATCTTGCAAAGTGATACAAATGAATTCGTTTGTCAGTGAATGGAAATACGACTCAAATTCTTTCCAAAATCCCGTTGAATACATGCAATAGAAGAAAAAATGGTTCAGTGTTTCTGGTTCAAGTTTACAGAAGGAGCATTTATCATCTGCGCAAAACCTATTTTAAACAGTTTGGTATTAGTGTACACCATATTGTTAATGACCTTATATTGAAAGGCTTTGACGTAGGTTTCTAGAGACACAGTATGGGGTAAAGAGAAGACCTGTTCCAGTTGGACTTCTGTTAAGTCGAATTCGCGTTTCAGGTATTGTGAGTGATTAGGGTATTGTGCTTTAGACCTTATAAACAAAGCGTAATAGTCTTTCGATTTCTTTTCCAGGATATCAAAGACCTTGTTATCTATCATCAAAATGGGGTGGACTGCTAAGGATGTCTGGTTGTCATTTTTCAAATAAGATGGTATTGAGTGTCGGAGTCCGGCCCACGTTAAGAAGTTTGTTTTGAGTCTGTGAGATAATATGGAAGGAATCAATAATACTTAATTCAAATAATAGATCGTTAACATAGATAATATCAGACTCGAAAAATCGTTTGTAAAAGACAGGCATCTTGTTTATTCGAATTTCCTTGTTATTCCATAATATTAACTTCCAATCGTCTCCGGTTGCGAATTCTTTTCGATATTCTGACCACCATTGTAGTAACTCAGAATAAAACTGAGAGGAGGTGGAGCAATCTTTGACATCGTAATTACAATGAAAAAGAAAAAGGCCTCCAAACCGCTGTAATAAGTGTAGTAGATACGTTTTCCATGCTCCGTTGTTTGTGCCAAAAATTCTTTTTAACCAAGCTAATCTTAAAGACTTAATTATACTTTCAAAGTCAATCATTCTTAAACCACCCTTTTCGTATTCATTTAATACAGACAGTCTTGTCACTTTATCAACGCCCTTCCATAAAATTTAAAGTGACCTAAACCTTAATTTTTTTTTCTTTTAATCAACTCAATGTATGTTGAAAAGTTCAATAGTGAAATATTTCTTGTTTTTAACGTAGCGTTAGTGAGTTATAGAGATTTGAATTTACTAAATGCTAATTAGATGACGTCAAATGCAGACTCGTTTATTATACAACTACTTGTTTCCACCTCCAAGTAATATTTTTTTACAAATAAATTGGCTATAAACAGTTTTTATGAGAATTTCTTAAATTGATTATCCTTAAGCTGTGAACTGCATATTGTAAAATGAAGTAGAAATAATGGTAAAGTCTGCATTTGACGTCATCTAATTAGCATTTTGTAAATTCAAATTGCTATAACTCACTAATGTGACGTTAAAAACAAGAAATATTTCACTATTCAACTTTTCAACGTACATTGAGTCGATTAAAAGAAAGAAAAATTAGGGTTTAGGTGCACTTTAAATAACAACTGGTTTAGATCTTTGATGATTCCGTTGGGAGTTGGCAGTAATAAGCAAACATAAACAAATTTTGGGATAATCAAAGACTTGATTATTGTTACTTTCCCATATAAAGAGAGGCCTCTGGATGACCAAAGATTCATCAACTTTTTTATGCTGTCAAGTTTTTTCTATAAAGTTTTTCTCGCGTAACCATTTTTGGTCATATGAGTAAAAAACCCCAAGGGATTTGATTAGTTCACTTGGCCACTTAATACCAAATGGTTTCGTTTTGTTTCCTCTGGATGAACCAGTCCACATACCTTCAGTTTTTGTTGGATTAACCATTAAACCGGACAATGACCTGAACACATCGAGAAGAGTGAAAAGGGCATGTGCTGAGTTAATATCAGATAAAACCGCCGTCGTGTCATCTGCATATTGGAGAATCTTGGTTTCCTCTTTCCCAATCGTGAGTCCTTTTATTGCTACATTTTTCCGGACTGCAATTGCTAAGGTTTCGACCGCTATAACAAATAAGTATGGGGAGAGTGGATCTCCTAGACTAACTCCACGTTCTAGCGTGAAGTAATCTGATGTGAACCCATTATTGATGGCACAGCTTTTGATATTTTTATAGAAAGTCTTACCCAACGAGTGAAATCCGGACCGAAATAAAAAAATTCCAAGCAATTTAGAAGACAATCCCACTCCAGGCTGTCGAAAGCCTTTTGAAAATCAATAAAAAAATCATCAAACCAGGGATATTCTCTTTAACTGTGAAATCCATTATATCAAAGATGGATCTTACTGTTTCGCCGATGTAACGGTCCTTAATAAATCCGGTTTGATCATGGTGAATAATATTTTGCAGGACATTTTTTAATCTTGAAGCAATAACTTTAGACATGATTTTTGCATCTATGTTGACAAGAGAAATTGGTCGCCAATTCTCTAAAAGAGAGCGATCTTTTCCTTTTTTTTTTCAATAAGCGTGATAACTGCTTGCTTTTGCTTTTCAAAACATTCATTTGCACATTTAACAAACGGCTCACAGATAATGAAATAATGAAACAAGACAAGGTCACTTCTCCTGTTATCACCAATTTATTCCTCTCTCGTATTTTGGCGCTGAACGTTTCGAATAAAGCGTGATATCGATAATCGCCGCTATAAAAAAATTCATTCCGCATTATAAACAATTAATCAAAAAAAAGTCCCATTTTGACTTTCCCATTTCAATTTCCCATTCCCCATTCCCCATTCTCCATTCCCCATTCCCCATTCCCCATTCTCCGGCCATTCATCGTTTTGGTAACATCCTGCAAAAACTCTCGGCTTCGCCTCGAGTTTTTAAACCTGATAATATACTACTGCTCGTTTTTTAAACAGTACGGATAGCAAAGAAGGGAATAAACAGCGTTTACTAAATCATTTGGTGAAACATTTTAAATTTCTGCCCTTGTATCGCTAAAATACAACTACTGTATTGTCAAGTTGTAAATTTTGTCCATTTTTCCTAATCAAGTTAAGGAGGCTCGCACACTAATCAAATCCTTCTTTCTCGCAATCGGCCAAAGCAACCCCCTCACTTTTTCACACACCATTTCAAATGGAATCAAACTACTATGAGATTAAACGACATTCCCATCGCGCATCGTTTTCTTAAGATATTAGTCAATTATGTCGATAGTATGTTTTTCTCTGTATTTCCCGGGTATTTATAATCCCCAAAACTTCATCCCTAAAAATTTCAAAAACACTCTCATACATTTATTTCAAACTTTGTCCAGTTGAAACTCATGGTGTAATCAACTAGTCCACTAGCAGGTTTTACAAAAATTTCTCTTGATCTAGAGAAACTCCGCAACTTGTAAATTTCGGAGGATCACCATTCCGTTGCCATGGAAGCACCGATGTAAACAAATCCAATTATCCCATTAAGTTCAATGTATTGTGTGTTTGCATGCAAAGTGGCTTGACTTTTTATGCGCTACAACAAAAGATATGGCTCGTTAAAATTGAAAGGGTGTGGACTTGAGAAATGGGTACGAGCCTCCTTAAACCAGCTAGCGGCTTTAAATAGTTATATATGTATGTATGTATGTATGTATGTATGCGTGTATGTATGTATGTATGTATGTATATATATAATTATATATATATATATTTAACAAATCGACCGCATTTTTCCATGGTCTATACTCTCATCGACCATAGAAATGACGTCATAAAATGTTCAAAACTCAAGTGGAACCACGAGCCGTTAGGCGTTGTGCATAAATTATGTAACGAAAAAGGCTCACACAAAAATTCTCTTCAGCTTAAATCATCGCTAGAATTTTTTAATATAAATTTTAACACAGCAAAACAAAGAGCCGTTATTCGGCAAATTTTAGAGAACCGCGCTCGGCGATAATCGCAAAATAGAGCACAATAACCTCACACAAAGTCAAATATAAAATTACTAGGCACAGTTTACAAAGCTAACCTTTTTCAAATTTGAAATATCTTCGAATAATCAGATGAATCTTTGCTCCAAGTTGTTTTCGGCTCAGTTTTAGTTCTTTCGGGTGCCGGCGACTGATTCCGTGAGTGGATTTTCCCGTGAAAATACGACAAGTTGTTTGTCCTTTTTGCTTCGCACTTCATTCCAGGCAAGTTTAGCTGATTGTAAATTAAATTTAACTGTCGAGAGAGCATTATTTTCATTGAAGAATTCCAGTTTTAAGTGCATTTTTCACTGTTTGAAGAACCCGTAGCGCCAAAAGTTTGACAAAACTCACCGCGTTGCGTTATCTGTTACGTCATTTTCATGGTCTATACTCTCATCGACCATAGAAATGAGCCAATCAGCGCGCGGGAATTCACACAGTTATTGTAAAACTAAATTTATAATTCAACACATTGATACACTGCCCAAATATGGTCAATTAACAAATCGACCGCGTTTTTCCATGGTCTATACTCTCATCGACCATAGAAATGACGTCATAAAATGTTCAAAACTCAAGTGGAACCACGAGCCGTTAGGCGAGTGGTTTCACTGCCAAGTTTTGAACATTTTATGGAGTCATTTCTATGGTCGATGAGAGTATAGACCATGGAAAAATGCGGTCGATTTGTTTTTTACAATAACAAACTTGAATAACTGCGAGCGCCGAGCGAACAGTTTGCGGAAATCATTTTAGAAAATCAAGATAAATAACGTAACACTGACAAACTGCTGCAAAATGTTTTTGCGTTGGGAATAATTAAAGCCTTAACTTTTTATGTGACGAAAAAGGCTCACAAAAATTCTCTTCAGCTTAAATCATCGCTAGAATCTTTTAATATAAATTTTAACACAGAAAAACAAAGAGCCGTTATTCGGCAAATTTTAGAGAACCGCGCTCGGCGATAATTGCGAAATAGAGCACAATAACCTCACACAAAGTCAAATATAAAATTACTAGGCACAGTTTACAAAGCTAACCTTTTTCAAATTTGAAATATCTTCGAATAATCAGATGAATCTTTGCTCCAAGTTGTTTTCGGCTCAGTTTTAGTTCTACGGCTTTCGGGCGCCGGCGACTGATTCCGTGGATTTTCCCGTGAAACTACAAGTTTTTGTCCTTTTTGCTTCGCACTTAATTCCAGGCAAGTTTAGCTGATTGTAAATTAAATTTAACTGACGAGAGAGCATTCTTTTCATTGAAGAATTCCAGTTTTAAGTGCATATTTCACTGTTTGAAGAACCCGTAGCGCCAAAAGTTTGACAAAACTCACCGCGTTGCGTTACCTGTTACGTCATTTTCATGGTCTATACTCTCATCGACCATAGAAATGAGCCAATCAGCGCGCAGGAATTCACACAGTTATTGTAAAACTCTCTTTAACCGCCATGTTTTTTCCTCCCGACCGACGATCCGTACATTGCCTTTTATGCAAACCTCCCTACAGCGGCTACCAGATGACACTGACAGCAACGGCCATAAAAACTAGCAAACAACCAATAAGGAACTGTGCATACGCAAAAGATTTTTTTTTTTTTCTGAAGCGAAGGTCAAGTGATACTCAATAAATATTTTGAGTCGACTCCTGAACAAGCGGTAAAAGAAAATTTTGTGCAATTGATCGAAATCGCGTTTAATAATTATGGATTAGACATAAGCATGTTAGACATAAGCATGTTAAGGCATGGCTAAGAGCCTAATTTGCATAAAACCTGAAAACGGTCATAACTTTAAAGTGATTCACCTGAACAGGCTCAAACTTAGCAGCAGGATAAAACTTGTTAACCTTGAACCATTGTTTACTTTAAATGTCGCATATTTGCATCACGTGACCTGTTATGATTGTTTTCCTACACAAAAAGAAAATTGAAAATGGGGTGCCGAGATGGCATATAATGGATATAAATTGAACCGTTAACGTATTTGTATGTTTCTCCCCTATATGAACCTGGCCGGAATGGTTGACTATGATTTACAGTTAAAGGGCTATTTCGTAAAACAG
>JAJGOT010000614.1:205000-247500 GCA_022457155.1 Cladopsammia gracilis
TGTTTTGAATTAGTAACGGCTTACCGCACATCCGGTCATTGCCACTTCCGTCACCAGATGATGCGGTTCACATCGAACTCGTCACTTGGTAGAAGTTTCCTCCCTTTCCTTTCTTTTCTCTCGGCACTTCGTGCCTCGTTGTCGGCACTTCGTGACTTGTTCAGAAAGCTTCGCTTTCCGAAGATAATTGCGCCCTTAGTAATTTGGCCCGCGGTACATATTTTGTGTAACGCAACCAGTTAACCTTTCAAGAAGGCAACGGTTCGAAGAAAATAGCGTCTTATACGATCAAATAGAGCTCCTCTGGACCCCGTGGACAGGCACGCGACTCAATTACAGAGTTACGTGCTAACAATTCAACCGTGACTTCCGATAAAAATATTCTTCGCGAATGTCGCGATTTTTATCGTAACCTCTATTCGGCTGAACAGGTTTATTTATCTTGCAAAGGCTTTTAGACCAACTGGATAAAACTCTGGCATCCGAAGACCAGGAGAAATGCGAAGGTGACCTCACACTCTTTGAATGTCAAGAGGTCCTTTTACAAATGCAATCATTCAAATCGCTTTCCGGTTGAATTTTATCGTCGCTTCTGGGGTCTATTAATTCACGATTTAATAAATTACTCTTTTTAAACACGGATCACTCTCTGACACACAACGTAAGGGAATTATCCGCCTGCTTTACAAGAACGACGACAAGTTAGACTTTAAAAACTGGCAACGAATTTTTTTCTGTTAAACACAGATTAATATATATAGATAGCCCAAGGCTAACAGCGTCGCACTTTGAACAAGCTTAACTAAGGTGAAACTTAACTAAGGTGAAAGGTTGGAAGCACAAGAATTAAGATTGACGAACGGGCTATTTTCAATTTTAGCAATTCTCAAAAACAGTATTACGCGACCGTCTGCACAGTACATTTTTATAGACCGTACAAAAGTTCACAAAAACAACTTTTCTCTGTCTAGAATAACTAGTACCACTAGTTTCCGAATAAAATACAGTTTATGTTTGTCAAAAATTGCCCGAGAAACTGATTTGAAAATCAACAATTGCAAAAATACACAAACATATTTGCATAAGGCCACGCGATTGAGTGAAGTTAGAACTGTACTATAAAATCAAAGTCTTGTTTTGTTTACATAAAATCGCTTTTCAATCTATCTAATGAATGAACAAACACATAAAAATGGACAACACAATCTTCTTTCGAAAAAATTTATTCCAATCTCCATTAGTTTATGTTTAAAAGCAAAACGCGTACCATTTAATTAAGCTTATAGCTCATCGAGTTCAAGCTTTTTCAATTTTAGCAATTCTCAAAAACAGTATTACGCGACCGTCTGCACAGTACATTTTTATAGACCGTACAAAAGTTCATAAAAACAACTTTTCTCTGTCTAGAATAACTAGTACCACTAGTTTCCGAATAAAATACAGTTTATGTTTGTCAAAAATTGCCCGAGAAACTGATTTGAAAATCAACAATTGCAAAAATACACAAACATATTTGCATAAGGCCACGCGATTGAGTGAAGTTAGAACTGTACTATAAAATCAAAGTCTTGTTTTGTTTACATAAAATCGCTTTTCAATCTATCTAATGAATGAACAAACACATAAAAATGGACAACACAATCTTCTTTCGAAAAAATTTATTCCAATCTCCATTAGTTTATGTTTAAAAGCAAAACGCGTACCATTTAATTAAGCTTATAGCTCATCGAGTTCAAGCTTTTTCAATTTTAGCAATTCTCAAAAACAGTATTACGCGACCGTCTGCACAGTACATTTTTATAGACCGTACAAAAGTTCATAAAAACAACTTTTCTCTGTCTAGAATAACTAGTACCACTAGTTTCCGAATAAAATACAGTTTATGTTTGTCAAAAATTGCCCGAGAAACTGATTTGAAAATCAAAAATTGCAAAAATACACAAACATATTTGCATAAGGCGATGTGAGTGAAGATAGAAGTGTACAATAAAATCAAAGTCTTGTTTTGTTTACATAAAATCGCTTTTCAAACTATCTAATGAATGAACAAAGACATAAAAATGGACAACACAATTTTCTTTCGAAAAAATTTATTCAAATCTCCATTAGTTTACGTTTAAAAGCAAAACGCATACCATTTAATTATAGCTCATCGAGTTCAAGCTTTCTTCGATGAAATTCAAGAGATCGATACAACTGAATTTAAGCACGTTTTAAAATCAATTCTCCAAAACTAACAATAACACCAATAAAAAGTCACTCACAGATTGATATCAACATAAATTCTCATCGAAAACTGTAATCTGTTTTACCTTTAAGTCCCTCGCTTGCTTGGAAATTCAAATCTCCGCTTCTGGTTCTGAAATCCGTAGAAATCAAAAAACGTAATACATGAAGTTCCTCGAAGCAAGATTTTATCCCTGAAAGCTCGTCTTTTTCCACTAAAGCGGCTTCTGAGTATCCCTTAATTAGTATCCTTGTCTTGAGTAGCAAACCGCGAAATATTCAGGGAAATAACGCCTTTAATTTAAACGGTTTTCTCCGCTTAGTAAATTCACAGCAAAACATCAAAGTGTTTTTCTAGCTGACGTGACATTCGGCCGTGTAACCGCGCGAAAAACAAAGCCTCGCTTTGGTTTCAACATGACGTCGTACGCGCATGTTTTGCGACATCATACGCGCCCGCGAGCTAGTCCTGCGCGACGGCGGAGCTACAGTAGTCCGGTCCTGTGCGACGGCGGACGGAGGGCACACGCGGACGGAGGGCGGAGGGCGGGCACACGCTTGCCCGCGAAACATTCCGCTAGCCATGACCATGAAAAATGACGGCACAGGTTCTGGTTCTATGAGTATGGGGCTGCGCAGCCAGGCCGAAGGCCTGGCAAGTGCTCCGCTATAAAATTTGTAATATATATAGATAGGCTTAGCCTAACAGCGGAGCTCTCTGAACAGAAACGCTGTTGATAAGCTTAACTTAGGTGAAAGGTCGGAAGCACAAGAAAAATTAGAATTACAATTGACGACCAGGCTATTTTTCAATTTTAGCAATTCTCAAAAACAGTAAGCTTATTACGCGACCGTCTGCACATTACATTTCCACAAAAGCACACTGTTTGAGAAATGTGAAACCTCTCTTGAGTAGCAAACCGCGAAAAAAAGCAGGGAAAAATGATTTTGCAAACCGTTTTCTCCGCTAAACACAACAAAAGTTTTTTTTTTTTTTTCTTTTAAAACGTCTTATTTATCAATAACAAATCCCTAAAGTTTACAATATTATCCTGAGAGGCTAATCATTTCCGGTTACAAGGCATCCTGAGTTAAAGCTAGTCATTTCCGGTTGCAATAATACAAGGTCAGTTCCGGTTTACAGTCACTTGAAAGTCTAGTCCATAAGGGATTATTTATAAAATTCATTTCCGGTCGTTTAGTCCACTTGAAAGTCTTTTCTGGTTTGTACATGATTACTTTAGTCATTTCTGGTAATGAATGATGAGTTGCCAGTACCTAAATTATGAGTAACAAGCTTTGACTGTTGTATTCCACAAATATTCGGATGACACCACAAAGCAGAAAATTTCTGTTCGCGGTGGTGAGGGGGGGGGGGGGGGGGGGGTACTCCCATATATGAGCTATATATGTATGTGCCGCTGTGAAGGGTATGGTTTTCAGGCAGTTTAGTCTGGGATAGGGTATAGTAATCAGAGATTTTTGGTCTAGAATAGGGTATCATTTTCCGCAAAACTGATCAGTTGCATGAAGAATTTAGACTAGAGACACTAGACGAGGTTTACTGGCAAATGGCATTTAATAATGGGTAAGGTGTGCTGTACGACATTTTTACTGACCCCTGGTATCCTAGACTGTGATAGTGAATGAGTTTCTGCAAAATAGCGAGTCTAGAAAAGGTCTAGGATAGGGTAGGATTTTTCGGTGTTTAGTCTAGAATAGGGTTGCAAAATGCAGCTAAAATGGTATAGTATAGGTTAAGGGTCTCAGAGTCCCAGCGGCACACCCCCGCCCAAAAATGTGCAAAGTACCCCTCACCGGTCAATTTGCAACTGTGTTGTGATGTCATTCCTTATGTCCCTTACAGTGGCCGGAGAGTTCTCGGTGCCATTGTGAAAAGTTGCTTTGTTTCGAAAAACCCATATACCATAAAGTATGGTCTTAATGAAAAAGAGTGCTCGCATGTCATTCTCGTCGTCAGCAGAAGTCCATTAGGTAAAAGAAAATAGTCTTAACATTGACCTAAAACCTAGTATTGAGTAGTGCCGATAGGGTGGGAGTGAAAACACCCCACACCCTTCCACAGGTTCAAATTTTAAACCAGCTTGGAAAGGCGTGGTAACCAGTTATCTGGTTCCACATTTGCAGTACCATTGCTAAACCAGACACCCAAGATTCGCATTCTTGACACCCATGTCAGGCCATAAGGAGTGTCCGGACGTGAGCAGCAAGCCCTAACTTCATGGCTTCTGTACTCTTTGCCACATTTAATTTAGTCCCTGTACCTGTCTGGTATTTGTGAAGTAAGGTAAACAAATTGTCTAGAGAAAAAAATATCGTTTATAAAACATGTGGAGTCATCCGCATTCATTGGTGAATTTTAAAACGCTTTCCTCAGGCTTCTTGAAGGAGAAAACCTTCAATAGTATCATCCTTTCTTATACTGGTAGCCAAAACGTCTGCGCATAAAACGTACAAAAGTGGAGACCGGGGATCTCCCTGCCTCACCCCCCACTCGAGTGGAATTTCTTTAGTCAAAAAACCATTAACTATAATTTTCATATTTGCTTGACAGTATAATGTAGAAATCGACGCTGGAAATTAGGGCAAAATCCAAAACGACTTAAAACATTGGTAAAAAGTTTACCAATGTTTTTCTACCCTGTCAAAGGCTTTCTCTTGATCAATATTCAGCGAGATACTTGGTAATATTTATATAATCTAGAGTGTCACACAAGAGAAATAAATTCTCAAAAATCGTCCTACCTGGGACGGAACAAGTTTGATCTTCTTGAAATAATCGAGGGTAACACTTTTGAAAGTCTGTTAGAGCTTTTGAACAAATTTTGTAATCAACATTGAGTAGCGAAATGGCCGGGCCACCAATTTTTGAGGTTTTTGTTATCATCTTTCTTGTAAAGTAATCTAATCACGCTTCCTTCCATTGAATCACTGAGAGAATTATTTTCCAAACTAAATTTATAATTTCGAACAGAATAGGGCCCAAAAGATCCCAGAATTTAGCGTAAAATTCTTGAGGTAATCCGTCTGAACCGGGGGTTTTCCCTGAAGAAAGTCCACGCATTGCGTGGGTATTATGTCAGCCAAAGATAAAAGTCCTTCGCAGGATAAAATTTCGTTCTCACTTAATCTGTTTTCAAGTGTGTTCAAAAATTCGGTTTGGAATGTTAAATTAACAGGTTCTTGCAAGTACAAATTACGGTAAAAATCGAAATGAGCTGGAGAAAAGGAACAAGCTTAACTAAGGTGAAACTTAACCCTATTCAGCCTGGGCTTTTTTTGAGTTTCTGAGCCTGGGGGGGGCACATTGTGCCCCCCTTCGTAACTTCAAGAACATTAAGGCTATGACAATGAAACCTAGAGGGTACATAGTATGTCCAAAACTGTCTCCTTTGTGGTCCGCACAATGGAACGATGACGTCACATGACGTAGTTATTAGGTAATTAATTATGCGGCCGCCATCTTGGATCCGCCATCTTGGATTTCTGAAATTTTTTAAAACCTCTTAAAAACCGTCCAAATTCCCCCAAAATTAATGAAAACCAATAAATAAACGTTAAATGACGTAAAAATACAAAAGTTATACCAATATACATTGTTTTTCTTCACTCAAAGGTATAAATATGCAAATTTAAAAAAACATGGCTGTCAAAATCGTGTTGCCATGGAAACATCAAGTCACGTGATCAAAAAATTGCCATATCAAATTGTTGCCAGATAAATTTTAGGAAAAGTCACAAAGTTTGATGGCGTTTGAATACATATTAAGGAAGTTATGAATGTTCAAAGTTAGCCCCCCCCCCCCCCCCCCCCCCCAGGCCGAATAGGGTTAACTAAGGTGAAAGGATTAAGATTGACGACCGGGCTATTTTTCAATTTTAGCAATTCTCAAAAAACAGTATTACCCGACAGTCTGCACAGTACAAAGTTCACAAAAACAACTTTTCTCTGTCTAGAATAACTAGTACGACTACTTTCCGAATAAAATACAGTTTGTGTTTGTCAAAAATTGCCCGAGAAACTGATTTGGAAATCAAAATTGCAAAAATACACAAACATATTTGCATAAGGCGACGCGAGTGAAGCCTGACAGAAAATCTAAGTCTTGTTTTGTTTACATAAAATCGCTTTTCAATCTATGTAATGAATGAAGAAACACATAAAAATGGACAACACAATCTTCTTTCGAGAAATGTTATTCAAATCTCCATTAGTTTATGTTTAAAAACACGTATACCATTAATAGCGCATCAAGGCAGAGCTGTCCTCGATGAAATTCAAGATAACAAACACGACTTATTTTGAGCACGTTTCATAAACATGTCTCCAAAATTTAAGAGGACACAAAGGAAAAGTCAATCAAAAATTGATATCAACATCAATTCCCATCGAAAAATGTGATTTATTTTACCTTTAAGTCACTGGACCGCTTGGAAATTCGTTAAAACTCCGCTTCTTCGGTTCTGAAATCTGAAATCCGTAATAAAAACAAGACATCTTCCCGCATTGCTCCTGCATTGATAAAAACGTATGAGGGTTCCTCGAAGCAAGATTTTATCCCTGAAAGTTCTTCCTTTTCCACTGAAGCGGCTTCTGAGTATCCCTTAATTAATTAATTATCCCTGTCTTGAGTAGCAAACCACGAAAAAATGCAGGGAAATAACGACTTTACTGCTCCGCTAAACACTGCGAAAGATCCAACTTTTAAAGTGTTTACCGAGCTGACGGCTGTGTAGCCAACATATAACCTAAAAAATTGCACAATATAGAACAGTAAACTAATGATATTAAGCTTTTAAACTAAGGCGAAAAGGTCGGAAGCACAATAATTAAACTCAAAAGAGTTTAGTTGTAAACAAATGCTTCGACGAGCTACTAGCTTCAATTTAAAACGAAATCAGGTTTAAAAATAAGCACTTAGCTCTATATTCCTCCAAAAACGCTTGATTTGCAGAGTTACGCAGCCTCAAATGCGGTCTTGACCACTGTTTGAAAAATGTGAAACCTGTCTTGAGTAGCAAACCGCGAAAAAATGCAGGGAAATACGTTAAAACGGTTTTCTCCGCTAAACACAGCTCCAACTGACGTGTTTACCGAGCTCACGTCACATTGGCCATGTAGCCTCGCGAAAAACACAGCCTCGCTTTGGTTTCAAAATTGCCCAACACGGGGGGCGGGCGCGTTCGGGCGCCACACACACGCGCCCGCGAAACATTCCGCTAGCCATGACCATGAAAAATGCGGGCATCGGTTCTATGAAGTATGGAGCTGCGCAGCCGGGCCTTCGGCCCGGCGAGAGCTCCGCTACTAAAGTAATCAAACATGCGGGATTCCTGACCGCAGTATTTTTGAAAACCTTTTTCTGATCCGGGATACAATCGACTATGTAAACCATAAACAGCTTTCGGCCGCTGTTATTAGCTTGGATGTATGTTCTTGGGAAACATAGTTTGAGAATTTCACGGTGTATTTTTAAAATGAATGGAGAAAGTTTGTGTTTTCATATGAGCGATAATATAATAAATTCAGGAATAATCAATTTAGGAAATAACGAAATATAATATCCAATTTAATCAAAACATTTTTGAGAGATTTCACAGATTGTAAAGTATAAATAGGTGATGTCACGTTTAATTCTCACGGAGATTGCAGAGTTAATTTTTGTAATAACGAAATATAACATCCAACTTATTCAACACTTTTGAGATATTCGACAGATTGTAAAGTATAAATAGGTGATGTCACGTTTAATTTTCACGGAGATTGCAGAGCGAACTTTTGTGTTCAGTTAAATATACGTACTGGATTCGTTTCGCAGTAAAATTTTGTTCTTAAAAGATTTTTTTCATTTGTGTGTTGATAGTTTGTCGAGATTTTTGAGGAAAACAGTAATTTCAAACTTGTTTTAATGATGTATATGTATATGATGTATATATCGGTTTATAAACAGGAACTTTTTAACGGTGAACTCTCATAACTCATAACTCTCATAACAGTGAACTCCGAGGCGACCGGCACAACAGTCACTTGTATTCCCGATTCAACTCCAGACACGTCCTCAAAAGAACCAGAGACTGTTATCATAATACTGATACGTTTTTACAACAACGTACAATAATTCACTCACTAGTTTTCACGTGGTTTATTTTCGTATTGGCACCAGAACAACAACCATAACTATGGAAACTATACAAACCTACGGTCAGGAAGTAAAATTGCAGTTTAATACCGATGCCTTGGATTTCATTTATACTTGATCAGAAATCCGCAAGCATTTCCTTCCAGCAGGGCCCGGTTGTTCAAAAGGTGGATAGCGCTACCCACCAGATAAATCACTATCCAGTGGATAAAGGTGTGCCAAACCAATTGCGTTATCTACTGGATAGTGATTTATCGGGTGGGTAGCGCTATCCACTTTTTGACAACCCGGGCCAGAAATTTTAGCTGCCCGGGCCAGAAATTTTAGCTGTCTCCGCGACCCGCAAAAATTTCCTCCCGCAAAACAAATTCAGTCGTACAATCCGCAAAATTTCCTTGTGCACGGTAGCTAAATCAATAAAACTATGACGTCTTTCCCATACTATTGCATAATCAAATCGTAATAGCAATGATTCAGTATTCCAAAATAGAACACACGAAAGGTCATGCTATTTTGCTCTGTTATATCGCTCATATTAAAACACAAACTTTCCCGTCCCATTTAACTTTCTTAGAACGTCTCCATTCGGAAAAATACACCGTGAAATTCTTAAACTGCGTTTCCCAAAAAAAATGCATTTGACCTATTTTTACCCTTCTAAAGCAGCTTTAATGGCTTTCCGACAAATCATTGAAGCTGATAGGTAACGTGAGATATCGAAACTTAATAAGAACTGTAATACCTTTGTGGTGAGGTAACGTAAGACATGACAAGTTCATGACATTTCAATACCCTAGGGAAATTAACAATAGGACCGGGGGTGTTCCTCGAAAATTTTAGTGACGGTATGTGACGCCTTTCTTGAAATCCTAACCGCTTTAACCAACCATATCCTCAATGCCCTAATATAGCTTCTATAAAGAAGAAAAAAGAAACTCCCTGGCCCAAAAGTCCACAAAATTTAACAAAGTAACCTTTGTTATCAAATTAAGAATGATCCTCGCAGTTGTGAACGCAATTTAAGCAATTGCGAAAAGAAGCCTGAAAAAAATTCAGGACTTCAACGGGGTTCGAACCCGCGACCTCGCGATACCGGTGCGATGCTCTACCAACTGAGCTAAGAAGCCACTGACGTTGGGAGCAGGTCAATTGTAGGTTCATATGTTCCCGATATAAATCATATATGAACTGCGAAAATGAAATCAAATGAAGAATGATCCTCGCAGTTGTGAAGTAATATATCAAACACGAGGAACAGTGTTTCATCAGATTTTCAAACACCGAGAAGTGGATTGGAAAAACGAGGCGCAGCCGAGTTTTTCCAATCCACTTCAAGGTGTTTGGAAATCTGATGAAACACTGTTTCGAGTGTTTGATATAGATTCTCAAACTGATCGTTAAATGCGGAGAAAACGAAGGAATAAAATCGCCAAAATCTGTGCAAATTAAGAAACGATTTCAAAACCTCCTTCACGGTAGTGATTTCCTTTGTGTTCTCGTCATGAATTATTAATGAGTTCGAGAACGCAATTGAAGCAATAGCGAAAAGAAGCCTAAAAAAAATTCAGGACTTTAACGGGGTTCGAACCCGTGACCTCGCGATACCGGTGCGATGCTCTACCAACTGAGCTATGAAGCCACTGACGTTGAGAGCAGGTAAATTGTAGGTTCATATGTTCCCGTGAAAGGAGTGAGTGTGAAATGATATATATATGACAAAAAATTATATATGAACTGCGAAAATGAAATCAAATGAAGAATGATCCTCGCAGTTGTGAACAATTGAAGCAATTGCGAAAAGAAGCCTAAAAAAAATTCAGCACTTCAACGGGGTTCGAACCCGTGACCTCGCGATACCGGTGCGATGCTCTACCAACTGAGCTATGAAGCCACTGACGTGGCCGATAAAATCGATAACGTTGAAACTTCACCAGGGTGTGAGTATCGATAATGTTTAAATTCAATTGATCAATGCTATCGATTTATGGAACGGTTTTCCGATATCGATTTTTATCGATTGACAACCCCGGACACTTCAAGACCTGGAATGACGGCAATACCCTATTAGCCGCTCCTAATATTAAAAAAAAGACCAGTGGAAGAAGGAAAACAATAGGCTTCTGTGGTTTGACAATCAACGCATTTAACGCACCCACAGATACAGAAAAAGCTGTGAAAACCTTAATTATAACAATGCCACAATTCACAATGTGAACAATACACAAAACCAAAGTATACGTATCTCTTGACTGAAACCGGAGAAATCGCGTTACCAGTCGAGATCTCGCATTATAAGTCGAGATTTCGCGTCATAAGTCAATATATCGCATTTTAAGTCGAGATCTCGCGTTCTTAGTCAAGATCTCGCGTTATAATTCGAGCTCCCGTGTTATAGTCGAGATCTCGTGTTATAAGACGAGATATCGTGTTATAGGTCGAGATGTTGCTTTTTAAGTCGATATCTCGCATTAGAGACTTTACGCAACGTCGACGGGAAGCTTTCACGACGGGCGTTCGCGACCGAAAGGGACTGGGACAACAACCTCAGTCTGTCGACTGTCGAGTTGCGTTACGCAACGATGGATTCTAGGACGGCGCTCTTGCTTTTGGGGCGAAATTCAAAACACTTATTTCGGTGGGAAAAATGTATTTCTCGGCGACGCGGTCGGCGGTTTTTAGATTTCTCCGTGTTTATCGGCTTTTATGATTTATTTGTACAAGTATTGATTTCAAAACCTGGATTTTTGCCGATTTGACTGCTTTATACGGTATGCGTTCTTTAACCCTATCCAGACCGGGGGAAGGGGGGGGGGGGGGGGGGGGGGGGCTTTTGGAGCCCGCTCAAACTTTGAAGTTGTGTCGTTTTAAAACGGTCGATGCAATGACCACCAAATTTGGTGACTTTTCCTAAAATTTATCTGGAAACATTTTTCCCGTTAGCGTCCTTTGTCCACCGACATTGACGTCTCCATAGCAACCGCTTTTTGACACCTATGTTTTACAAAATTAGCATTTTTCGCTTTAATCAAGATTATTTCAAAGTTTTCCTATTGAATTAATATTTTCCACTTAATTTAGCGATAATTGATCAAATTATGTAGAATTGTTTATTAATTAGATTAATTAACGGTAATTTTCGGAAAATGAGGAATATGGAATGTTAAAATCCAGGATGGCGGATCGAAGTTTTACTAAAGGTCTTTTCTCTCTATAATTTTATTATTGGTTCATATTTTGGATTGTAAAACATTTGCCCACAATAAACTAAGCTTTACAGTCCATTTGCTTTATTTTTCGGTGTTTTTACCAAAAAAAATACGTTTGGACTAATTCAAGATGGCGATCCAAGATGGCGGATCCAAGATGGCGGACAATAAAATGGGAAATTAATTTACCTGTCTGTATAATTCCATTATCTTTTGATCATTTATTGTCAAAATATCATAAAAATGTCCTTTTCACTTGAGAAAGCTTTTTTGAATTCATTAGGTACATGAAAAGCCATAAGTTGCAAAGTTATCTGTTTCAGTTTTTAAGAAAATGTACACATCACTTCTATGACGTCACATGCTGTTACCATGGCAACAAAGTGTACGAATTTCTGCATCAATATGTGAAAGTTTGGTATGAACACTACCGTTTGTTTCAGAGATATGCCTTATAGAACGTTTCAGTCGGTTATTTCATTGTCATAATGACGTTACTGTTATTGTTAACAACAGAAACAGTGTTCTTAAACATAAGACTTTTATCAAATAGGTAGCTGTTAAAGTATTGTTGTTATATGTTCAAAATTGAGAAAATATCGATGAAAGACTGTTTTAGCGAATAAAAATCGACTACATAACGTCATAATGACGTCACGTTACGTCATTATGACACCAAAGTATCTGTAGTTACTAGAATTCATGACAACATTATCCTGTGTAAATTTGGTGTTCATGTGTTCATAGAATAAACGGTTTCAAAGTTACATAGCGGGGGGGGGGGGGGGGGGGGGGTCCAGAAGCCAAGACAGTAAAAAAAAGCCCGGTCTGGATAGGGTTAAGAGAAATTAGAGATACCTTGCTGTTTGAGCAACGACGACGAGTTTTTGCTGTTGTATGGTTTAAACAAGTCAAGCAACCTTGAGCTACCTACCGTATTGGAGCTATGACCAGTTTGACCGTGATCTTTTCACTGACGATGAATGCAAGTCACAATCCAGATTCTATAAAAATGATGTTTACCTCCTCATAGTTGCTGAAGTGTTGCAGGTTTCGGATCAAATAAGATGCTATAACCGTGTTGTTGTCGATGGAATTGATGCTCTCCGTATTTGTCATAAAATATTTGCATACCCTGTAGAAATTCTGGTATGCTGCCAAGATTTGCAAGAGCCGTACAACAAATTCTAGATTTCTTGTTGTTTACAGGTTAACACCGAAGCGTATTTAAGCTTATATCGACTTATAACAATTATTGAACAACAGAATTCTCGTCCGTGTAGTCTTTTAAAACAAACGCCGAATATGCGACAGCAAAATTTAAATAACCTTATTAATGCTTTCATCTTCACTAATCTTAATTGAAGGGAGAAACCTACGACAGTTTTATGGTTGTAAAATAGTTTAACTTCGGAGCAACTTCGAAGAACAGCACGCGTGCTTTCAGAAATGTGTGGCGAAGTGCTGTAATCAAACACTCTACAGGCCTTATACTTTCTTAATTTTTGTTGCACAGTGTTCAAGCGTTTGTATTAAGGGAGCAAGGAAAAGTAGAAGAGGGCTTATATCGGTGTGGGAGTTTATAACTGGAATATTTTTTCTGTGTTTACAGGTAGATGGGCCTATCAGCACGCGGAGGAGGGGGGTAGGCTTATAACCTACATTTTACGGTCTGTCCAATGTGGTCGTTGTAGGGCGGTTCGTCGGCGTATGTGCAAAATCGTTAATGTCATGACAAGCTAGAACCTCGATTTTATTGCGAATGCGGCGTTCGTTCATGGCATATTTGTGGGAGATAATAGCGTAGCACTTGCCAGGCCGAAGGCCTGGCTGCGCAGCTCCATACTCATAGAACCTACGCAGTGATTTTTCATGGTCATGGCTAGCGGAATGTTTCGCGGGCGCGTGTCCGTCCGTCGCCCGCCGGCCGCCCGCCGTGTTGGAACAACATCCGGGATCTTGAAAGCAAGGCTTTGTTTTTCGCGCGGCCACACAGCCGTGAGTTCGGTAAACACTTTAGTTGTTTTCTTGTGCCTAGCGGAGAATTAAACTCGTTATTTTCCTGCATTTTTTCGCGGTTTGCTACTCAAGACAGGGATACTAATTAAGGTATACTCAGAAGCCGCTTTAGTGGAAAAAGACGAGCTTTCAGGGATAAAATCTTGCTTCGAGGAACTTCATGTATTACATTTTTATCAATGCGGGAGATGATTTCAGAACCAGAAGCGGACATTTGAATTTCCAAGCAAGCGAGGAACTTAAAAGGTAAACAGATTACAGTTTTCGATGAGAATTTATGTTGATATCAATCTGTGAGTGACTTGTTATTAGTGTTATTGTTAGTTTTGGCGAATTGATTTTAAAACGTGCCTATCTCTTGAATTTCATCGAAGAAAGCTTGAACTCGATGAGCTATAATTACATGGTACGCGTTTTGCTTTTAAACGTAAACTAATGGAGATTTGAATAAATTTTTTCGAAAGAAGATTGTGTTGTCCATTTTTATGTGTTTGTTCATTCATTAGATAGATTGAAAAGCGATTTTATGTAAACAAAACAAGACTTGATTTTATAGTACAGTTCTATCTTCACTCGCATCGCCTTTTAATATGCAAATATGTTTGTGTATTTTTGCAATTTTTGATTTTCAAATCAGTTTCTCGGGCAATTTTTGACAAACAAAAACTGTATTTTATTCGGAAAGTAGTGGTACTATTTATTCTAGACAGAGAAAAGTTGTTTTTGTGAACTTTTTTACGGTCTATAAAAATGTACTGTGCAGACGGTCGCGTAATACTGTTTTTGAGAATTGCTAAAATTGAAAATAGCCCCTTCGTCAATCTTAATTCTTGTGCTTCCAACCTTTCACCTTAGTTAAGTTTCACCTTAGTTAAGCTTGTTCAAAGTGCGACCTGTTAGGCTTGGGCTATCTATATATATTAATTAGCTTATCTATCAACTCCATTGTTTAGAAAGAAGAAGGATATCATACTGAGAACATAAAACATATTATTTCCGCGATTACGGGTCTAAAGAAAGTATTGTTTAATCATAATCTACTAGAATCTTCAAGCCAACTTCTTTGCAAATGTCTCGAAATTTTTTGTTTATTTCTGGTGTAGGTGTGAACCATATTCTTGTTTTGTCTTCATAAGGAACATTTCGAAGTGATATTCCTGACATCACAGCCGCGATTTGATTATCAAGCTGCTGCTTTATCAAAGCATACTCTTCATCGTATAAAGGATCGAATCCTTTAACCCTATTCAGCCTGGGCTTTTTTTGAGTTTCTGAGCCGGGAGGGGGGAGCACAATGCACAGTGTGATCCCCCTCGTAACTTCAATAACGTCAAGGCTATGACAATGAAACCTAGAGGGTACATAGTACGTCCAAAACTGTCTCATTTACGGCCCGCACAATGGAGCGATGACGTCATATGACGTAGTTATTAGGTAATTAGTTGTACAGCCGCCATCTTGAATTTCTGAATTTTTTGAAACCTCTTAAAAACCGTCCAAATTCACTCAAAAGTAATCAAAACCAATAAATAAACGCTAAATGACATAAAAATATAAATGTTATACCAATAAATATTGTTTTTCTTCATTCAAAGGTATAAATATGAAAATTTCAAAAAACATGGCTGTCAAAATCTTGTTGCCATGGAAAGTCACGTGATCAAAAAATTATCATATCAAATTGTTGCCAGATAAATATTAGGAAAAGTCACAAAGTTTCATGGCGTTTGAATACATATTAAAGAAGTTAAGAATGCTGAACGTTAGCGCGGGCACTTCTCCCCCTTCCCCCCCAGGCCGAATGGGGTTATGAGACTTTCGAGATAGTGTTTCACGTTCAGGCTGTGTATCAAGTGCCTGCTACTCTCTTGAGACTGATTGCTTGCCGAAGAGCGATGTTTGTGTTGTGGTAGAAGACAATAATTGCCTTGTAGCTGATGCGTCCATCGCGGTATATAATAGGTAGTTAAAATGTATATTTGGTAATACCGCACTCAAGTGATATTGACTGATTTTTAGTAGTAAGGGTTATTCCCTTCCTAGTGGTTTTACGCATGTGCATTAAAAAGATATGCCACACGTGCGAGAATTATAGAAATAAGCTTTATAATTATAAGATTGAGGTGAATATAGTTATAGATGTGTGGTATATACTTCACGTCCATGGCATGACGAAAACCCTTCCCCGTTATGCCATGAAAAACTTGGCTCAAATAAATGAGTCTGCTAGCGCTCAAAGAAGAGCGGTGTGGAGGTGGGCGAACTGGTATAACGAAAACTGTTATTCCATAAAAAAGCTTCGCTCAAATAAATAAGTCTGCTAACGCTCAAAGGGCGGTGTGGAGGTGGGCGAGAAAATCGAAGCGTTCCGATCAAATATATATATATATATATATATATATATATATATATATATATATATATATATATATATATATATAGTTAGGCTTAGCCTAACAGCGTCGCCCGCTAAAGACCCTCTGAACAAACAAGAATTAAGATTGACGACCAGGCTATTTTTCAATTTTAGCAATTCTCAAAAACAGCAAGCTTAAGCTTATTACCCGACCGTCTTCCTAGTACATTCAGACCCTACAAAAGTTCACAAAAACAATTTTTTCTCCTTCTAGAATAACTAATATATATAGATAGCAGTAGTTGATACTAGCCATTCCCCAGACATCCTAAATTTTCCCCCAGTTTTAACAGTTCCAAGAAATTCCAAAAAATTCGTCAAGTTCCCCAATTTTTCACACAAATCAGAATTTTCTCTCATCTGCCAAATTCATCAGAATCGTCACGATTCTGCTGGATTTTCACTTATGATAATTTTTGTCCCACTTGCCGAAATCAGCAGAAAATGAGTTGTGATAAAACTGGGGGAAAATTTAGGATGTCTCAAGAGTGGCTAATATCAACTACTGACTGCTAAAATGGAGCAGAAAAAAATATTTGAAAAATGCCACTCTGAAAAAATCTTTCCCTAAATTCCGCAGCGGCCAATTCCATCCGAATCAAAAATCTCTCCCGGAAAAGAAAATGTCTGATTCCGAAGAAGAAGAAATCGATGACACTCCTGAAATTATTCAAGAAACCCGCACAACATGGCAGTCTCACAAAAATCCCAGACTGGAACATTTCAAAGATATCATCCGCAAAAATCAGGGCAAAAACAAATTCCACTCAAAGATCTTGAATTTTATCAAAAAGAAATTCTCTCCCAAATTCCCCGTGACGAAATCACAAGAAAAAAAGTCAGGGACTTTGTCAAAGATTCCAAGTGGAAAAAAGTCAATGGCAACGATCACTCAATTTTTAATCACATAACAGGTCATGACGGGAATGAATATGAGCACCTGGAGAAGTTCCTCATTGATGATTTTAAATATTTCTCACTGGCATATGATGACTTTCATCCCAGCAGAAAAAAGTTTCTCAATTGCCATCAAGTTCTTTTCGCCCTGTTGAAGAAGAACGGTTTCAATCCAAATGAAGATGATTTCAAACTGCTCAAACTCCCATCAAGACGGGAGGAACAAGAAAAAATCATCCAAACCATCTTCAAGAAATGTCATTGGAAATAAAATGGATCTTGAAAGCGAAGCCAACTATGAAGCCCGTGCGAAGCGAAGCGAGTGACCATGAAGATTGTTCCACTTGCTCAGAGGAAGAAACAAGAAGCGACGATGAAACCGCTTCGCCTTCAGACGAGGATTTTATTGTTTCTGATTCGGAGGTGGCGGAAGAAAGCGACGCTGAGCGAATCGAAGACACAGTTGAACTCCTCCTTGAATCATTTGTGGGTCTCCACGAGGAACACAAAATTCTCAAAAATGAACTCCAAAAGCAAAGTTGCCTTCTCGGGGAAATCCACCGGGAATGGAAAGAAAACAAAGCGAAGTGAAGCGAAGTGAAGCGAAGTGAAGCGAAGCGGTGTTTAGAAATAACAGACTTTGTGAATATTAATGTAAAACATTCATATTCTGACACGCCAACGCAATTGCCCAGCTGCCCGGTTATTGACATATGGCGGCCAATCAAAAATCGGCATTGTGGCTAACGTGTTTACAATCTGATGACTTATTTCCTCACAATAAAGATTCCCACGCGTGGGAAACTATCTTTGTTCCATTGTGTAGATGTTATTTTTAATCCAAATGCTAACTCTTTGAAAGGTGATGAGACAATAAATATTCCCACGCGTGGGAAACTGAACCAATATAAACAAGAGTGGAAGGCATAATATTTCGCCAGTTTTTCGGGGGAATCAATTTTGTGGCTAACGCGTTAGCCAGTTTTTCGGAGGAATAAATTCGTAAATTTAGGGAGAGCTTTTCCAGCTTTTTTTCAAATCGTCGGTTTCGGATTTTTTCGGGGGCGAATTCATTCTTTAAATTATTTCAAAAATAATATATATATATATATATATATATATATATATATATATATATATATATATATATATATATATATATTTTCCAGAATTTTTCTGGGAGTGGACGGACAATTGCCCATCCACCATTGGCATTCGTTTCCTGAATATTTCTCCCAAAATGCCACAGAATTCTTTCCGGAGGTTGATGAAAAAAATGTCACCCCCCTGTCAATCCCCCTACCCACATGTCCCAATAACGACACTCCTACAAGCGATTTAAAGAATCATGTCAACATCTCAAAAAAATAGAATTTTCTGCGAGTTGACAAAAAAAAAATGTCAATCTAAAAAATGCCAATCTCAAAATTAGCACCTTTTCCCTGATTTGGGCGTAAATTGAAAAATCTGATTTTCAATCACATTTTTCAGTGGATTTTTCTCCTGATTTTCCCCGGATTTTTTTCCCTCGATTTGATCGCACATTTTCAGCGGATTTTTTCCCAAATCAATTCTCAAAAAAGTTGACAAAAAATGTCATCCATCAATTTTGTGGCTAACGCGTTAGACAGTTTTTAGGGGAAGAAATGAAAATTTTGTCTAACGCGTTAGACACCAAGCTTTTCCACATCGCTCAATGGAACCCAAGAATTAAATTTATCGGGGTAACTTTTCCATTTTACAAGCGCGAGTTTTCGCTTATTATCACGGCGAATAACCTTTTCAATTCGAAACACATTTTGTGTTGTTCTTTGAAGTTCCGCCTGGTAAAATGATCCGGTGATTGATTCTCCCAACAGATCGACTAATTTATACGTTACAGGGTTTGTGTTTAATATTTCGTCAATCACAAATATCTCTTCCGACCAGTTCGGGGTGAAACCTTTGTCAAATATCTTTCGCTTATATTTTGATATTCGGACTCTGTCGCCAACCCTGAATTTTGCCGGGTTGCGTTTAGCATAAATCATGTCGCGGTATAAATTAGCGAAAACCTTTTTCTCATTTTCCTGTTTGCTCGCCTCTGCGGGACTCATCCGAATGCTCGAATGAAAACGATGATTATATTGATCCACTAACCTGCCCAGTTGGTCCCAGTATATTGTATTATTGTTAGCAGAAAACATTTTAAAGAGTTTCTCCTTGAAAGACCTGTTCCAGCGCTCAACAACAGATGCTTTTTCTTCATTTTCTGTTGTATACAATTTTACCCCATTCTTATCAAGCAGATTTTTCATTATTGCATTGAAAAATTCAGACCCTTTGTCAGTCCAAAGCATTTTCGGTTTTCGCTTCGTTTTAAATATGTCTTTAAAAGCATCAGCCACTGTTTGACCTCGCTTGTCTTTCAGGGGGCGAATCCAACCGAACTTTGAGAAAACATCGATCACCATCAGGAGATATCTGATCCCTTTGTTCCACCTCGAAAATTTCCCCATCTCGACCAGATCAGCCGCCCAAATGTTGTCAACGCCATATGAAATGACTCTCCTCTTTGGGAAGCGTCGCCTGATCGGCTGGTGGATTTCGTTTGCCAGATTTTGAGCCCAGCCTTCACTCAAAATCTTTTCCCATTTTTTGGGGCACCCAAACCCAGCTTCTGTTTTGCATCAATCACGTTTCGCGCCAAAGCATGCCCCCACTGTCTTTCTTTCCAGGGAATCGCATCCAAAGCGGCAACCATTTTCCTGTCTGCTTTATTTTTACATTTGCGCGGATTTGATTGTTTTGCGCAGACTGAATAATCAACATCGTGTTGCATAGCAACTGCGTCTGTTTTTCCTGTGGGTTGCTGCATAATTTCGAGGATTTCTCCAGTGTTTTCATCGAATCGGACTTGCTTATCCAATGGGTTATAAGGGCCGGTATAATTATGCCCTGGGAGAGTGAAACCTTTCTTTGGCCTTGGCAGCTTCCCAATCAGGGAATGAACACCGCCATTCAAATCTGCTCGATCTGTCTTATATTTTCTTTTTGGTCTAATCGCCGTGGACAGCTCATTTAGCATATCGGAAGAGGTTTTGGCAAGAAATGGTTTCATCTTGTCCAGGGCAAAATCCAATGCTTTTTTCTGAGTGTTTTTATTGCGTAATAACTCACTGGCTCCATAACGACCCATTTCAACTGATTTTTTTCCCTAACCAAGGCAGCGCATGCGCGACGCCAGTCAGCGCAAGTTCACCAAAGCCCTCACCTTGTGAGGGCCGACTCAGTTTCCCGAACTTTTCACAAATCTTGATTTTTTGATTCCGCAGGAAGCGCAATGGCAAAACCACATCTTTCTGCCATTTTTTGCAGTCTGGAATCCAGTTGGTTTCACGCATTCAGTTTGTTTTTTTCCTTCACGCAATATGATTTCATTTTCAATCGAAATATTCTTTTATGAATTTTTCATTCCCCGTCGTATCAGTCAGACTGAGAAGTTTGAGAATATCATAGAAATCTTTCCCTGCGACCATTGATGGAGGAAAAACAAGCAATAATACCCGCAAAGGACACTGTTGATGTTTTGATACTGACTGCTGTTCCAAATCACCGGTTTGGAACTTTTGAATTCCTGGGGAAATCCCATTCCAAAAGAGTCGAAATACCACGTGAATTTCTGTCCGGGAACGAAGTGCCTGGGAGCGAAGCGACCAGGGGCGCAGCACACCCAGTGAGTTCCTGCATTTTCAAGCGAATCAAGATTGATGATGCAGGGGCTGTGTTCTCGGGGCCTCACTTCATCCCTGGCGAAAATCCCTTTGAAATTGGGAATTTTCAGAAAATCAATCCCCTTCATGAGATCAAGGTTGGTCAGGGGTTTGTTCACGAATTTCGGTTTCGGCTTCACAAAATCGCCCAGAGAATTGGGATGTTGTTGAATGGACTTTTCGTTCCCAGCAGAAGTCCCGTTCCTATTTTTGATTTTTTTCCCATCCCAACAGTATTTCGTTCCCAGGTTCCGATGAATGGGGGTGGTGGCTCCAAAGCGGAGTGCAGCGAAGGGGCTCCCAATCTTGGCGCGCCTTTTCCCTTTGGGCGTCCAACTCTTGGCGCGCCTTTTCCTTTTGGTCGGCCAACTCTTGGCGCTCCCTTTCCAAACAAATTTTTAACCATGTCAAGTGCCAATGGAATTCCGATGGAAGCCAGCACAGTTCCCAACAATCCACCAGACTGTTTTGCGGATGGTTTGATCACCAACTGTCCTCCTGATTTCAGGGCAGTCAAAATGTCCTGTTTCTGTTTATTTGTCAACAGATGTTTATTGTCAATCAGTTTTTGAATTTTATCTTGGGGAATGAAAAATCCGCCCACTTGCCCACCTTTCCCACTTATCTTTTTCACAACTTGACTCGCTCCTTCACTCGCCAAACCAGCCAATGCTGACAGTCCAAGTGTCTTTGCCAGGGTGGGTGCCAGGGAACGAGCCAGGCTAACAATAGCAGAAAATAAACTTCCACCCTGCCGCATCACTTTTCTAACTTGCGTTTTCGATATTTTGATTTCAACTCCTTTTCCCAAAGCCGTAGCTTTTCCAATCCGTTTTATTTGATTGGCTGTCAGCATCAGTTCATCACTTCCGCTTGTTTGTTTGCCACCCAATCTCAGGGTGATAGGGCTTTTTGTTCGGAATGCTCTTCCAAGCTTCTTTTTTTGCCCTTCCGACAGATTTACTTTATATGGGTGATATGTTGTCATTTCAAATGATAACATATGTTTTCAGATCACACACTTCACACGATAACCAGTTCATTTCCAATCTTATCAATTTTCACTTCTTGTTCATAAAGAACTATCGCATGTACATTGAAGTTTGCTACTGCATCTGCGTTCAATCGATATCTGAATATCAACTGCTTGGGATCTCTTGTTGGTTTTTCAGTTTGATAAGTCAGATCGAAATAGATCAACGGGAAAAGAGAATTGAAATTAGCCAAATTCAATTGTGTCCCTGTGTTAAAATCATTTTTCCTCATTGCATAAGCCATGACATCCTGGAAAATCCTCACTTTGCTTTCACTGTCATACTCTGTTTCCGGGTAAAACACACCATTTCCATATTCCAATCGACAGTTCGACAAGGATGAAGCATTATCTCCCGCATTCACCTTGAAAGTGTCCATGAGATATGGGCTATCTTCTTCTTTAGCGGCATCATTGGTTCTTTTAAGATAAACAAAAATATGCTTAACATTGTCAATACTTGCGGATATCTGGAAGAATCCTGATGACTGTGTAGGAGCTGATTCTGCATACATCTCCCTCAGATATTTCCATTGTGTTTCTTTCAGGAATGAACTGACAAATTTGTCATAAAGAGAATCTTTCGGTGTCAATCTGGGGACCCAAAGCAAAAACCTATTCACAACAACTCTTCCAGCAGCAGTATCATTAGCCATATGAATTAATTCATTATCCTGTTGAAGCTTAATCTCAAATTGCAGCTGCATGGGCACAAGCATCTTATCTTCCAACTCTTCGAAAAAGGAAAAGCGATTCAGGGGAATGATCGTGTTAATGTTCTTTGCACCGCCGTTTCCATCGTCTCTCACTGCTTGAGTTTGCAACCGGCGAGCTTCAAATCCTGCATTCGTATTAGCTGTTGTTGCATCAGTATCCAAATACCAGAAACTGTTCTTGGCGACTGATCTGCTGAAGTCATCGGAGTATTCTAGCAAATTTTTAATAAAAGTAACGTTATGCAGATTATCAGTCTCATAAACAATCTTTCCAGCAGAACTAATCTTCAGGTGATTAATCAGGGAATGAGCGCCATTGATCACTGTGATTCTGTCAGCTGTGGCATACCCAGCGCCGTTTGCTATTTTCTGGAGTTGAAATTGCACTTCAAAATAAGCATTATACCAATCATAGAATGCCGATCTGTCATTAATTGTAAATTTATAACCACTCTTTGTTTGATACTGATTATTGGCTGGAGCTCTGATTACATCATCCAGCTGGAAGCGCACCAATTCATTTCTTTGAAGATATTCACTCGATCTAAAAGCCATTTTATATTCTTTTATTTCTTTTTTCGGATGCCTTGCCCAGAGATCAACCTGTTCAATATAGCATCAGAACTTTCTCCCTGCGGTCGCTCTGCAGGGGTTGATCTTGACGCCTTGGTACGTGGCGCCTGTTTCCCCTTTCTCATATTCCCCAGTTTTTTCATGATCAAATCACCAGATTTTTCAACTGCTTTTTTGCCGAGTTTATCCCCAGCGTGAGAAATACCTGATTCCAATGCTTTTTTCGCAATGAGTTTTGCGAATTTATTGAAGACGACTGATGCGACCTTCCTTATTGGTTTGAAAATATTGTCCACAATCAAACCTTATTGTCCACAATCAAACCTGTCCCTTTGTGCCGGAAGACAAACCGCCCCAGCTGGGGGTGGAAAAAACGAGAGAATTCATAACTTTTCATTTTAGTTGTTTTTTCAAGATAAGCGAGAATGCTGTATCAGCCCCATTCAAATCCACAACCCTTCTTTTGCCGTCAGTGATATAAATCCGAATGGAGCTTATTCTGTTTTTATTCACAGGGCTGAATGTGATTCTCATGGGTTCCAAAATGAAACTATAGGAGGCCTGCAGAACAGATGTGGAAAAGGAGAAGATGATATCACTCTCTTCCCCATCCACAAGCGAATCACTTGTGAGATCGCAATGCACGTTCAACATATCAGTATCTTTGCTGAGGTTTGGAACTCTGGGGCCAATGTTGACTTTGTCTTTCAGAATCTTTTTCTCAAAACCAATGAGATCGTTGAAGTTAGATTTAGAGAGATCAAGTTGCCAGTTTTCTTCCAGTGTGATTGTTACTCTGAAAGTTGTGAGAGAGAAAGCAAGATTGATTGGGAATTTTTCATTCTTTCCTGGTGTGCTGCCTGCGAGTGGGCCTGTTACTTTTCGAATTGCCGTATTTATTGTGGAATAATCCCAAACCCCAGCAGGAAAGGTGATATCGGAAAATGTTTTCCCACCATCAGAGCTGAACCTGATCAGCTGATTTTTCAATGCCGCATTGATGTTATACCACGTAAAACTCATATTGATAATTCTGTTCAACCCAACAACATATTGGGAATTTGAATCCAAAACAATGGGCCGATTGAATTTTGTTGTGAAATTTTCTGGTTTGTTTCCCCCAGTCTTGACGGAAAAGGATGACAGGACAATTTCTCTTTCGATTTCCATTTTATGATTTGAAATAGTTTTTGTAGATCTTCTCATGCTGGGATCTGTTGATGACTCCCTCTCTCAGGAGAAGATCGAGAATGCCAACTCCAGTGTTTCTGATACCAACGTTTGTATTCCCAGCAAGAATGGAGCCAACGATGACTTCAAGTTTCTGGAGAAGCTCTGCGGGGTTGGAGAAAAAACGGATGGATCCACCTTTTTTTCTTCTTCTCAGTCCCGAACCCATCTGTGTCGCTTTCGTTTTATAATACTTTATGTATTCATTCAGAGCTTTGAATGAACGATCTATTTCTTTGATGTTGCCAATTCTTTTGCTCTTCCGTTATTTCCCCTTTCTTGAATTTTTTGGTCCAAGATGATTTATACCCTTTCAATTGATTTCTTCTGAAGTTTGCAATGGTCACAAGATTGTTGAGATAATGGATTTTCCTCGCTGATGAGACATTTGGTTCACTGAGAGTTTTCTCCGCAGTATCATAATTCGTGAGGTCCAAGCTATCCAATATCTGATTGGCTTCATCTCCTTTTTCCTCTTCCTCTTCCTCTTCATCGCCCGGCGCAAGAGCATAATCAGGGGATTGATCGGCTTCATATTCAGGTGGATCTTCCCCTATCTCTTTCGCAACTTCTTCATAACTTGGAGGAGCTGGTGAAATTTGTTTCTTTCTTTGGGATGGAACGGCCTCATCAAACAACCCTTCGGCATCCATATCTTCAAATGGGTCGACTTCGGGGAGATAATCAATCTCTTCCAGTTTGGCTTTCTTCCTTCGTGCGGGTTGCGCCTGGGGAAGTGGTCCCAAATTCGACTCAATCACCTCATCCAGTTTCGATGTGACTGGTTTGAACATTTTTTCAAGTCCGATTTGACTTGTCTCTTCACCCAACTTTTTTTGGGTGATAGCATTGTGAACAAAGTTGATTTTTTTCCCCAAAGCAGATTTGCTTTTGGCCATTTCTTGCCATTTCAATAAACTCATTTTATATCCCAGAAACACAAATTTGGGATGAAAAACAAGATGTAGAACATAATGTTCATCAATAAAATGAAGATCCCAAATTATGATTGCCAGGACCCAATCACAAATTTCCAACAACTTCACCCTTTCATGCCGGATCGAACTTTCAGAATGTTGATCTGTGGCCCTTCAGGATCGGGGAAAACAAATGTTCTCCTGGATATGATTTTCCGCCTGCTCTTCTACGATAAAATTTTCCTCTATGCGAAAAATCTTGACCAAGCCAAATATCAGCATCTGCTGAAAACATTTCGCCCAATCAGCAAAGAAGCTGGGTATGACGTCGTGGAAGCATCCCCGGATGAAATCATCCCAGTTTCTGAATTGACAGGGGAGAATCAAAAACTGGTTGTTTTCGATGATTTTGTTTCCGAAAAGAATCAAAAGCCATTGATTGATTATTTCATTCAGGGCAGACACCGCAATTGCTCTGTGATTTATCTTTCGCAAAGTTATTTCGGAACACCAAAAGATATCCGCCTGAATTGTTCGCATTTTTGCATCTTCGAATTCCCCAGCAGCAAAGAAATTGCGGCGATCTGCAGGGAAAACAATGTCAGCAAAGAAGATTATCGGAAAGCAACGGCGCAGCCCTTCTCTTTCCTGTATGTGGATAAGCCGAGGAAATTCAGTGCCAAAAACTTTGATGAAAGCATTTAAAATGAGTTATTTAAATGGACTGCTTTCTGAAACAAGCACTCGCGCGCATGGCGCGGGACGAGATGGAAAGGATGGACTGCCAGGCGTTGGTTTCAAGCTGACGCCTTCAGGGGACTTCGATCTTCAAAACAAAAAAATGACTAATGTCGCTGAAGGAACGGGGAATGACGATGCAATCACAAAGCATCAAGTTGACACGCTTGCAACGCAATTGCGGGCGGATTCTCTCCAGGTTGATGGTTCCTCGCATATGACTGGGGATCTTGATCTCAGGGGACAAAACCTCATCAACCCCGGCGGAATTGAAATGAATCGTAAATTGATCGTCAATCTGGACACTGATGAAGACAACGATTTGTCAGCGGTGAATATGGTCACTCTGAAAAAATTCCACCCTGATGCTCCGGCTCACACTCATGAAGTCACGAAGGACCTGGATTTGAAAGAACTTTTCAACGTGAAAAAATCAAAACAGCAGACGTATCATGATTTGGCAGCGCATTATAACAACCTGATCTCGTACGATGATGGCAGGAATATCTTTCTCAGCCGCAAAGAGACGTTTCAATGGAGACGGCTTTGGATATGGGAAATCACACCATTTTTAACGTGAAAGATCCCGACGTTGCCGACCAAGGCGCAAATAAAAGATATGTGGATGGCGCAGCTCGGAGAAAGCTTTCGTTGGAAAGTGGAACAATGACCGGAAACCTGGATATGAACTCGCAACAAATCAACAATGTTGCAACGCCAACTCTCAAGCATCAACCCACGTCAAAATCTTATGTGGATAATGCGATAGGAGGTGTGGTAGTCCACACGATAGAATTAGAAGAGAAGCTCAAAAAATACGTAAATGAATCGCATATCACGTCAACCTCCCATCCGAAGGACGCATTCCGCTATCTGATGGAAAATGTGGATGAATCCAGCTCTGAACATAATATGACAGTAACGGCAATCAGTGATTTTTCAAATTCGCCGCATCTTTTCAACAAGAAGGCTTATGACTTGCAAATAACCAAAGATCATTTCAATGAATACGATGGGAGACTTGGATTCAATATGTTCAAACTCCCAGACGGAGAATACACCATGTGCATTGAATTCTTCCCCGCGTCAATGGATGGTGTTAGTGTTAATGTCGTGAGCACAAGTCTGAATATTAATCAGCAATCAACAAAGAAGTTTTCGGGGTATTCCAGATCCACCATCCACATGCATAAATGGGAGATCACTCCACCAGAATACATTTTCCTGGATCTGAAGTGGCGGGGAACTGCCGAGTCAGCTGCAGAAGGACCCGCAAAGTTGATCATATATGGCGTGGCAGGTTCTCAACCTGATGTTGAAAGCAGCGTTTATGATTCCCCTTTCGTTTTTGAAAGCGGAGCGATGGTCATGGAGACTGACTTGGATTTGAATGGCCACGCAGTGTTGAATTTGCCGCTTCGCTTTTCAAAACACTTTATTTTTGCAAGATTTGAGAAAGGAAAACACAATGATTGTTTGATCTTCCCAAATGAAGAGGAAGATGAAACAAATTATTGGCAACAATTTGGATCTAACTTCCGGATTTTGAATGTCACGGTTTTC
This sequence comes from Cladopsammia gracilis, assembly GCA_022457155.1. Classification (NCBI taxonomy): domain Eukaryota; kingdom Metazoa; phylum Cnidaria; class Anthozoa; order Scleractinia; family Dendrophylliidae; genus Cladopsammia; species Cladopsammia gracilis. Next base: position 232,448 of record JAJGOT010000614.1, read on the forward strand.
ATTCTTCAACGCGGTCCCAACCCAGTGAGTGGAGCAACCATCATCATGACAAGTCTTGTTAAAGGAGATCGCATCACTCGGAACGCAGTCAGACCTTCCACCAATTCATTTGGTGCACTGCAGTTCTCCTTCAATCAAGATGTAGGGAAGAAAGAAGCTTTCTATCTGGCTCTCTCGGATGGAAATGCCATTCAAAGAGCAAAAGCGACAATTCTGATTGAAAAATGATTTCTCCCTGAAAAAATGAAAATGAAAGCGAACGAAGTGAGCCGCGCGAAGCGAAAACAAAGCATCTTTGCTTTCAATCACATAGACCCCGCAATTCGGGAAGAAGAACTGGAAGAGATCAAAAAACTTTTTCGATTTTATCACAAAAGATTCTGGTGCCTGAAACGAGCGCATGGCCGATTCAAGAAAATGAATCTGCTCATGAATTTGACCTCTTCCGGTTTGGTTGCAATCGGGACGATTGCTGGGGCAGCAACTCTCAACCCAATCGTTTTGGGGGTGATTTCAGGGTTGGGATTGGTGGTGAAAACCTTCAATGAAATGAAGAACCTGAAAAGCAAAATTGAGATGGCGAAGTTTGCTTTCACCACGTATCAAAAAACATTGAGTGATTTGCGCTTCGCTTTGCGGGGAGGAAAATTCGACAGAGATGAATTTTTGTCTTCAATGGAAGCGATTGATGGGATTGTGATTGATTTGGGGTTGGATTTGGAGCGGTTTGAGAAGGAATGGGAAAATCGATTTGAGTGAACGCGTTTTTCATTTCTGGGAAATGAAAAATCATTCATACATGGGGTCCTTGATGAAAATGAACCGAGTCCATTCTTCAGCTTCATAATTGCTCGTTGTTGCTAGAAACTTCAATGTCCCTCGATGGAGAGTTGAGTTAAACTCAGCTTCATCGAGAAAACCCAGATACCCCCGACTGTTAAAATATTTGGCAATATCCTTAAATTTGCTCACAGGGATATCTACGCCTGTATCTGGGTTGAATATTACCATCTTTGTCTCTTCCAGTTCTATGTTTACATCTTTGTCCAAAAACCATTTAAAATATTTACACCTCATCTTCACCAAATTCTCTTGACAACGGATCTCGCGCTCCTCTTCTTCCTCTTCAAGCTCCTTATAATAAGTACAGTAGTTATAGTAGTCCTGCGCTGCCTGTTTACATTTTTCTTTTTCTGCTTCTTTTTCCTCTTCGGTCAGGGGAGGTTTTTGCCCATCCTCTGCAGCTTCTTTCGTTCGCGGTTGGGGAACAGGAGCCACTTTCTTCCGCGGTTGGGGAACAGGAGCCACTTTCTTCCGCGGTTGGGGAACAGGAGCCACTTTCGTTCGCGGTTGGGGAACAGGAGGCACTTTCGTTCGCGGTTGGGGAACAGGTACTTTCTTCTGCGGTTGGGGAACAGGCGCCACTTTCTTCTCAGGAGGATTTTCCTCCGCCCAAACTGCCATTTTTTCCGCATCGTCAAGTACATGTTCTTCGCGGTCAAAGGGCCGCGTTTCCTTCAGATAATTTACCATCGCATCTTTTGGTTTTCCGCTGAATCGCGGCTTGGCTCTGGGGAAAACTTTGAGTTCGTTTATCATTTCAGCTATCTCTTCCACTTTTTCCTGATTGTCCTCCGCCACTGCCGCCAAGCACGCGTTATTCAGCTTCTTCAGTTTTTGATCGTAAACCGCTTGAGATGACATTTTTTCCCCAGGAATCTCAAGTTTGAATTGCGTCCCATCGAATTTTCTGGCGAATGAATCTCTTCCGCTTCGGAGGGCATTTGGAATCGTTTTTGGGTCAATCCCCAATTCTCGCGCTGCCGCGGCCATGGAAGAAAATTCTTGAGGTCCACCAAGTTCTGAAATAACGCGGATTGCAGGAAGAGGTCTGGGGCAAGCAGGGATGGTTGAACCCGCAATCTGGGAAACTGTCACCTCTTTTCCTTCCGGGGTTTGAACGACGCCAGTTGCGGAGTTTTTGAGAGCGCAATCGACAGCGGCACGAGGAACTCTAAGCGCATCAGCCATCTGATTTTTGGTTTCAAATTCTTTTCCCGCTGCGGCAAATTCCATTCGTCTCCGGACAAAAACCGGCATCCCCTTGAACGTGAAATGATTTTTGCCTTTCTTGAGTTGTCTATTCAAATATTGTCTGGAAACGCCAAGCCTTTTTGCCATTTCAGCTTCTGATTTGGCAGGTTCTCCAACAATTCTTCCATATGAAACTAACACCCACATTTAAGTGGGTGACAAAAAATGTCAACTTTTTTGAGAATTGATTTGGGGAAAAAATCCGCTGAAAATATGCGATCAAATCGAGGGAAAAAAAATCCGGGGAAAATCAGGAGAAAAATCCGGAGAAAATCCACGGCCAAATCCACTGAAAAAAATCTGATTGAAAATCAGATTTTTCATTTGTGTCCAAATTAGGGAAAAGATGCCAATTTTGAGATTGGCATTTTTTAGATTGACATTTTTTTCTTCAACTCCGGAAAAATTCTATTTTTTTTGAGATGTTGACATGATTTTTTAAATCGCTTGTAGGAGTGTCCCAATAGCGACATGTGGGTAGGGAGATTGACAAGGGGGTGACAAGGGGGGTGACATCTTTTCGTTAACCTCCGGAAAGAATTCTGTGGAATTTGGGGAGAAATATTCAGGAAATAAAAATGCCAATGGTGGATGGGCAATTGTCCGTCCACTCCCGGAAAAATTTAAATTTAAAATTTAAGTTTGAAAAAAAATCTTCTTCTCCAAAAATATTTTCCTGAAAAAATCTGATTGACAAAAACCATCCACTGCAACTTCCGTTGAAATCTGGTGGAAAAAATATTCCGCTGAAATCTGGTGGAAAATATTCCGCGGAAATCTGGTGGAAAAAAAAATTCCGCTGAAATCTGGTGGAAAATAGTCCGCGGAAATCTGGGGAAAAAAATAAATTCTGGGGAAATCTGGGAAAAATAATTTCCAGAATCGGATTCTGAAAATTATTTTCCCGGAATTGAATTTTGAAATTATTTTCCGGAATCGGATTTTTGATTTTTCCCCAGAATTGCTTTCCCCAGATTTCACGAGGGAAAAAAATCCGGGGAAAATCAGGAGAAAAATCCACTGAAAAATCAGATTTTTCAATTTACGCCCAAATCAGGGAAAAGGTGCTAATTTTGAGATTAGCATTTTTTAGATTGACATTTTTTTTGTCAACTCCCGGATTTTTCTATTTTTTTTTGAGATGTTGAAATGATTTTTTAAATCGCTTGTAGGAGTGTCGCTATTGGGACATGTGGGTAGGGAGATTGATAAGGGGGTGACAGGGGGGTGACATTTTTTCACCAACCTCTGGAAAGAATTCTGTGGAATTTTGGGAGAAATATTCTGGAAACGAATGCCAATAGTGCATGAAAAAAATCCGTCCACTCCGGAAAAAATTCTGGAAAAATATTTTTTTTTATCTCTCTCTAAATAATTTGAAGAATGAATTCGCCCCCGAAAAAATCCGAAACCGACGATTTGAAAAAAAGCTGGAAAAGCTCACCCTCAATTTACCAATTTAATTTTCTGCGCAGCAGAAAATCCATTTTTACCCCAGGAAAAGACAAATGACAAATGGCCCCCAGAAAAATCTGAATTTAATTTAACATCTAGGATGTTAAATCAAACTTCATCCTCCTCATTCCTGTCTTCGAACTCATCGAATGCCGAGGCAGCCTGCACCATTTCTTCCACCAAAACTTCGTCCACAATGCATGTGATCGCTTTCACATTTCCGCAGAAACGATGTTTGATGGAAAAAACAACTTGCCCGCGTTAAGGCATGCCAATGGGTTCTTTTTGCTTCCGGATGGGTTTTTTCTTCCCATCATCGCATAACTCCCTAAATCGACAGGAGAAATCCGAGTTGGGGAGTTTGGAGGGATAAATCTTTGCATAAATCTTTTCCTGCTCGGATTTGTCGGTTTTCACGAGAACAAAATCTCCCTCCTGAAATCGGGCAAAAGACGGACCGATCTCTTTGATTACCTGCTTCTTTTTCATCGCAGCAGAGTTGAGATGCTTTTCCAGATCTTTGAAAAATTGAACTTCGTCTTCTGGAAGAGTGATTCCCAGAGAAAACGATTCACCTTGATGAGCGAAAATCTTGAATTTGGTTTGGAGTTTCACTTGGAGCCGTTTGTCATTGTGGAGGCATGGGAGGAGACAGAAAGAGATTTTGCCAGAAGATTTTTTCACGGGGTTGTCGAGAGAGCAGTCTGGGATAGATATTTTCGCGGGATTCATTTTCTTGGGTGAGATCAAAAAAAAAAATGAATTAAATCGCGAAAATCCATTTTTCCATGAACTTGCGATCCTCTTCCGTTCGGACTGGGAGAAAACCAGTTGCCATATCCACAGCTTTTTGAAAGTTTCTTTCCATTTCACACGCTTTTTCCCAGTCCGTTTCCTCTTTGATTTTTTCTGCCTCTTGCTGAGGAGTGAGTTTCTTTTTGAACATTTTTTCTCCAATGAAGAAAAAATTCAAAACGTGGCTTGACAATCTTCAACGCATGTGTTGAGATCAGCCTGTTTGGTGGAGGAAAATTTCGAAGCTTTTTTTCTTGCTTGAGCATGAAGGCATTTTTCATCCGCAGCCTTCACGCGCATAAGATGGATTAGTTGCTCCAGTCTGGGAGAAGCCCAAGTGACTTCATGCGATTTCTCCTGTGAATCCAGAAAATGAGTTTTTTTCTTGCAGAGTTGATTGAAAAAAACTGTGCGCGACAACCCAAATCGTTCCTGAATTTCCTCTGCGGAAAAGAAATCTTTCCCATCGATCTGGATAAATGGTGTGTCTTCTTCCTCCTGAATCCAAAACACTTTTTGATCGGCTCTTCTGGTATATTTGGTGTTGCCCGATTTGAGAACTCGCAAAATCGTCTTGGAGGGAAGTCCAGTTTGTTCACTGGCTTCTTTGAATGTGAAAAAGATTTGCTTTTCTTTTCCTTCTTCCTGAATCGAAAATTTCATTTTAAATGGGAAAAAATATTTTTTCTCCATTTAAAATGTCAACGTTAGCTGCATGGCAATCATTTGCGCGATCGACAAATTTGCATGGTTGGTCGCGATTGAAGAGAAATGAATTAGTGAAGTTTTTAGTTGAAAACCTTTGGCAAGGAGGAGGATTGGATCAGCCCAAAATGAACAAAGCAGCTCGTATAAGAATTCGGAAAAACAAACCAATCAACCCTCTGAATTGGAAAAATAAAAAATAAATGTTCCTATTTTGGTTCCGGAAAGAAGAGATTTTCCTTCCAGAGCCATTTCCAGAGTGATTGAAGAAAACACAGAAACGGTTTCTGATTGGTTGAATTGGCTGGAAACAGTGGATGACGCTGGCATTCGGAGACGGCTGAATCCCGCGATTGAAAGATTGAAAAAACAAACCGAGAAATTGTGGGAAAAAAGGTTGATCGTGGAAGAAGGAAAATCAGCTTTGAAAGGAGTCGTGAAAGAATTTATAATTCAAGGCGATGATTCCATCACTCCCCAAGATTTTTTTCCGGAAAGCAAGATGGCATATCACCAAGCTCCTGCGCAAAAATCCACAAACCAAAGTAAAATGTGTTTTAAATGCTGAAATGTCCAGAACCATTTGGGAGTCGGGAGAAGAAATAGTTGATGCCCCATTTTTCCAGTCCTGGCAGAAAAAGAATCTGGGGAACAACATGGAGATTGTGGATGAAATGGAAAGAGAAATGATTGAAAATTTGGAAAACTTCAATCGCAGGGGAAGTAATTGGATGTTTGAAAAAGTAATTCGTTTGGAAATTCATTTTGTGCGCTGGACCCCACTGCGAGGATCTTCCTGGATGCCATTGCCCGATTCTTTGGCAAACAGGAAAGCTGTGATCAACATGCAAAATAAAGATGAGATGTGCTTCAAATGGTGCATTGCCAGAGCCAAAAATATGGTTGAGTCTCACCCAGAAAGAATCACACCGGAGTTGAGAGAGCAAGCAGACAAATTAAATTGGCATGGTTGCCAATTCCCCATGGCCGTGGAAAAAATCAAATATTTTGAGGCAAGAAATCCTGAAATCTCAGTGAACGTTTTTGGCTGGAATGGATATATTTCCCCCCTGAAACTGATTGAGGAAGAAAAAGAACTCCATGTAGATTTGATTCTGCTGACGGAAGAATTCAAATCGCATTATTGCCTGGTGAAAAATTTCTCCCGCCTTGCATCCTCTCAAGTTTCACGCAATGGGCATAAAAGATTTTACTGCAAAAGATGCCTCAATTCATTTCCCAGCGTGGAAAGTTTGGCGAAACATAAAGTCATTTGCGGAGATTTCAAAGCGACAAGGATTGAACTTCCAGGAGGTGAATGTTCGTTTCAAAACTATGGGAAAATGCTGCATGTGCCAGTTGTCGGATATGCGGATTTTGAATCTATTCTGAAACCTCTGGGGAAAACTCAGAAAACTCACGAGCATATTCCCTGTGGATTTGCGTTTCATTTCGTTTCCCCGTTTCTGCAAATGGAGCCAGTGTTGAAGAGAGCAAAAGATGAAAATGAAGAACTTTCCAGAGATTTCATCCGAGAATTGATTTCTCACGTGAAACAAGCTCACCTGAGTTTGAAGAAAAAAGAAATGATCCCTCTGACCAGCCAAGAATGGAAATCGTTTCGGGAAGCGAAAGTGTGTTGGTTGTGTCGAGAAAAATTCGACGAAAAAACTCTGTCTAAAGTCAGGGATCACTGCCACTTCACCGGAAAATTCAGGGGAGCAGCGCATCAATCTTGCAACCTCAAGTTTCAGAGGCCAAAATTCACCCCTGTCTTTCTTCACAATCTCCAAAATTATGACGCGCATCTTTTTGTGCGAGATTTGGGGACAGTGGATGAAGTTTTGAGCGTGACATGCATCCCCAACAACGAAGAAAAATATATTTCCTTCTCCCTGAAGTTTGAGTTGGAAGAAGAACGAAAAAAGGTGGACGGAAAATGGAGAAACTTTTCAGTGAAACATGAAATTCGATTTCTGGATTCCTTCAAATTCATGAAGATGGGATTGGGGGAACTGGTGGAAATGCTCCCCAAAGAAGAATTGAAAGAAACCACCAGATTTTTTGGCGAACGAAGCGAGTTGATGAGCCGAAAAGGAGTTTATCCCTATGAATTCATGGATGTATTTGCTAAATTCGAGAAAAAACTACCAAAGAAAGCCGCTTTTTTCTCCAGATTGAATCAGGAGCAAATCACAGATGAAGATTTCGCCCATGCCCAGCGAGTCTGGGAAGAATTTGAAATTCAAAACATGGGCGAATATCACGATCTTTATTTGAAAACGGATGTGTTGCTTCTTGCCGATGTCATGGAAAGTTTCAGGAAACTCTGCGAAGAAAACTATGAACTGGATCCAGCGCACTTCTTCACTACCCCTGGGTTGGCTTGGGATGCAATGTTGAAAATAACTGGCGTGAAAATGGAACTTCTGGAGGATGTGGATCAGCTATTGATGATTGAAAAAGGAATCAGAGGGGGAAACGCAAATGCATTCAAGCGATTCGCGAAAGCAAACAATAAATATTTGAAAGATTTTAACAAGGATGAAGTTTCTACATTTCTGGTTTATCTGGACGCAAACAATCTTTATGGCTGGGCAATGTCACAGCCTCTTCCAGTTGGAGAATTCCAGTGGATGGACAAAGAAGATTTAGAAAACTGGGAAGACTTTGTAAATGCTGAAGGTCAAGGTTGCATTCTGGAAGATGACCTCATGTATCCCCCAGAATTGCATGACTATCACAATGATTTTCCCCTGGCTCCGGAAAAATTGAATCTGGGTGGAGTGGAAAAATTGACGCAAAATCTGATGGACAAGGAAAGCATGGTTTTGCATGGTCGCAATCTGCAACTTTATCTTTCCCTGGGAATGAAACTGAAAAAGATCAGGCGAGGAATATTCTTCAAAGAGGCACCATTTATGAAATGCTTTATTGACAAAAATACTGCCCTGAGAGCCCAGACAGACATAAAATTCCAACAAGAATTCTTCAAGCTGATGAACAACTCCGTGTTTGGGAAAACCATGGAAAACTTGAGAAACCGAGTTTCAATTGAACTGGTGAAAGATGCGGAAAGGGCAGAAAAACTGGTGAACAAATCCAACTTCGCAGACGTGAAGATTTTCGATGAATTTCTGATTGCAGTCAAGATGAGGAAAACGCGAGTGGTCATGAATAAACCCATCTTTGTCGGAATGTCAATCTTGGATTTGTCCAAACTTTTTATGTATGATTTCCACTATAATTATGTGAAAGAAAAGTGGGAAAAATGTTCTGTCCTGTATACCGACACAGATTCTTTGGTGCTGGAGATTGAAACAGAAGATTTCTTTGCGGATATTGCCGCAGATGTGCCAAAGTGGTTTGACACAAATAATTTCCCCAAAGATCATCCAGCGGTGAAAGGGGAAAAGCCAATCATGCCAATCGTGCCAGAAAACAATAACAAGATTGGGCTGATGAAAGATGAGTGCAAAGGAGCAATTCTGAAAGAAGTTATCATCCTGAGACCAAAACTGTATTCTCTCCTGATTGAGGAAAATGCTGAAACCATTGAGAAACGAAAGGCAAAAGGAGTGAAAAAATGCATGATTGCCAAGAGTTTGCGACATGAAAACTTCAAGAAATGCTTGAGGGAAAAAGGAACACAAATCAGAAGACAAAGCATCTTTCGCAGCAGGGGTCACCATTTGTTCACGGAAAACATGACCAAAATTGCGTTGAGTGCAAATGATGACAAAAGAGTGATTCAGGAAAATGGAATTGACACGCTTGCTTTGGGGCATAAGAGACTGGAGAAAGACTGCTCGTGAGGAACGTTTCCCCAGAGAAATACAAAATATTTTTCTGCTGAATTTTAGCAGTCAGTAGTTGATATTAGCCATTCCCCAGACATCCTAAATTTTCCCCCAGTTTTAACAGTTCCAAGAAATTCCAAAAAATTCGTCAAGTTCCCCCATTTTTCACACAAATCAGAATTTTCTCTCATCTGCCAAATTCATCAGAATCGTCACGATTCTGCTGGATTTTCACTTATGATAATTTTTGTCCCACTTGCCGAAATCAGCAGAAAATGAGTTGTGATAAAACTGGGGGAAAATTTAGGATGTCTCAAGAGTGGCTAATATCAACTACTGATAGCCCAAGGCTAACAGCGTCGCACTTTGAACAAGCTTAACTAAGGTGAAACTTAACTAAGGTGAAACTTAACTAAGGTGAAAGGTTGGAAGCACAAGAATTAAGATTGATGAACGTGCTATTTTCAATTTTAGCAATTCTCAAAAACAGTATTACGCGACCGTCTGCACAGTACATTTTTATAGACCGTTCAAAAGTTCACAAAAAACAACTTTTCTCTGTCTAGAATAACTAGTACCACTAGTTTCCGAATAAAATACAGTTTTTGTTTGTCAAAAATTGCCCGAGAAACTGATTTGAAAATCAAAAATTGCAAAAATACACAAACATATTTACATAAGGCGATGCGAGTGAAGATAGAACTGTACTATAAAATCAAGTCTTGTTTTGTTTACATAAAATCGCTTTTCAATCTATCTAATGAATGAACTAACACATAAAAATGGACAACACAATCTTCTTTCGAAAAAAAATTATTCAAATCTCCATTAGTTTACGTTTAAAAGCAAAACGCGTACCATGTAATTATAGCTCATCGAGTTCAAGCTTTCTTCGATGAAATTCAAGAGATCGATACAACTAAATTTAGGCACGTTTTAAAATCAATTCGCCAAAACTAACAATAACACTAATAACAGGTCACTCACAAATTGATATCAACATAAATTCTCATCGAAAACTATAATCTGTTTTACCTTTAAGTTCCTCGCTTGCTTGGAAATTCAAATCTCCGCTTCTGGTTCTGAAATCATCTCCCGCATTGATAAAAACGTAATACACGAAGTTCCTCGAAGCAAGATTTTATCCCTGAAAGTTCGTCTTTTTCCACTAAAGCGGCTTCTGAGTATACCTTAATTAGTATCCCTGTCTTGAGTAGCAAAACGCGAAAAAATGCAGGAAAATAACGAGTTTATTTCTCCGCTAGGCACAAGAAAACAACTAAAGTGTTTACCGAGCTCACGGCTGTGTGGCCGCGCGTAAAACAGAATTGCTAAGATCCCGGATGTTGTCCAACACGGGCGGGCGTTCGGCGGGCAGACAACGCGCCCGCGAAACATTCCGCTAGCCATGACCATGAAAAATCACGGCGTAGGTTCTATGAGTATGGAGCTGCGCAGCCAGGCCTTCGGCCTGGCAAGTGCTCCGCTAAAATACAGCTGTTGCTTGCCAACAAATGCCCGAGAAACTGATTTGGAAATCAAAATTGCAAAAATACACCAACATAAGCTTAAGCTTATTTGCTTAAGGCGACGCGAGTATAAAATCTAAGTGTTGTTTTATTTACATTAAATCGCTTTTCAATCTATGTAATGAATGACCAAACACATAAAAATGGACAAAACAATGTTCTTTCGAAAAAATTTATTCGAATCCCCATTAGTTTATGTTTAAAAGCAAAAGCGTACCATTTTTAGCGCATCGAGGCCGAGCCGTGTCTTCTATGAAATTCAAGAAATTAATACAACTGAATTTAACCTACACGTTTATAAACAATTCTCCAAAACTAACGAGAACACAAACAAAAAGTCAATCACAGATTGATATCAAGATAAATTCCCATCGAAAAATGTAATTTGTTTTACCTTTATGTCCCTCCGGCGACTAGTATGCTTGGAAATTCTTTAAATCTCCGCTTTCGTGCTGAAATCCGTAGAACGCACCCATCTCTCGCATTGCTAAAAACGTATATAGATCCTCGAAGCAAGATTTTATCCCTGAAAGCTCTTCTTTTTCCACTAAAGCGGCTTCTGAGTATCCCTTAATCAGTGTTCCTGTCTTGAGTACCAAACCGCGAAAAAATGTAGGAAAATAACCACTTTAATTTAAACCGTTTTCTCCGCTCAGTTAATACAGCAAAACATCAAAGTGTTTTCCCAGTTGACGTGACATTCGGCCGTGTAACCGCGCGAAAAACAAAGGCTCGCTTTGGTTTCAACATGACGTCGTACGCGCATGTTTTGCAACATCATAAGCGCCCACGAGCTAGTCCTGCGCGACGGCGGAGGCGGCCCGACGGCGGGCACACGCGCGCCCGCGAAACACTCCGCTAGCCATGACCATGAAAAATGGCGGGCATCGGTTCTATGAGTATGGGGCTCCGCCGAGCCTTCGGCCTGCGGGCTCCGTTATAAATTAACCAAAAAAAAAACTTTCAAAGCCCTCTTAAGAAGTTTCTGGCAAGCGCTATTTTTTTTTTAATAAAATATACTATCGTTGTTTCCACGCCCAGTATGGTGGGTGATCCGGCCTCACTCAAGTGGTGCGTACTATAGGGTGTGGGTGGATCCGACCTCACCCCCAAAATAAGCATTTATGCATCCCAACGGAGCTTTCCTAGAATACTTGCCATCCCTCTCTCCAACTTCACGAGGCGCATGTCGCCGAGTGAGCTTAGAAAGAGGGATGGCAAATATTCTAGGAAGGCTCCGTTGGGGTGCATAAATACTTATTTAGGGTGAGGCCGGATCACCCACACCCTATACTACTTAATGACAGAGAATGCAAGGAGATCGGATCTATCAGACTACCACGAGTATAAAAATAAACGAAACTGCAAATACCGTAAACGATCTATTGCGTATAAACATTGGATCAATACAAACAGTGATAAGTAAATAGACCACCGCAAGGACTGATCAAACAATGTGAAAAGGCATTTTCTCGAAATGGCACTACGGTTGGCCAAACCTGACATGATCAGCGCTCAAAACTAGAAAGCAGACACAGACAGCTGTTTCGGGCATTTTGGCCCTCGTCAGTGTGCCGTAGCTAGAACATAATGAGACTCAGTAACACCACCTACCTCAAATATGTCGCTAATCATTCTAAAAAGAGCTATGATAGGAAAGATTGCTCAACGGTCACACCACAAACAATTGTGGCACATGGCCAAAGAGCAATTCAAGATGGCGGCCATTTTGGATTTAACTAAAAATTCAAATTTATCAGAAAAATTCGGAAATTGCAAATATTTTTTTGCTAGAGTTGCAAAATAACATACAAGTACAACATACAAGTAAGCATTTTGATGCTTTTTTGTAGCGAAAACAGGTGAAAAACGCGCCTTTTATTTATAAATGGCTTGACCTCATGCTACTTATGACGTCATATCTCGTTACCATAGCAACCGTTTGTCGCCAAACTTCACCAAAATGTGTCTGAAGGATCATCGAATAGCTACTGAAGACGGCATGTGCTAATCATAAATGGTCTTGGACAAATCGGTCGTGTCCACCCCCCTCCCTCGTACGTCAGTCCGAGGATTAATACAGGTTTATTTTCAAACTACAGTTTCTTTAAAGATTTGGTCGCCCCGCGTTTATAGTATTATTTCTCACGCGCAACTATTTTCTTCAATCATTTTTAGAACAACAAGTCAGCGATATAAATCCAAAAATGTTGAAGACTTTCGGGCATTGCGGCGTGGAATTGCCATTTCCTGACAATTTCGCCCGACTTTGCACTAACTGAAGGTTGAACTTCAATATGTTCGTCGGGATTTCTTTGGAGCTTTCTCTTGTAGCCATGTTTCTTAGTTAAAATACGATCCACGATCGCTTTCGGCCAAAGTGCTTGCTCGTTCTTCGTCTAACGGCCTTATTTGTGATTGATTTTCATCGTTTTGGCTTCTTTGGTGATGCAAGAGCTTCGCTTGCTTTTCTTTTTAGGGATTAGGGGATTAGCTGGAAAATCGTATCAATTTCACAGAGAGCAGCGAAATGAAGCGGTCTCGATAGGAGAGTAGACTGTTCGCGTGCGCGATTTTTCTTTGTGATGAAATATTACACCCGACAAAGTACGCATTCATATCGTGACAGCTTTGGGAGAACGTCAATTAGCGTTGACAGAAACTTGTCAACACTTAATAAGGATTATTAAAATTCAAAAATAATTTTTCCCTTTATCTTTAAAAGTAAAAAAAAAACGCTTTCTCCCCGTTTATTTGGCAAAATATAGATCTCAATCTCCCTTATTAATCTAGCGAAAAAATATTGTTTAAAATTTTGCGGCAAAATCCACATGTCATGATACCTTAAACAAGTTTAAATGTTGTTAACTTAAAAACGATTTTGAAACTGAACAAAAAATTGTTCAAAATGATCTTATAAAGTTTGAATCAGTGTCACTGCAGGCATAACCGGTTCTTATTTGCCGCTGGTCGCCAGGGATGCTGCTAAAGATAAATAAAACTGTGGGAATTATATATGTTTGTTTGCGGAGTTGCGGTCTTGAATGGAATGCAAAGGTTCCAGGAAAAGGCGTTCTTGCCTATTGTTCAGGTTCCTTTCTAGAATTTCAACGTAGTCTGGGTGAATGTTGTCATCTGTTGTTTCGGTGTGGTGCCTAATAGACCAATTTCGATATATTAAAATTCAACTTCAAACAAAAGACATCACTACGAGGCTTACAGTATGTTGCCCAGTTTCCGGCCACTTTAGTTTGTAGTCGCTATAACTTCTTGTTTTTGTACGAAAATTTTCTCAATTTTCTGTCAAAGACAGTTCATTTACTTACCTTTAAAATTTTCAATGGTTGGCGGCTTTCCCCAAGTATTAAAGAAATTATATCATTTTTCGCAAAGCTAGTAAGTTGCCCAGTTTCCGGCCAGCTAGCCCAGTTTCCGGCCACCAACTTAAAGTAAATTTTCCTTGAAACCTCACGACGTAAATCGACTTGTAAGCCCCTTGATAATAGTGGTCGCCTAGTTATAAATATCATGCAAGTTTCAATATTAAGCTTTACCGTCTACCGTTTTACTCAGTGTTCAAGATATGTGTGACCTCAGTGACCCGGAAGCGTGTCTTCCACGGTATGTTGGCAGACTACTAAAACAAATACATATGAGTTGCGTACTTTTAGTCACGCTATAGATGCATTAGCTGTTGTTAATTCGTAATCTTTGTTACACTTACACATGTACCTTTAATTTCTCGACCAAAAAATTTTAAAATTCGGTTCTTTCACTCAATAAGAAATAGGTTTTGAGCGATGTGTCTTTTAGTGGCCGGAAACTGGCACACTAGGTCGAAATCTTCGCCTAGAGTTTGACTGCTAAAATTTCAGGAACAGCCGTATTCCAGCTGATGATGATAGATTCCCTAATCACTTTCATCTTTCATCTAACATTTGTCCAAAAATTATGAAGCTCCTTGAGATATTTCCTGTGAAACGAACTATTTCTTTATCTACGGTAGTTTTGATGTGCAGTGAAACGAACCAAAATTAATCGATTAACGTTTAATCACCTGGACAAAGCCTGTCCTTTCTCGGCTGTTTCTTGTTCAAAAGGAACGCCAAAACCACCAATGTATAGCGGAAATGTAAGTCTTTATTTTGAAACGCTTCGGTGGACGAAAATTTAAAACTCCGACGAACATAACCGAAGTAAGTTTTTTTTGGCCGGAAACTGGTATTGGCCGGAAACTGGGCAACGCACTGTACGGGAATAAACCATATAAATCCCTACTATCATTCCCTTAAGTCTCGCAGTGATGTCTTTTAATTTGTTGCAAGTTGAATTTTAATATATCGAAATTGGGCTATTGCGCTTTCTTTTTTCGATCTTGTACCCGGCTGGTGTTCTGCACCTCGTGAGTTCCAGGATCTCTTACTTTCTCCGATATAAGCGAATCACATGTCTTACACTTAACTTTGTAAACAATTCCTTTGATCTGATTTACGGCGGGACGGTCTTTCGGTTTCTTAAAAATGTTGCCTAGTGTTTCAACGGGATTGAACGTGGTCCGAATGTTTTCTTTGCTGGGTACACTTCGAACTCTCCCTGAAACACCCTTTACATAAGGGATTGAAGCGTACCCCCTCGGATTCACTTGATTATCTTGATTTTTCTGGCTGTCTGTTTA
>JAJGOT010000614.1:252500-337500 GCA_022457155.1 Cladopsammia gracilis
TCTCCATTGCCTCGAATCGCCATGCAATTGTAAATTTCAGTACATAATTAATTCACAAACACTTCATTGCTTTGTTTTAAGTGTTACATGAATTCTTGATGTACTGAAAGCTACAATTCCACGTCGATTTCATACAATGGAGATGCATAATGAAACAACAAGCCACAAGCGCGAAAATCAGCTCTGTCAATATTTCCCTGAGTTGGCGCTAAAAATTGACAGCCTTAGAATATTTCAATGAATTTTAAACTTGAAGATTGTATTAAACATTAATTAATCTTCATGAGGATTAAGATTTAAAAAAAATTCATCAATCGCTTTTTAATTCGTGACAATTATAATAAGTGTAGGGTCAATGTTTGATATAAAAGCGAAATAACACTCCAGGCCAGTTCATATTCAAACCAATATTTCAGAAATTCAAATGGAGCGATTTCCTTGCGATTTTCACCTAAGGTATTTGGATGGTATAAAATTCATTTAAGACCCAAATATTATTTCATCAAGCCGTTGCTATGGCAGCTCCGATTTCCGTAAAACTTACCCCATCTGAAACTTTAATTTTTGTCTAGTACAGCTGTGGCAATCGATTTTCCGTTGGATCGTTTGTGGTGGTACACAAGTTTCTCAAAGCTAAACGGTATCGTCACTCAAAAACCCAGTCGAGCAACCTTAAAGCTATGTTTTTGTGAGTCGGCGAGAGTCAAACTGAGTTTATTATGAGAACAAGAACTCTACGAGTAGTAAAATCGGCCTTTAAGTACGTTCGCGCGAAAATCTTCTAACATTGATTTTATTATAAAACTTTTGCTACAGCTAGGTTTTAAGTTATTCGTGTCAGAAATGCAAAAAGAATGGGCGACCCTAATTTTGAAAAATTGGTCTTCCTTAATGGATATGGCCCCAGGGTCTGTTAGTCTAAAAATATTGAAAATATTTCAGAGCATTTTAGAGATTTATCAATCTCAAAAATGCTGCTTTCTTTCCCAAATTATATGCGAGTAAGTCTGTTAAGCAAATTCATTCAACCGGTGACGTCCCTTGAAGGAAATCTAATCTTTAAACGATAGCATTTGCAAACTCTGACAACCGCAAGTTGGCAGGATTCGATGTCGCGCGGGTAGAAAAATGAAAAAAAGTTTAAACTTCCTACATTGGTTTTTTGTTCATTTTTTCACAATCTGTCCAGAATTGCCAAAGAAAATTATCTATCAAAAAAATACTGTTCACAGTTCCCGCCATGGCTTTTTTTCCTTTGTTTACGAGTTCCGCCTGATGCAAAACAATGGATTGAATGTTCACACATTTCGATCTAACACCTATGATCCAATTTTAATCAGGATCCGTTATAATGTTTCCAATACAAAACCATATTTGCTTGCCAATTATATCAATGTTTGCGCATTGTTAGCTGTCAGAACGATAAATAATACTTAATACGTTTAATAATAATAATAATAATAATAATAATAATAATAAATAATACGTTTCGAAATTGATCGGACCGTTGTGGCTGCTATAAATCCCGGTATAAGCTGATTTCAGTTATTCAACAGCAACATTAGGATTGAAACACAACATCACGTAAGTCCATTTGTAACTTTATTCTATGATCATTCTAAATAAACGCGTGGGTTCTCTATGGTAATAGACAGATTTAGCAAGGACAACGCAACGTGAAATGAGGACGCGACACCGCGCGGAATAGTCTGGATCCGCCTTCCGGTCCTTACGTTCACGTTCTCGGGTCAAAGTCGCGTCGCGTTCACGACGGCATTAGGAAGCTTACGAATCGACGACTTTTGCACGACGACGCCGTTGGGTCACGTCATAGTCCCGCGTCGCCATCCTGCAGAAATTTGAATTTACGATTCCTAATGAAGACGACGACATTGGTGGGCGCGCACAAATCGTTGGGCGGTGTTGGATCTCTTGGACAGCTGGACAAGTGAATTGTTTAAAATGCGAAATATCTACGGCAGACTTATCCCAACAGCCGAAGCGACCAAAAATAGACAAAGCTTAGAAAACGAAAATTGCCCGACATTTACGCATTTACAAGCCTTTGTAAGATGTCCCTATAAATCAATCGGCTCGCTCGCATAGCAGAAAAGCCGAGACAAATTTGTGTTTCTACAACTTCAGGCTGGCTAAAAGACGATTCAGGACAAGAATAAAAAACCTCATCGAATTACAAGCTTAACTTTTTGAAATCTAGCAGCGTGTATTGCTTCCAGTCCCGGCTTCCAGTAAAATATTTTTCTATTAATTTTTAACTATAGACCCGACTATAAAATACACACCCTTTTAATTT
This sequence comes from Cladopsammia gracilis, assembly GCA_022457155.1. Lineage (NCBI taxonomy): Eukaryota > Metazoa > Cnidaria > Anthozoa > Scleractinia > Dendrophylliidae > Cladopsammia > Cladopsammia gracilis. Next base: position 254,815 of record JAJGOT010000614.1, read on the forward strand.
CATTGAAAATTCGTTAAACAAAAGCAAATGTCTTATCCTTCAATAAGGTGTGGTTAACATAAACGAGTTTTCATTCAGCAATCTCATCCTGACCTTTTCCTGTCACTTGGCGTTTCACTTGTTTCACTTGCCATATTTCTACTTGATATTTTGGGGCGTTACTTGAATGAAAACAGACAAACAGTCAAAAACATTTATGTCAAGAACATCTCCCTGATGTGATTCTTGAATTATCTGGCAGAATCCCTTGAATTAACGAGAGAAAACTTCGAAAACTGACCTCACGTTATGCTGTTTTGGCGACGCCGTCAATTTGCTCAAAACAACGTCGTCGACTTTGGCTCGACACCGGCAACTTCCCACAAAATCATGCGCAGTAGGCATGTCACGCAATCCAGCGGCGTCGTCGTACGAAAGTCGTCGATTCGTAAGCTTCCTATTATCATTACCATTTGTGTAGGCTTTTAGTGTATAAGTAAAGTGTAAACAACTTTTGATTTGCTCGGAAAAGAAGGTCGAAAGAGTAGACAGTTTTGTCAAGTCGGTCGGAGGATAGGAGTTGAGAGAAGAGAAAACACTGTTCACCGCCAAGAATCATTGGCAGGGGCTTCCTGTAGTGTTCCAAGGGGAAAAAAACTCATTTTTTTCCAGAGGGAGTTAACGTGGAAAAAGGTAAAGTTAACGTGGAAGACAAGTAAAGTTAACGTCGGAAAGACAAACGTAGAAGAAATGTAAAGTTAACGTGAAGAGGACGGAAAGCTAACGTAGAAAGGACGAAGGACGGACAGCTAAAGTAGAAAGGACGAAGGACGGAAAGCTAACGTAGAAAGGACGAAGTGGAAGATAAGCAAAGACGGACGAGAACAGTTTGGACCGCAAGCTAGAAGGATTTAAAGAGCAAGGTTTAAGGAACAATTCACAAACTGTTTAATTACTTAATTACCGTTTATACTGTAAGAACTTTATTGTTTTACTTCATTATAATTTGTTAATTTAGTTGGGCTTTAAAAGTAGGATTAAGATTAAAATAGTGATTTGTAATTATAGTAATTTAAGTCTAGTTATTAAACTGATTGGTTTTTTTTTTTGTTACTTTCGTGTTGTGTGTTTGGGGGAAGGATTGTGTATGCTGTCAGTCGTGGTATTCCTTTTTTTGTTTTCGGTGGGCACCTAGGGGACCCAGCGTGGTAGCGCGGATCGTCACACTCCCCATACAAACATTGATGTATCGAAGAAACAATTAATGTTACTTGTACAAAGAGGAAACCGGTCATAATTATAGTATTTTGTGGACATACATGTTTCACTAAGTACCACTGCAAGAAAATGCAGCAACAACAAAATAGTGCATTTTAGCACAAGGCCATTTTTTTACAACTGTTTCTTAAATATACATGTACTATGTGTTTTGAGGCTGGTAATCTATGCTAGATTTTGTTGAATCTTACAAAATAATAAACTTACATTTACATAAGCTTAATGAAATGAAACAAATGGTGTGCAAACATAATAATGCACAAAATCTCAAAATTTTCCCCAATCGCTGTAACTCTACTTATGACGAAATGATAGAGTTCACCTCAATTTAAAGCATGGCATCGAAGGCATCACTAATTAATCAAGAATTATTTAATAGCTGTTTTCCATAATAAAAAATGCAAGTAACATGTACGATGAAGAAAACTATCTAATACTTGACAAGGTTCTTTTATAAAATGACATTCCCAACACTCTGACAATAGTTATAACACTTTAATATAGTTCCAATAATTATCAATAAATGCTTGTGATTTCAAGATATCGAAACCTGAAAAAGGGCGAATCAACAATTTCAAAACAAAAATAAAGAAAGATTAACATTGTTAACCAAAAGTAAGACAATGGCTTGTAAAATTGTTAGCACAAAAAACACACTACATCTAAGGATGTACTTTCTGAAGTCATTTGTCCGCCGAGCTTCTCCTTCTGTTTAAAAGCTGTGGACAATGTGAATATGCATGTATCAACATAAGACAACATCTTGTCCTCGTTTCATTGCTGCAGGCAATAACAGATAGCCCCTCCAAGGAACAACGAGACCAAAATAAACTCCATTTCACCACAAACTGATAAAAAAGGTCATATCCAACGAAAAATACTCACAAATACTGTTCATTGAGGACAGACATTCAGCCACAAACTCTCGTACAATATGTAAACAAATGACACAATAACCAACAACACGTGTTCGCCAAATCCTGAAAATGGTCGCATGCACATGCAAATTCCTCCTGTTCCTTTTTGTAATGGCTTCCGATGAGTGGGGTCGACTTTTACTTAGACGGGTCGTCTCCATCCGTGTCGGATCGAGTCGATCCGCCGATATTTTCCACCCTCCCTCTTACACTCTCGCCGTATTTTTACCAAGTCTCTCGCGAAATAACTTCCGGTGAGTCGGGTCGACAACAGCCTTAGTCGATCCGATTCAGTTCGGGTGTATTGGACAACCCTCATGGTGACGTCACTTTCCGACAATTTTACCGATCGCTCTACGATTATGAAGGCCAAAAAGTTGCATTTTTCAACTTTCAATATCTCTGCGATGCCAAGTCCAATTAGTTTCAAATTTCAGAATATGTTTACTTGGTACTCATTAAACATATTGCATTAATATTGGACTAAACGAAAAATGTCAATTTTTGGTTCATTTGACCTTTAAATGACCTACTCTAGAAAATAAAGGCAATCAATAAGAATTGTAGCTGAGGCCTACATGTATTGGCAATACATTTCAATTCCACACAAGGCTTTTTTTTTAATAAACGATTTCGAAAGAGCGGACCGATGCCTTGCTTGGAAGCGGCCGCAGTTTGCACACTTTGTATTGAGCATTTTTTGTATAAATGTCTATGGACATCTTTATTCGCCTTGTCACGTCTATGTTTCATAAACGAACCGATTAGATCCTTGCTTTTATTGCATTATTTCGGCAAAATAGTTTCAGAGAAAGGACTCTATTTTCACGCGTTAACAAACAACGCGAGTTTCAGCATTCGACTTCACAAAAAAAGTTTCCTGGCTTTTCCTAGGATTTTATTTAACGATGCCTTTTTTAATGGGTTAACACTACTGGCTTATTTTTCATTGAAGTTTGGTCAAATCTAAGAAGAGAAAGGAGATCCAAAATCAATATTTTCGTAAGTAAACCAAACTATTCACTTCAGACTTTCTGAAATTCGTTTTCTTCGTCATTTTCGTGCCAAACAAAACAAGATTTTGGCTTACAATTTGTAGCCTCAGCACGTCTCCATGGCCACAGTTTTACTGTTATATTTGCTGATTTATACTAACAGAATTTTGTAATGTCTTTGATGTCTTTTATCCCGGGTCACAGCTAAGGTAACCTGAAATTCCTGATATTTGACACTCAATTCGAAGGAACTTTGCATTTCCACTTTCCCACAGCAGTTGTTAAATTCGGACGATACTTCAATGGTGAAGACAAACAGGAATCGTTTTGGAATACAAATCCAAGGAAAGGCCAGCAAACATTTTTGTGAAGCTAAAAATTGCGTTTAGTCGGCTGAAACTCGCGCGTTGTTTGTTTCATCGATCCCTTCTTTCGTCGTGGAAAATGGGGGCATTGATCCTCTTCTTCCAAGCCACCCTGTCTTTGGCTGCAACCTCTGCCTCTCTCCAGGTCTTAAATTCGACGTGTTCACTCTCTTTATTCACCGTTCTTCGCCATGTCTCTCTCGGCCGTACTCTTTTACGCTTGCCTTCGGGTGCCCATGTTAGTGCAATCTTGCGGTTTTTGTCCGACGACATTCTTAAACCATGACCTAACCATTTCCATCGCCTGGTTCTTACTTGCTCGTCAATTGTCCTCGTACCTGATCTTTCTCTAATCTCCTCATTACCGATCTTCATCGGCCAGTAAACCTTTAGGATTTTCCTTAAGCATTTATGCTGGAAGACGTTTAGCTTGTATTCATCCTCTTTGGTCATCCTCCACGTCTCACAACCATAGAGTAGAACAGCAACTGTACTGGTTTTGAAGATTGTGACCTTTGTCTTTCGACTGAGGGGGCTACTTTTCCATACTTTGTTAAACTTGTTAAAAGATTGTTAAACTTGCGACAGGGACTCGTGAAGAACGCTGAATCGCTGAAATTGAATACTGAAGGAGTCATTTTTGAAAGGTTCTTGTTGCATACTCACAACAACACTGAAGCCGGGAGTGTGGTAAGCTATAAAGCCATGTAAATGGCTGCTATTCTTTTATTATAAAGATCGGCACACACGAGGCGACTGGTCGCTTCCGTGTGAAGCTGTACCACCTTGCTTATCAACCTTGGCACCGAGATACACAAAGCTCTCTACATCTTCTACTTCTCTCTCCCCGATGATTAATGGGTCCAGTCTTCTGGGATTGTACCTCAAAACCTTGGTCTTCTCTATATTGATCTTTACACTTAGCTTACACACAAGTTTCTCCTGTGCATGACTCCATCTACTAGACAAGAGCGCTAAGTCGTCGGCAAAAGCAAGGTCATCGAGAGTTGTTGTCAGCTTCCACCTGATATCATTCCTGTTGTTCTCCACGGTTCTCTTCATAACCCAGTGGATGACGATGAGGAATAAGAAGCAGGACATGACGCAACCTTGTTTCACCCACGATAACACTTTAACCCACTCAAGAAGACCAGTGTCGTCCATCACAGCAAATCTGCAATTGTTGCACATAGTCTGCACCGTGTTGACCAGTTTGGTTGGAATTCCATAACTCTTTAACAAGCGCCCTTCCCCTCGGTGGTGTGCCTTGTCGTGGTGGGGAAGCTTGTGTGACCTTACGACCCCCAGGGCTATGCCGGCGGGAGCCTTGTGCTCCTGGCAGGTCTAACCATGCCGGATTGGTCTGCGCGGTGAGGGTCCAGACTAAAGCAGCACCGGCTGGGGAGCCATAATACCCTTAACCCTATTCGGCCTGGGCTTTTTTTGAGTTCCTGAGCCTGACAATCAAACCTAGAGGGTACATAGTACGTCCAAAACTGTCTCCTTTGCGGTCCGCACAATGGAACGATGACGTCATATGACGTAGTTATTAGGTAATTAGTTATACGGCCGCCATCTTGGATCCGCCATCTTGGATTTCTGAAATTTTTTAAAACCTCTTAAAAACCGTCCAAATTGACCCAAAATTAATCAAAACCAATAAATAAACGCTAAATGACGTAAAAATATAAAAGTTATACCAATAAACATTGTTTTTCTTCATTCAAAGGTACAAATATGCAAATTTCAAAAAACATGGCTGTCAAAATCTTGTTACCATGGAAACATCAAGTCACGTGATCAAAAAACTGTCATACAAAGTTGTTGCCAGATAAATTTTAGGAAAAGTCACAAAGTTTGATGGCGTTTGAATACATATTAAAGAAGTTATGAACGTTCAAAGTTAGCGCGGGCACTTTGTCCCCCCCCCCCCAGGCCGAATAGGGTTAAGGGAAGGAAAACCCTGACAGAAAACCACCGGCCCTCCAGGTCATGGGGGTTGGGCGGCAGGTTAATCACTTGTCCCCGGAAAAAAAAAACAGAAGATTACCGGAACCGGACACACCATGACGTCAATGGGTGAAAGCCTGCGAGAAGCCCACAGACCGACAAGGTCATTGGCAACGCCAAAATCAAGAATGCGTGTAGGATGCTGGAACGTACGAACAATGTACACAGTTGGAAAAGCAGCGTAAATAGCACGAGAGATGGAAAGATACAGACTTCATCTGATGGGATTGAGTGAGATACGATGGACAGGAGCTGGACGTATCAAGATGGGGAATGGTTATACAATGATTTATGCTGGAGAAGAAAGTGAGCATCATTTCCATTTCCATCAGAGAGGAGTAGCAATAATGATGAGCCAGAACACACAGAAAAGCCTAATGGAATGGACAGCAGTAAGCAGTCGCATAATAAGTGCCCGAGTTTACTCCCGCTTCAAAAATACAACATTACTATAATCCAAGTGTACGCTCCAACAAACGAAGCAACGGCGAGAAGGATGAATTCTATGAGCAACTTCAATGAACTTTTGATACATGCAACCGTCACGACATAGTTATTGTTATGGGAGATCTGAATGCAAAGGTTGGTGATGACAACAAAGATATGGAAGGGACAATGGGAAAACATGGATTGGGTAGCATAAACGATAATGGTGAAAGACTATGTGACTTCTGCTCAATGAACGGTCTTGTCATCACAGGAACATGCTTTCCACACCGAACAACTCATAAAGCGACTTGGGTGTCACCTGACGGGAGGACTGAAAATCAGATTGACCATATGATGATCCGTAAAGAATGGAGGAGGTATGTGGAGAACACAAGAGTGTATCAGGGTGCAGATGCAGCAAGCGATCACTACCTGCTAATCATGAAAATAAAGCTGAAACTACATAAAAACCCAGATAGAGCAAGGACTAATGCAAGACTTGACACACAAAAATTGGGAAACGAAATGTTCAAGTCCAAGTTCAGCGTCGAACTGCGAAATAGATTTGCAGTATTAGAGGTCGAGGAAAACATCAATGAAGATTGCATACAAATGGAAAAAAAAAACTTACATAGAAACTGCTGAGAAAGTACTAGGCCGGGTGAAAAAGAAAAAGCAAGCAATGGTTAAGAGAGGAAACCTGGAAAACAATAGACCAACGACAGATGATCCACGACAAAAAACACTGCACGAAATCAGAGAGAATAAAAAGCAAGTTACGAGTAGAGTACAAGTTGAAAGACAGAGAGGTCAAACGCAGAGCAAGAGAGGACAAACGAGCTTGGCTAGAACAGTTAGGAAATGAAGTAGAAAAGTACGCAGAAAATGGAAAAAATAGGGAACTGTACCAGACTGCCAAGAAAATCACAAACAAGAGACAGCGCCAAGTTGCAGCAATTAAGAACAAGAGGGGTGAGACAATAAAAGACAAGAATGCCAGACTTGAAAGATGGGCTGAACATTTTGAGGAGGTGCTAGTCAGGCAGGCCCCAATGAATCCAGTTGAAGAGAACGAAGTGGAAGAAGATGAAATTAGCGAGATGGATACAACAAAGATAAGGGAAGCAGAAGTAACGGAGGCACTGAAGAAGACAAAGAGTGGAAAAACACCAGGTATAGATGGCATTCCAGCGGAGCTGCACAAAGCAGATGGTGATGTGGCAGTAAACGAGCTGAAAAGACTGTTTAATAGGATATGGCAAGAGGCGAAGATACCTGAACAATGGAAGAAAAGCTTGATAGTGAAAATACCCAAAAAAGGCGACCTGAAAGAGTGCAAGAACTGGCGTGGTGTGACATTGCTACCTGTGGCTAGCAAAGTAATGGACAGAGTCATCATCCAGAGAATCCAAAACGGAGTAGACAGTGTCCTTAGAAAAGAACAAGCTGGGTTTCGAAAGAACAGGAGCACAGTAGACCAAATATTCATCCTCCGTAACATCATAGAACAGGTGAATGAATGGCAGGCGACACTATATGCACACTTTGTTGACTTTGAAAAAGCTTTTGACTCAGTACGCCGCGAAGGACTGTGGAAAATCATGAAGGCCTATGGCATCCCTGACAAACTGATAAGAATGGTGAAGATCATGTATGAAGACTTTGAATGTCCAGTACTGGATGAGGGAGAAGAAACAAGATGGTTCAAGATCACCACTGGCGTTAAGCAAGGATGTGTCATGTCAGGTTTCCTATTTCTGCTTGTTGTAGATTGGGTAATGCGAAGAACAACAAAAGGACAAAGAAATGGCATCAGATGGAACTTTACAAGTACACTTGAAAATCTCGATTTTGCAAACAATATAGTCCTTCTCTCATCAAAATACCAGCAAATACAGGACAAGACCAACCGACAAGTAGATAATGCAGGAAGAGTGGGACTGAAATTGAATGCAGAAAAATGCAAAGTGATGAGAATGAATGCACGAAGAGAAGACAAAGTAATGATTGAAAGAAAGGAAGTTGAAGACGTCGAAGAGTTTGTATATCTGGGCGCGACTGTGACAAAAGAGGGTGGTTACGCGGAAGACATCACGAAACGTCTAAGCAAGGCACAGGGAGCTTTCTACAACCTTAAGAAGATCTGGAATACAAGGAGTATTGGTCGGAATACAAAAATCAAACTGTTTAAGACCCTGGTACGACCAGTGCTATTGTATGGTTGTGAAGCATGGAAATTAACAGCTGCGGAAGAGAAGAAATTTGATAGATTTCAGTTCACATGGCTAAGGCGGATATTGAGAGTATGGTGGCCACAACGCATGCGAAACGACACAATTTCACAAATAACAGGCGTGGGAAAGATAAGTGACGAAATACGAAGGAGAAGAAGGAACTGGATTGGCCATGTGCTTAGAAAGGACAGGAACGATGATTGTATGGTGGCAATGGGGTGGCAACCCGAGGGGAAGAGGAAAGTGGGCCGACCTAAAACCACGTGGACAAGGACAGTGGAAAGAGAGTGCAGACAAGAAAGGTGGACCAGATGGGCTGAAGCCAGGACCGCAGCAAAAGACAGGGCTGGTTGGAAAACGAAAGTTGCAGCCTTATGCGCCTCATGGCGCGAAATGAACTAACTAACTTAACAAGCGCCATAGTGTCTCTCTGTGGACACTATCGAATGCCTTCTCAAAATCCACAAAACACAAGTAAAGGCACGAATTCCACTCAACAACCTGTTCGATGATATTGCGTAGCAAAAATATCTGTTCAGTGGTACTTCTGCCACTTCTATATCCGGCCTGCTCGGCTCTAAGCTGCTGATCGACGCCTTCCTGTATTCTTGTAATGATCACTCTGCCCATTACTTTTGCCGTTGTTGACATAAGTGCAATTCCTCTCCAATTTCCACATACTGTTAAATCACCTTTCTTATGCAATTTAACAATCAAATTCCTACTCCAATCATCCGGTATCTCCTGCTGATCCCAGATTTTTTGGAATAACTCATGTAGCACATTGGTGGTTGTGTCTACATCTGCTTTTAACATCTCGACAGTGATGGAGTCTATTCCTGATGCTTTTTCATTTTTCATCCTTCCAACAGCCTTTGTAATCTCTTCTTTTGTGATATAATCGGTCTCAATCTCCTCAGTGGTTGGTGTGTCTTGCGTTGTGATAGCCTCATCCGTCGGTACTGATCTATTCATCACCTCGGTAAAATGATCTCTCCAACTTTTTCTTATTTCATCATCTTTTGTTAATAACCTGCCTTTCTTATTTTTCACCGCGTTGTTTGTTTAAGTCCTTAACAATATCGGTGACCAGTTATACTACAATCAAAGCAACGTTCAGAAAAACAACTAATTGATTTTTATGAAACATAACTTGGACAAGGCGAATGAAGATGTACGATCCATTTTATTTTATAAAAAAAAGGAAATAGAAAGCGTGTAAACGACGACGCTTTCAAACAAGGCACCATCCGTAGTTTTCATTTATTAAAAAAAAACGTGTTATTGGGTATAATGCATTTTTGTATTGAAACTTAGGGTGCGTTCGATTGATCTTATTCCTGAATAAGAATAAACAGAATAACCCCGACTGCCCGTTCGATTGAGTCGCTATTCCGATTCCAGAATACATAGAATGTCTCCCTAGTGCAAAATGCTTGGAATAATCCAGAATAATGATGTCACTTCGTCCTCGCCTCACGACCTTTTTCAAAGCAACAAACAAAATGGCTACAGCCGGCGGCCATGTGCCGTTCAAATGTGTCCGCCAAAAGACGAAAATGGCTGCGAAACTCTGACAAATTATAACTTGATACTACCGTTTCCGCATAACCTTCGATGCGAACGGCTTTTCGTCGCTCTAATAACAGATTATTGGCATAAAACAATGGACAATTTCTCTTAAGGACAGCTACTCCACAACAGGTCCGCGCCTTGTTACATATTATTTATAATGTTCTTACGAAAAACATTCCCTGTCCTGAAACAAAAAAAGCGTGGTTTGCTCCCACATAAGGATGCTCTTATTAATCTGACCCAGCTAAACGTTCCGTCATGGAAGAACGCATACGACTTCTACTGTAAGTACCGCTAAGGAATGCTAGGGAAAATTTCCTAGCATTCCTTACATACCTCAACTTAAGACGCACCATGTTTCTTCCCCTTTGAGACCGGCAAGGTGTCATAATCTGTTTCAATGCCACGGAGCATGTAATTAAATCGGAAACAAACCAAAAAACGCCAAGTGAATATAATCTGAATTAAAATGTACAAACGTGTAGTGAAATTAGATCAAATTTTAGAAACAGTGTAATCTGTGGAGTAATTTTGAAAAACTAGATGGCGGACTTCGCTGTGTGACAAAAGGCATTGTTAGAGTGCTAACTTCTCTCTGTGAATCTAAATTCTGAGAGGGCTCTAGATCTATCAACCAGATTAACTTGATAGTCTCGTATACGCGAAGCGTGATCTGAATTTCTAATATTTTCTTCATTTTTTTTAAGAATGAATGAATGCTTCGCCTTTACTAAAACTGATAAAACCTTTCCTGACGCCTGGAGCGTGGCATGCTGTCGGCAGGAATAGAAATGTGTGTTCTGAAATGCGCGCAAATTCAAATAAAGTAAACATCTCTCACCTTTAAAGCTAGTATACAAGATCGCTTCACATGGAAGCAACTGATGAGGTTCACCAAAGAACCGAAACTTGAGTCTTGAGTATTTTTAAGCTCATTTGGACGCATATAAAAATGTAAGCCGGCAGTAAGAAATCACTGGAATTATATTGCCTGGAATTATATTGCTGACATTGTATATTTATGTAACTGGCAACATTATTTATATGGTAACAAAGAAAGAAAGATTGTATATTTTAAGCTTGGCCGTGGGAATTAAGTCTCTTTTGAACTTTTTGTTGTAAATCCTTCCATATTGTCTTTAAATTAATGCGCTTCCTTGCTGCTTTATAATATACGACCCATATTTCATCTTCTTCCATCATCATACAATCATGATGAAGTTGCGAGAGGTCATCCATCTGGCAAGCCTCACAACAGCGTGTTGCTTCTTCGTACACTAAGCGATTAATTTATCTTGCAAATTGATCTTCAATAACATCTGTTATTTTGTTTCGCAGTATTTGAGCCTCGAGTTGAATCTCATCTACAAACAAATTACGAGTTTGGTATGCGCCAAACATGATTTCTACCCCTGTACTCAAATTATTCTTTCACAACTAGTAAAAAAAATCTGCTTTTATACCACTAAAATTATTTAACCAACAATCTAAAAATAATCACATTACGTCATTCTACCCCTCAGTGCGACTCTCGAGTTCAAAATAGATTGTCATTCATTTCCGACTTCCCATTCACTTTAAATAAATTATGATGTCATTTATCCCGACTCCCCATTGACTTAAAATATATTATGATGTCATCATTCCCCGTTTGACCTAAAATATATTACCTTATGATAGGAAATTAACGCTCCATGAAATTAAGGTATTGGAAATTAACGCGACTTAAATTAACGCGAATTTAATGGAAAACGACTTTCGAATAAAGAAAATTAACGCGAAAGAGGAGGTAGAATTTCACAATAAAGGAAATTAGCGCGATTAAGACACAGTGAGTAGTGACAACTGGAACAAATTTATTTCAACACTGGATGCAAAAAAATTCAAATCTGGAGAAAACTGTCGAGAAAAACTATGTTGACGATTCAAATCTGTCTTGGCCGAAATCAAAGGAGAAGATATTGAAAACATCACTTCTGACAGCGACAACGATGAAGATGAACTTGAAATATTGTAAACCTTCACTTTAGCTTTTGTGAAAGATTAAAATAAAGGGTAGACGGAAAGAAAGAAAGCTTGTAGTTGTTGTTTTTTGGGTGTCAAGAATGTCTGGACAGGTTCCAAAATTGGGGTTAAAATATTGGAAATTAAGAGCGCGGAAATTAACGCTGCTCTTAATTAATGTCGCGGAAATTAACGCTCAACAAAATTAACGCGACTTAAATTAACGCGAATTTTAACGATTCGCGTTAATTTCATGGAGCGTTAATTTCCTATAATAAGGTATGATGTAATCTCTACCTATTTTAACCTATGACGTCATCTAGTGATCATGACGTCAGCTAAACCCAAATCCCATGGCGGTCAACCCCCCCGTTTCTTACTACTCCTCTAAATAACCTCTAACCTGTCAGCATAGAGTTCCTTGGTAGCTGACCTCAACAGAACTGATATTCATTTTCTAAGGAAAGAAGATGTACCTGACAAAGTTCTTCCAAACGTTTAAAGAAAACAAATCCATGCATACATGCGAGCCGGTTTTAGCGTTTTAACTCCTTGCCGTGTTGAAATCCCTAAAAAGTGATTTTCCCAGAAGAGAATCCTTCTATCCATCAGCTACAAAAACATAACGTTGAATTTTACAGTATGCAACTATTTCATGTCTGAAAAGTTTGAATGGGCTAGCCATCGATCGAGCAAAGCGACTTGAAACTTTTAGAAACGACGCTTACAAGACATCGGAGTGGATGGTTAATTGGCATCTGTCCGGTAAGTTGAATTGCCCAGCCCCCTTTTACCGCTTCAGTTGCAACATTTTGTGTAATATATATACATAGCCCAAGCCTAACAGCGTCGCACTTTGAACAAGCTTAACTAAGGTGAAACTTAACTAAGGTGAAACTTAACTAAGGTGAAAGGTTGGAAGCACAAGAATTAAGATTGAAGAACGGGCTATTTTCAATTTTAGCAATTCTCAAAAACAGTAAGCTTAAGCTTATTACGCGACCGTCTGCACAGTACATTTTTTATAGACCACACAAAAGTTCACAAAAACAACTTTTCTCTGTCTAGAATAAATAGTACCACTAGTTTCCGAATAAAATACAGTTTATGTTTGTCAAAAATCGCCCGAGAAACTGATTTGAAAATCAAAAATTGCAAAAATACACAAACATATTTGCATAAGGCGATGCGAGTGATGATAGAACTGTACTATAAAATCAAATTCTTGTTTTGTTTATTACATAAAATCGCTTTTCAATCTATCTAATGAATGAACAAACATATAAAAATGGACAACACAATCTTCTTTCGAAGAAAATTATTGAAATCTCCATTAGTTTACGTTTAAAAGCAAAACGCGTACCATTTAATTATAGCTCATCGAGTTCAAGCTTTCTTCGATGAAATTCAAGAGATCGATACAACTGAATTTAGGCACGTTTTAAAATCAATTCTCCAAAACTTACAATAACACTAATAAAAAGTCACTCACAGATTGATATCAACATAAATTCTCATCGAAAACTGTAATCTGTTTTACCTTTAAGTCCCTCTCTTGCTTGGAAATTCACATCTCCGCTTCTGGTTCTGAAATCCGTAGAAAACAAACATCTCTCCTGCATTGATAAAAACGTAATACATGAAGTTCCTCGAAGCAAGATTTTATCCCTGAAAGCTCGTCTTTTTCCACTAAAGCGGCTTCTGAGTATACCTTAATTAGTATCCCTGTCTTGAGTAGCAAACCGCGAAAAAATGTAAGAAAATAACGAGTTTAATTCTCCGCTAGACACAACAAAACAACTAAAGTGTTTACCGAGCTCACGGCTGTGTGGCCGCGCGAAAAACAAAGCCTTGCTTTAAAGATCCCGGATGTTGTTCCAACACGGCCGTGGGCACACACGCGCCCGCGAAACATTCCGCTATCCATGACCACGAAAAATCGCGGCATAGGTTCTATGAGTATGGAGCTGTGCAGCCAGGCCTTCGGCCTGGCAAGTGCTCCGCTATAACTGAAGACAGATGAAGATCTATGTATCCTGCCGCTGCGGAACTATATAACGTTATTTGCTCCAACAAGACCATTTTACTTTCCTTTTCACATGCGAAATTATCACCGCGATGGTCGCCATTTTTTTTTTTAATTTGTTGACTCCGCCACGCTATGACGCGTTGATTCATAAAAGCAAGTCTTCCGGAAGTCAACCAGCTCAACGAAAAATGTTTTCGCATCGTCCGCATAGTAACTTTTTTTAACATAATAACTTTTTTGCAATTAAGATATACCAAAGGCATAATTGAGAGACTCCCTCTCTGTCCAATTATTTTCTCTTGGTAGGAGTAAATACAACTCATTCAAAAAAAGTTGCTTTTATAAAACATAAAACATGGGTCTCCTTGCTATTCAGTGTGAACAATAACTCTAAGCCAAAATCTTTCTCTAAACCCTTCCATGTTTCCCATGTAGAAGCGCAGTAATCGGGCTCTCTAAGACGTCACAAGCAGTTCAACTGTAAGTACTTCATGTATGGTCCAAGGAATTGGGAGGAAGGAAATTTTGTAATGGCGGATGCTCCAAATCGTGATTTCAGAGCGCAAAATGTTTACGTTAACAAAGATAAGAGTATGGTAAGTGCACTTTAACTTTCACTAAACCAACGAAAAAAACAATTTTAGTGATGTGAATTAACACAAAATGTCACTCACCGCCTTCAACGTTGGTGACCAACACATTTGTACTTTTAACTGGCGTCCGGTCACCACTCACGACTATAACGCTGACATTATATTCTGCATCAGCATCAAGCCCTGATATCTGAAAGGAAGTTGTGCTTGATGATGGCATGATTTTTCCCGTGAGCTGGTTGTCAGTAGTCTTTCTGACAAGGATGATATACTGACGCACTCCACCATTGAGCTGATCAGCCACATCCGTCCAACGTACCTCAAGACTGGCTGTTCTGCTGACCACTGTCACGTTCCATCCAGGCAGGAGTGAGGCTGCAGTTTATTATAAAAAATATTTTAATATTCAGAAAATCACATTTTAACAGCCCTATAGTGCTTTTATTTAAATCCACAATGATAAACTTTCGGCTAACGCATTGGCCGGTTTTCGTTTTTTGCATATTAATTTATTTATTTATTTATTTAATCCTAGAACTCTGTCTTTTTCTGGTCTGCGTCTTTATCATAAGTACTGATATTTATCAATGGACGGATCAGCGTGGGTCAAAAGCTTTAGAAGCCTATCAACTTAGCTTTCCTTTTAGACTACGATAAGTCGCTCATTTCTCTCTAGGATATTCACTTCGTACGAGCGAGCGCGAAAATTACCTTGCGCTAGAGGACGCGACACGCACGAGCAGTTTTCTCTCCGCTCCCGCGAGTCGTGTCTCCTTACAGGTGGCGATTTTCACGCGCGCTCCCATGATCGCTCGCCAGACTATCCCTAACTTAAAAGAGAGTCTAAACGATGTCGACTTTTAACTTCGATCAGAACATCATTATTTCTATAAATTACTCCTTACCTGAATTCAGACTTGTATTTAAAGTGCCGTAAACAATCTGGACAAAGCTCCATTTGTAAAAAATATAAACTTGAATAGTGACGTTTGCCAATTCTCCCAGTGGTATCTCTAGAAACGTCTCCTTATACGAATAGTCGCATCCATGTCGAACGAAAACCTCAGTTCCATTTCCATCAAACACTTTGACGTATTCGCTACAAAAAAGGTAAAAACAATTTATTAGTTGTTACACACGTTTTTTTTTTTTATGATACAAAGCTACTGCGAGTTACAAAACGTTTCGTGCTTCGTGAAAAGGGTTTACTCATATTTATGGTACATTAACAGCATGCGCCTCATCGTTTTTTTTTTTAGAGTTGTCAATACCAAAGATGAATTTAAAATATTAATGCAATTTAAAAAAAAAGAAACGGATACATCAACGTACTTGCAATTCCCAAAATACGTCCAGTGGATCGAGATAATAGCAACTGCCTGAACTTTTCTTTTGATAACCCAGTTACAGTGATGGTTAAAATCATATCTGATGTCCACTCTTCCAAAAGGTTGTCTCAAGGTTTCTGCACAAACTTAAAATAGCAGACAATAGTGTCGTTAAAAATCGGTGGTAGACTGATTTATTAATGTTCGGTTTTCACAAGCAACATATAGCCAGGTATATTCCCTGGCAAAATAGAAGAAAAAGCAGAGGTACATGTATATGGTGTGTATATATCACAACTAGTTTCTCTCCCGGGAAAGCTTTCTTGGAGTCCCTCATACGGATACTTGCAGTAAAATAATATAGTTCCCAAAGGGCCAGCAAAAAAGGATTTGCTTAGAGTGAGCGAGCAAGGAGCCCTAAGCGAGTAATTGACCAACTTAAGCAACAATTGAGTGATTATTGACATGTTAGACACCGTATTTCCATTTCAGAACTACAATTTACACATAAAAGTTGTGGTTATAATGTAAAAAAAAACAAAAAACAAAAAAAAAAAACAAGAAACTGTACACAGCCTGAACTCGTGGCGCCTTCAATTCATTTCAGCATTGATTCACGAGTGTTTTGAGTGCTTTTACAGAGAAACATAAAAGTAAAATTATGTCTAATCAAAGGCTGTTAAGAACCAACCCATGAATGAGAAATGCTAACGCGTAACGCATTATTGCAGTAAGCTTATGTTTTCACACTGACACGGTTCGGTATTTTTTTTAATTAAACGTAAGGATTTTTGAAGAACGCAAAAAAAAAAAAACAGTACAGCACTTTCATAATGCCTAGTCCGAAGAAAGAAAAATCAAAAGGCTCTTAAAGCCATCTCGTTAATGCGAGAGAACGTAAGGTAATAAAAAAAACAAGAAGAAGAATTGGAAAAGTTGGGTGCCTTTGATAGGTAAATATAGTCAAGATGTGATAGGAAATATGTGTAAAGTTGCTAAATGGTCTATTGAAGTTGATGTTTTTTTAGCGGGTAAAGTAGCATCACTTCTGAATGGACACGAATGGGTTTGACCTGTATGTCTTCGCGCGTCTTTTATTTCTGACTTTGTTTCTGACTTATAACTTGTTTACGAATTGTCTGTTTCGTATTTATACGAGGTATAGCATACATATGTAGTATACAATGGCTTTGTGGCTACATCGGGTGGGGTAAGACGAG
The DNA here is from genome assembly GCA_022457155.1 of Cladopsammia gracilis. Classification (NCBI taxonomy): domain Eukaryota; kingdom Metazoa; phylum Cnidaria; class Anthozoa; order Scleractinia; family Dendrophylliidae; genus Cladopsammia; species Cladopsammia gracilis. Next base: position 271,771 of record JAJGOT010000614.1, read on the forward strand.
GCGACTTGCTGCCTGTGTTTATTCAGTATAGCAGAAGGACAAAATGCGAGTCGCACCAGTCAACTGGATATGGGTATTGGCAGGATAGAGAACATTGAGAAAAAGATTGAAAATACTTGTAAATCTAATCATGGAGTTAGAAGACATTGCAGTCATAGAGAACTTAAGGGCTCTTTTAGAAGCCACCAAATCAATAAAAGTCATGAGCAATGACTTGTATGGCATTACAATGGCAATTTTCTTATCAATCGAAATTTGGGAAAGATGTATTAATTGATATTTAAACAGAACTAAAACATATAACAACGATTTTCATTTAGGATTAAAGTTGATTTACTGGCAATGTTTTTAAACAGCCAATTCATATATGCATTGTATATGTTGATGTATGAGACAAAACAAGAACTTTGTGCATGTGAATAAGTTCACCAAAACGAGGGTGGCGAAGGGTCTATGCATGACGGGTGATCACGTTAAAAATCAGTGCGTGAAACGTGAAAGTTAGTAAAATGGAAACGTGATTCGTAAATTTAGGAACTAATATCCTTGTAAGGAACCAGACTAAGGAATTTAACGAATATGTGACGCGTGAAATTCATAAAAAAAAGTGCGTGAAACGGGCTCGTGACCCCCACCCCCCCCCCCCCCCCCCTCCCATTGTTACCCTCTAAAATGAGGAATGTTTTCTCCAAAGACTTCATTATATTTTTAAGGTAGACTATTGTAAAAAAGGCAAATGAAAATCTTTTACTTGTCGCTTTTTCCGTTGACACAACAAATGTGTACCTTCAGGCAGAATGGTGTCTCTTGTAGGAATAGAGCTGGTGATTAGGTTTCGTTTCCTTTAATAGCCAATTGAAAATGCGGAGTTGTTTTCAAAACATGTCGGCTCAAAGAGGCCTTCCAAGGGGTAAAAGCGACAAGGGACATGGCCCCGAAAACTGCCGGCACGAGACGTTCCACTGACGTTGTTCTGAAGAGAACAGCGACAAGCGACTCGATTCCGCTTCAAAAATACGACTAATTACGACAGCGACACAATAAACACTGAAAATAGACAGCAACTTCAGAAAGTTGTGCAATTTACCAATAAAAGTTAAACATTATTGACCATATCGTCCATATCAACACGGGACGGCCGACAGTCTGTTTTAATGATCTATTTCTTATTGAAACTTCTACCAACCTCGTTCCCAAGGCCCTTCTCTTCCTCTCTGCAGTTAGAGCAGACCCTAGACTCCTGGTATACATACTCGGTGACCTTTGATTTTTGGCGCTCATTTATTTTAAAGTCATTCTTTGTGTTCTGAATTCTGGTGATCTGTACAGCTCCGCAAGTGATCCCGGACCGCAAATGATCCCCAAATTGCACCGCAAATGATCCCGGACCACAAATGATCCCGCTAATAAATAAAGGAATGGTGTGGATAATGGAATGGAGTTGATAGGAGAATGACGTTATAGTTGAGCTTTTGTCACAAGTATTTCTAAAGCCATATTTTGACCTCACAAATCAGAGTTTACATTTTTTTATTGAGGCTTAAGAATTTCGTTACGACACTATTGGATCCACTCTTAATCAACAAAAACGTAATTCGTTTTATTTGAAATCATAAAATTGCGAGCAGATTCTATTGATGCCCACGCAACATACGTCGCATATCCTTACTTATAAACTGGACATTCATTTAGCCAGACCATACATTTGGTATTTGAAAGAAAAAAAAAAACATTACCAGGAACATAACGCAATGTTACAGGCTAATTAGTTTTCTTCCAGGTCTGCTCGTCCCCTTTATGTTCACCTACTAGGCTAAAAAAAAGTTCATGCATTAAGCAAACATCACAAAAAAGCAGTAACTGGAATAGACCTACAATGCTCCACCGCTGTCAAAGACGACTTGGGTGTAACATTGAAACTTTCTTCCACAGTTAGGACAAATCTCCTCGGTATAAACTTTTCCTTCGCCGTACTTGTTTTTTAACTGTTCGGTCGCATACTGGAACGTCGCGGACTCTCAGAAGCGGAAAGGTCTATTGGTTCCAGACTGTGATAATGTAGCTCAGCTTCATGGCTAAGTAACGCCATACCTCCGTTGCTTTTATCGTTGTCGTCATCTTAATACCCAGCTGTATGGATGACTTTTAATCCTGCCTCTCCTAAACTTGAGACTATCGCCACCGGGATATTTAACATGTTGATCAGTCCCAACAATGCAATCAAGTCCCCCACTATCCATCTATTGCCATTCTTCGTAGATAGGTCTTCCATGCGCCATGATTGCAAAAAAATTTGAAATGAGCACCGTCTGGTGTGTTTGGGTTTAGTCTGAGATAATTAACCAGGCTAGAGCATAATTCTGAGACGCTCTGGGATACCATCCCCAGGCAAATTATTTGGTCATTCATCGCATGGAATAAACAATTGCCATCTTTTGGCGTTGGAGGGCTGGTGATAAGTAAGTCCCGCGTTACTGACTTCTTTATCTAACAGGCACTGGGCTCTTTAACTTTTTAGACGACCTAACGCGTGTTTTATTAATTCATATTCTTAGATTAAATAGTTACTCTTTTTAAAAATATGTATAGGTCTGCATACGTGTGATATTATAATTTTTATTTTTTTTTACTTTTAAGGTGCATTTCTAATGTCGCGTAACTTTTACGAGCGTAAATAAAAATAAGAGACGATGTATGAACAACTCTCGTAAACTTTTGCGCAAGCTGTTCATACATCGTTTCTTATTATATTTACGCACGTAAAAAATACGCAACAGTAGAAATCCAGGATTAGGCATAAACTAGATGTATATGCACAGCTCCAGTAGAAAAAATCCACACCATTCCATTGTTTATGAGCGGGATCATTTGCGGTCCTCTATGGGGATCATTTGCGGTCCAATTTGGGGATCATTTGCGGTCCGGGATCATTTGCGGTCCAATTTGGGGATCATTTGCGGTCTGGGATCATTTGCGGTGCCGGGATCAATTGCAGAGTTGTACAGATCTCTGGTGATCTTATATCGTCAAATAACAGTCAATAAGTAACTCTTCCCGCATGGTAAAACACAAGGAGGAAAAGAGGAAACGAAAAAAGTAAAAAAAAAGCAGAAGTCGACACAAATCACACAAGGCTCATAAGACTCAGAAGCCTTGGAAAGATGCAAAAGGTAAGTGAATTCTTTTATGGTATTTTATGACTTTTTGGGAAGGAACATGATGAAGGTAACCTTGAAGATTTAAACATCATTGGTCGTTGGCCACCCATGATTGTAAGTTCAGAAAATTACTCTGAAATCACGTGCACTGAAGACCTCGAAAATACAGTTGAACTCCGCTATTTACAACATCTCGCACTCTCATTAGACTCGTATAGTATATGACATAAAAGAAAATCGAAGGTCACCGAAAGAAAATGGATTTGAGTTCGAGATTACCGGGAGTTTGAGAGGCTCAACTAGTCTCAACTATGAAACTGTAGGTGCAAATTGCGGATCATCGCCATACGGAATTAATTCTCTGAGGACAGTCAGAAATGTCAAGCAGAACCTGTTCAAAAACAAGCTAGGATCATCCAATCTTAATCTTTGATGTGTGCCGCATCGGAAAACTGTTTACGTTTATCCGCGTTTGTAGATCTTTATATATAAGACATAAACATCTTAGAATTTTACGGAGATTTTGAAGAAGAAAAGAACTGATTACTGATCATGACCTATGACACCTATGGTAATTCTAAAATGTTGCCTGCTACTCGTCGTCGCTATAATGTCTGTCATTGATCGGTCAGAGTCCACTCACGTATAATCGTTTATCATATATAGCGCATTGTTCATTGCTATTTTGAGACTTAAATTCAGTCAGGAAGTCAGGACAAAAAGTGCATATCCTTAGAATTCCTCTATTCCTCAAAGAAAGAATTGAGCAAATATTTATTTTTCCAACTTTAATTTCATTTTTAAGATTCGCTCTCTCCCGTTCTTTCTAATCTTCCGGAAACCGGACATTCCACAATTATAATCAAAGACTCCTTAGAGCCAACCCGTGAATTTAAAATGCTAACGCGTAACGCAATATTGCGGTAAGTTTATGGTTTTACTCTGTCACGGTTCAATATATATTTTTTTAAATTAAACGCAAGGATTTTTGACAAACGCAAAAAATAAAAATTCAGTAGATCACTTTCATAATGTTCAGTCCGAGGAAAAAAGAAAAAAAAAAGGAAAAAAAAAAAAAAAAGAACGGCCCGAGCGAGATTCAAACCCGAACCTTTCGGCTGTGAGTCCGCGCTTTACACCACTCGACCACCGTGACCACTAACTTGAAATAGGATTAATTTTATTACTTGAAGGTAGATAACCATCAAAACGCGTGTCTCAGTTGAAAATTCCTTTTAGATCGATTTTAACGTTGCATTAAAGACTACAAATGCGAAACATCTTTAAGCTTATTGTTGTTTATATTCGTTTACACCAATTTAGTTATTGTTATCGCTGGTTTCACGCTGTTCTTGTTACAAAACGCATTCGTAACAAAGCATTACGTCACTAAGTTTACAGCTGATGGAAGGAGTGATCGAGTTAGACTCATTTGCATATCTATCGCCGTTACCGATAACCCGTTCATTACGCATGCGCGTATATTCACGGGTTAAAAAGGAAACTTTATTACAAAAGCTGTCAAAGCCAGGCAAACACTGAAAAGCAATTTTCACTACTTTTTACCTCAACTGAGTCTCAAGCTGTCGCAGTGCTATATTTTTCTGACTTTTCTGTCTTTTCTTGTGATCTTCACCGGAAATGTTTCTGTCTTTCCTGCACGCCACAACCGTGGATCCGGAAAAAAAGGTGAAAAAACGTTAATCAAATGGTTTTTACTTGAGTAGTATTGGCACTCAAATAATATCTTCTCAATTAAGTCCGTAATAATGCCATTTTATGTCTTGAATCGAAACGCTGAAATGGCTTATAAAATGGTTGTTAAAATGCTTGCTTTGTCATTCAATTCAGAACAACAAACTGTTACTTGTACACGAATAGAACTGTAGAAAGAATTGCAGAAAACAATAACTTCTACATTTTCACAAAATAATTTAGTTTGTTCAGCAAAATCACGAGATCCCTTGCATACTATTGCATAATCAAAGCGCAATTTTTATCACCGTCAATACATTCTACCATGTACCTAAATCTAATAATGGCAATGATTTCGTTCGCGTGATCGGTAATTTAATATCACAAGTTCATCAAATGATAACATATATGAGAACTCAAAGCCATTCATTTCATAAATTGAACTTATTAATTGCTGCCTCTCTAAAGAATCGCGACAAAACTATCAACAACAAAAAATAGATAACTTAGACGTTCGCGTGATCGCTAAGAGAAAATTAAAAAATCGTCAAATGATAACATGACATGACAGTTAAAAGCCATTCATTTAATAAATTCAATTAAAACTAAACCGCGAGAAAACTGTCAACAAAGACAAACAAACTTAACATAAACTACATACCTATATGTGTACATACGATTTCCCTAAAGTCTGAAATCTGTTTCTGCAGATCGGCTATGTTTACACTGTTTTTCTTGACAATGTTACTCCCGAATAGCTTAGACAGTCAACACTTCAACAAAAGATTAAAAAATTTCGTTATTTCGCTGATTGATTTTAGCTCAATTTATTATATTATTGCTCATATGAAAACACAAACTTTCCCTTGCCATTTAACTTCCTCAGAACTTCTCCATTCATTTTAAAAATACACCGTGAAATTCTCAGTCAAACTGTGTTTCCCAAGAACATTTGACCTTTTTTACCCTTCTAAATGAGCACTAATGGCTTTAGGACATATGATTGACAAGAAAAACACAAATTTCTTGAACCTTTGAAGATCAATGCCGTCTCGGACACATCCACGTAAAAACAAATTTGAAATATTGATATGTAACGTTATATATCAAAACTTAAAAAAAAATTATGACATGCCAATTCCCTAGGGAAATTAACAATAGGTCCGGGAGTACTCCCCAAAAATTTTAGTGGCGGTATGCGATAAAATCCTAACCACTTCTTGATATTTTCTTCGTATTGGCACTCAAATAATATCTTCTCAATTAAGTCCGTAATAATAAGTTCCAATGTCTGTCTTAAATTGAAACGCTCAGATCGCTTATAAAATGGTTGTTAAAATAAAAGGAAAAAAAGCCAGCGCGATTTATAAAATGAACGGTGTTTCCTAGTCACTTATTGACACTCCGGGGGGACTCCCATATAAAAATGACGGGGGTGCTGTTTTAGAATCTCGTTAGATGGGCATGGCTGAAAAAAAGGTTTTATCCCTAAGAGCTACTAATTCTAAATTTTATATGGGAGTACCCCCGGATTTTGGAGATTTGAGAGTAGATAAATTAATAAGTGGTGTAGGAGAAGTGAATGAGGATGTGCGTAGGATAATAAAATGATTAAAAGGTTGTTTGTGTAAAATACACGTATTTCAAGTAGTTGGTATTAATAGATTAATCAAAGGGCTCTTAAAGTCATCTCGTTAATGCGTTAGAACGTGAGGTTAACAAAAAAGAAGAATCTTGATTGGGGGAGCGGGGGTAAAATCGAATATTCAATCTTTAAGAAGGGTACATACACGCGACAAAGATTTTATGTACAAGGCAATAATGTCATTTTATTCCGCGAGACATTTAGTTATTATAGCAACCGGTGAACAGGGATGAAGTTCACTTTACAGTAGAACAGAAAGTGGAGTCTTGCTAAATAAAGAACGAAGAGGCTACGGTATGAAGGCTTTAATATTCATTTACAGGTGACTGCAGAAGTGGTTAGAACTGGTGGAGGCTCATCAACGGTTTTTGACTGTGAAATGAGTGCTTGTAAGCGAATGTTATAAATAGCATTATTGTGATCATCTACTGGTGCATTTGTAGGACATAAATAGGAAATATTCATAGGATAATTTTTTCTTTTGATTTTACATTAAGAACTCTTTGATTTAAAATGGCAATATCATGTTTAGTCTGTTTTCCCTTTCTCATGCGATTAAGTAGCTCTGCAAATTTTTTGGCATCTTTTTGTCTCGTTATTTCTAAATTCAAACTTGGTTGAAACTGGAAAAGATCTCCAACACATATTATGCTGATTCCACCAAAAAGCTCTCTGGTTCCCATTATTTGTTGTAATCACAAATTAAGAAAATTGAACATACCACTTCCAACCATGGAGATTTCATCAAAAATTCCGTATCTTTAGTTTTTTCAGTTGTTTCTTAATAGTATTAAGTCTGTCAGGTTGTAGTGCACAGTAGTAAAAACAACTATTCACTGGTAACTTGAATGTCGTGTGTAAAATGTATTGCCTCTAATATGGAAAGCAGCTTTCCCAGGTGGAGCTGCTTTCAAAACTTTTATAATATCATCTGGATTTTCTCCTGCAATACTATTGAAATATTTGACTGATGAGTGCTTCATATGGCAATGATTCAATATTTCAAAACCGCCAGAACAAAAGCCAAATCCATACTCTTACATAATCAAGCCGAAAGTTTTTTAGTTAGCTTAATCGGCAAACTCTTACCTTTCTAACATACTATTACATAATCATGACGCCTCAACATTTAACACCCAAAAAAAGGGAAAAAAAGAAGAAGACTTTATGGAGATTCGAACTAGATAGACTACTCAATATGAGCACATATGGATTTTAATACAGTTCTGTTTCGTAGACCAACACAAAGTTGATCCACTCATCAGTTAATCTCCATATACACTGAAGTATCGTTAAGGTTTACATCAGCAATATGATCGCGCGACATCGTTACATCAGACCGTTAAAATTCAAAAATTTAAAAATTACATGCTTGCGATTTTGATTGGCTATTTAATGTACGATCACTTATACATAAGAATGTATTTTCGTCGGTGCCTGCAAGTTGATGCGAGTTCATTGCGTTTGTTTAAGGTCGTCAATTGCGGTTTCGATATAATAAAAAACTTCTCTGTGCATAAATCACAGCGTTGAGTGAGGTTAGTGTACGCTCTAGCCTTTGCGAGTATCTTCCACGAAGTTGTAAATTCTTCTTTCTTTTCCTTCAATTGCCACAGATATTTACTTAGTTCAGTGTCATCATAGGGAACCCACGCGTTTATCAAGAATGATCATAGAATAAAGTTACAAATGGGCTTACGTGATTTAGTGTTTCATTCCAAATGTGCCGTTACTTTTATGCTGTTGAATAACCGGTGTTGAATAACTGAAATCAGTTTCTGCCGGGATTTTTAGCAGCTACAACGGTCCGATCAATTTCGAAACGATCGTGTCTGTAATTTTTTGAATAGTCTCGCATTTCACCGTCTGTTATTAAATTTTAACTTGTCAGCCGTCATGCGGGGTGGTTTCGTATTTCGGCGTCTGGAAATAGGGAGAAGAGAAAATTGACAAGGGACGAAACTCATTTGAGAACAAATATCTTTGGAAGCTGTTCCGCCTCTTAACCGTCGGAATTAGGCCGTAAACCACACTGAGTAGCATCTGAAAGGTTGAAGTTGATGTCAGACCGTTTATTTTCCGAGGAAAACACGTTATTCACTAGTGAAATAAACAAAAATCTTTAGCTCCTTTATCGTAGTATCAATGACTTAACTTGAGTGGACCGGAAGTTGCCCTACACGGTGTGGCGTTGTGTTTATCAATCAATATCTTTTGTTCAAGTGACGTTTTCCACGCGCTAAATACATGCCAGAATATTTGTCGCGCTATGTTCCTGGTTGTCTCGCGTATAATTTATTTTCCTCTTCCTTCTTGGTGCACGCTCTGCGTTCAAATACTCGATTTTAAATCGTCTATAACAGAATATCCAAGTTAGAGTTTGCCACCGTTTTTGAAATTTGACCACTAATACATCCTCGGGAGTAAAAATGTAAGTGGAATTTTTCAATATCATGTCTTTCCTGTCGCGTTTCAAATCTATTATAATCAGGCATTATCTCAAAGATTTTTTGTGTTATCACAGGGTCCTAAATTTGTGCCAACAGAACGCGTTAGATCTAATTCTTCAGGAGCATAATGCCTTCATCACAGGAGAAGCTGGTACGGGCAAGTCGTACTTGTCAGGAAGAGTGCTAACCCTGGAGCTTTCGAGTACCTCGCGCATTGCGTGGGCGACGTGGTCCACTCAAGTTTAGTCACTGATATGTCGATACAAGCTCTGGAGTTTCGACCCTTGTCACTCTCTCTCTCTCTCTCTCTCTCTCTCTCTCTCTCTCTCTCTCTCTCTCTCTCTCTCTCTCTCTCTCTCTCTCTCTCTCTCTCTCTCTCTCTCTCTCTCTCTCTCTCTCTCTCTCTCTCTCTCTCTCTCTCTCTCTCTCTCTCTCTCTGTTGAAAGTAGGGCACTTTTGGCAACGTTTCCTCTTTTGATAATAACTTCATTTCTAACAAACAAAACAGCGGTTTGAAGTATTTTTCTAAGTGACAGTGCTCCATTCTACATCTACAGGTCGTTTCAGATTTATACCTTTATTAGTCTATTTTTTATGGGTTTAATTTCCATTTTTACGTTGCAAAACTTCCCTACCGCGTGGATTGTATTATATAAAAGCCTTTTAACTGCTTTTTCGCGTGGATTGGGAGATATCCAAGCTCTTTCAACGTTTTTTGACATTCACTTATCATCCACAATTTTGTCTCTTTTAAAAAAATAGTGGCCAGAAAAATGCCGTATTATTGTATACTTCGTACCGGACTTGCGAGGTTTGGATGAAAGCTCGACATATCGAAATAACGATTTTACAGCGTCAATGACAATATCGTCACAAGATTGCTAAATTTTACGTTGAAATTTCACACAGCACTAAATGATGTAACAATCTCCCTTCACAAAAAAACTGGGTGCAAGGAAAAGCTATAAAGTGCTTTTTTTAAACATATAAGAATTTGCAATTTGCCGATCTGCCGCGTTGCATAAATGCCCTATGTTCAAACACATTCTAAATAAGGATAAAAACTGTCTCTTCTTGTGTTTTTTTAAAAGTTATTCACATCAAGAAATAATATAATAAAACGACTATTAATCCACGAGTCTTGCTAAGATAAATATCTTTTGCTGTAGAGGATATGCGACTGGGTTCTTCAAAGGAGAATAGGGCACTTGTGTAACGGTCAAGGCCGACAAGGTGGTTTACTTCAGTTTTCTGTTAATAAAGAGGAGGTTATTTTAGTATTTCAAAAAAAAAGAAAATCAAAAAGGAATTTCCCCTGAATGGAATCATTGGTTCCTTTAATGACTTTGATAAATAATTGTCTTATTTTAACGAATTAAGGGTCACAAAATGCAAAACCGAAACAAAAAAAATAGAAAACTGGTTTCTCGGAAGTGGACAAGACATTGCACATTTTCGAAGCAGAGTAGCCCAGTGCTATCCGTTTCAAAACAAGGTGAATGTATCCGTAAAGACCCGTACTAGTACACAGGTGAGGTTAAAAAGGCTCACGTAAGACCTCGCCCAAACATAACACTGTTAAAAGAGTGATTTAAAGTTTGATTTCTCACGATCAAAAAACATACCGAAGGCCGGCGCTGTAGTAGAGAATAGCTTCTCGCTGGAAAAATGCGGATCAAGGCCAACCATCATGCTACATTTGATGGCTTGTAACCAGTCTTCCTCATAAGACTAGCAGTGAACAGACGAATTGTCGCAGTCAACATCCCAAGTGACCACACCATGAGTCCGGCAATTATTATTTTTTTAAGGTGCACCAAAATATGAAAAAAAATCAATGCGTTTAAAACATTGCTACCCGTCTGATAACTACCAATAGCACCAGCGCTACGAAGTCTACACTAAGTGCACGTTGAATCAACTGTACTTTTTCATTATCCCCGACTAACAATTAAGCTGCTACAGGAATTCTCCCCCCCCCCCCCCTTCCCACCCCACACGTAGTCTACGCTCTTCTAGCTGCTTCTTTCTCAATATAAAGTCAACTACGCTAACTTAAGGACAACGCATATTCTCGTAAACCACATCTGTACTATGCAACACCCTACCTCTCTCAGAAATCCTGGCTCATTTTCTTCTTTTAAAACTGCCTTAAAACATTTTTATCGAAGAAAGTTTATAATTAATAATATTAAGATTTTAGATTTATTTTTACTTACATATAGGCTCTGTATGTAATATTTTCTGCTGTACACTATTTGTTTATAATCGCACTTCTTCAAACAGATGCTTTCTGTTTATTATGCATATTTGAAATTCCTTTCTGGAAAGCTTTAATTTAAAGGTGAGTTATGACACGTGTTTCCTGATCTGTCAAATTATTCAGTTTTAAACTAAAAAAAAAACAGCTTTTTAAATGTTGAAAACTAAATAATGCCATGCGATGTATTATCTTCATATATCTTTACTGCAAATTATTTATTTAGCAAAATTTCAACGGTTCTTTATTTGATTCGAGCGAATACCGAAGCTGGTTTTCGCGCGCAATTGATAGATCAATCAAGGCTAGTTACCATACAATAACAATAAAGATGTGGCATCACTATTTAATAATAAACTCATTCGTGCTACGTTCTTGAAAAAATCACGCGGAAAAAATTACAAATCTGACACAATCAAGGTGGCTTACTACAGTTTATAGGGGTCACCAGATGCTTCCGATAATGTCGATCACAGGTGACTATTAGTAGGAACAAGCAACGATTACTAAGTCAAACCATCGTACAAGACAGTGGATGTTTGAAATTTCACCATCCCCTGGTTAGAAGTGGCTAAAACAAGCGACCGAGTGGTTGTCAGAAGACTGGGTTATAATTATTATATGAGGACGTTTAGTCAAAAATCACCCGTATGACCCTACCTCAAAATCTTACCATTTAAACTTTGGATAAAAATAAACGCTCTTACAAGTTAAAACAAAAATCTGTAAGAGGGTTGTTCGCATATCAACGAAAATATCAAAAATAGGAATTTCGAAAAATATTTAAAATCTGTGTTGCAGATTTTGAATAAAAAAAATGTCTGCAGATCGATGTTGATGTATATTTAAAAATATCAAAAATTGAGCATAGGTCGTACGGCTAGATTTCGATAAATTTACGACCAAAAAACGTTTCGTACGATCTCCGAGTATGCGCGCTACTGCGTACACCACGGCCATTCACTTATCTGCGCGCGCGGCTGCTCGCGTGGCTGCTCGCGCATTACTAACTGCGTGCACGAAGTCAGAGCTACGTTGTTGTTTGCTTGCGTGATAAGCGTGCGCAAGGAAATTTATTGTCCCTCAAAACTGTAGTCGGCCACCTTAAATCTTACCTGCTAAGTCTAAGGCATTTCTTCAGCTACCTTAAATCAAAACAACCAGATGGCGTGAATGTCGACGCAGCTGGTGTTGAAAGAACTGAAGAAAAGGCCCGTTTGTGGTCCACATCATACAAAAAGGACAGCCAACGAAGACACCTCGAAAAAATGGATGAAGATCTTTCTAACTTGATATCACCCGAAAAGGTAGCTGAGTTTGAGCAGAGTGAGTCAGCAGGAAGAGCAATCCCCTACATTGATCAGCTTAGTGAAGTTCACTCCCTTGAATTAGTTTGGCCCGAATCGCACTTGCGGACAACTTTTGAATTATCCGCGACAATTTGGACAGAAATTGGCATACAAAATTGTTCGAGACAACTTGTCAATTTCTGAGCAAAAATTTGCAAGACAACAAGAAAAGTATATGGAAATAAACATGGAAACAATTTTATAGGTGTGGAGCACTTAGACTTTCAATCTGATGCCCCGTCCACACTAATGCGTTTTCGCTTGAAAACGCATACTTTTTTATCCGTTTTATATCCGGAGAGGTATATCCACTTAAACGGAGGTTTTCGAAAATGCTTTTCAGAGTGGAGACTTTTGAAAACGCAGGTCTATCGTTTTAGTGTGGACGGCAAAAACGGAGCTTTCCAAAAACGCTTATGTTACAACCAGTAACGCGTACTATCGCTGACGCTATGGAGCATGCGTATTGAACAGAAAAACGTCCGAGCACAGCGTGGTGAAGAAAACGCAACTTAGGATCATCGTTTTTCAGCTCCTAGTGCGGACGCAAATCTTTTTATCCGTTTTCGGGTAACCAAAAACGGAGGTTTTCAAAAACGCAATAGTGTGGACGGGGCCTCACAAAGCAACAAGCCTTTTCAAAGCGCACGTGGCTTTAAATCTCATTAGTATGTATTTTATGCGGTATGAAACTGGCTTATTTTCCCCGCTTTTTTGTAATATTACTCAGTACCGTCATTGAACACCGCTAAACATGATTTGATTCCAAAATAACGTAAAGTATCTTTTCAAGGGTTTTTCTACTTTAAGTGATTAAGATTGTTTTTGAACACCGCCATTTGCCGTGATAAACTTGAATAAAAAGAAACTTGCTGCATATTGATTTGTTTTTCTCAAGAAAGAGCAAAATGGTTAATCAAAAAGGCATTGTTATCTGGGGGCGTGATTTTGTCATGAAATGGTGCACAGCTCGCGTCTGACCAAATATCAAATGCAATCAATGCTGTTTGGCAAAGGGGAGGAATGAAATGACGTGTTTGTTCAACGATATTCTAAAAGTCCGCGGTGACTGCTGTCCACGCCAACCACAAAGAGATGAAGGAAAATCTAGCAGATGTCATGCGCACAAGGAATCAACAGCACAAAGGTAAAATCGGCTGCAAGAACAGCAGGAATCATGTATTCAGGCAGCGGCAAAACTACCCTCCATTATGAGGACATCAAAGAAAGCACCGGAGGAAGACACTTCGTCACGACGACTGAGATTAACGCATATCCATACAAACTCCAAAGGTAGAAGGGACATGGAAAGAACGTGGAACGAACAAGAAATAGTGACCGCAAGAGAGCTCTTCTGTGAAGAAATTAAAGAAAGGCTTCAATCACAATGGTGGTTGTTAGAGAGAAGATTAAGGACCACAATCAAGACGCCAATATAATTTGCGATAGATTTCGAAGTGAATGGTGTGGTAGCTACACAACAAAAAAATATGAAGAGAATGGTTCCGTAGCTAAACTGCCAGAAGAATAGGACACGTTGTCGGACAAAATAAGTCGCTTCTTATCCGGTTCTTCGGGGTTTGTCCCTGAATGGAATTCAAGTTACCTCAGCGGCAAAAACATATTTTTCAAAGAGGAAAAAATGATCTACTTCGTTTATTTGGATCAGTGATCAGGAGAGGAATTATTTCAAAACCTGATGTCAAGGACATTCTTGAAAAAGACGAAGTTGGGAAGGGACTTATGCGCAAATTTACAGTCGAACAGATTATAAACCGTTTGAAATGAGAGACGGTTAAAAAAAACGCATCAAGCTAGATTAATGCTTATACTGTAGTGTAGACTCGGATATGATATAGTACACAAATTCGTACTTAAAAATGTGGCTTTTGCTCGAATGCTTATATCATTATATGTCTTTTTCATACCTAGCAGAATTTTGGAATTTTAGGATTAAAAAAAACATGAGTGACTGATGGCCAACCAACAGATCTTAAGAGAAAGAAAGTTCCAGCATTTTGATATCCGTTTGTCTATGCAGTACACTGTACTGAAATTCATGAGTAAGCGCTGAATTAGCCCTGCGGCCCTGATGGGTATTTTAACCATTTATGGGGTTGTATTGGAGATTCAGTCCACCTTAAATTTGGGTCTGTTTTGGCCTCGTATTGTCATTTCAAACGTAGTTAGTTGGTATAAAATACCCCGGCCTCCATTAATTAAAAGGCTTAATTAGCTCGCCAAAATAGTATTGTACTCGCACCTAAACGGCCCCACTTTAAAATGAGGTTAAACATACATGTATCTTTTACTACAGTGCTTACTTTTTTTAAGATTTCTTGAATCTATATCCTTTAAAATACCGAGGTTTGTCATGTTGAAATTCATTATGCATTGGTAGTTGATTTTAAGTATGTCAGGGTTGTTCGAAAAGGCAGTAATGTCTCTGGAGAAATTTAAAATTTATAGCATGTTGTTACTGAAAAGATTAAACGGTCTTTCCTTTTCTCAGGCATGATCCAAGACGTTCACATTGGCGTTGGTGTATGTCTGAAACAAGGCGAAAACAACACGACTAAAATAAAGTTTCAACATTTTGATATTTGGTTGTATGTTTAGAAGTAGAAGACGCTTCATGTTGTTTTTTAAGGACTGAAACTAAAGAACACTTTAAATTTGAAAGTCATTGAAATTGTACTGCCTCTTGTAGTAAATTGCGTCTTATAATAATTATTTAATTATAACATTCAATCAATCAATGGTTTATTTGCCTCTTTTCTAAACTAATTATAAGGGCTTTTCGAGGAGAACCCCTGTTTAACAAGAACAACAACTCTTCGAGTAGTGAAGTCGTGCATTAAGAAGCTTTAAGGGTCTTGTTAGTGCCCCTAAGGTACGAGAATTAATTCAATATGTTGTTATAATTTGTTTTACATGTACAGTAGCTTTTCCAGTCACACTAGGTGATCCGTCACGAACGCCAAGGCACGAACGTTTCTACACTATACGTCATCATTTGAATCCTTTAACCAGTCTTTCGCAATCACTCGTGCATGAAAGGTCAACTTTAACTTTTATATTAAATACAGTCGGACCTCTATTAAGCGGCCACCTATTAAGCGGCCACTTTCCAAAGTCCCAAATTATTTGTCAGTAAAGTGCTGTATTCGATACCTCTATTAAACGGCCACCTCTAGTAAGCGGCCGCGGCCACCTTTTTGCTGTTGCAAGTTTAGTATTTATTGTTTTTTTTTTTTACCTCTATTAAGCGGCCAGCAAATTATCGTGACATATAAAATGAAGGTGATAACTGATAACAACAAGAACTGCAATTTAATCTCCACTATAATTACAAGTCACAATCCTGATAGATCCATCTAACCCAAACTGGAGGGAGGAGGTCAGAAGTGAGTTGCTAAATGATGATTTAGACGTTCAGTTCGTTTCAGAAGACACCTCAATTGATGACGACTACGACAGGGAATTAGAGGAGCCATCAATCAAGAGCCTTGCTGAGGCCACGCGCATAACCGATCAACTCCGACACTTTGCCCAGTTTCACGGTTACCAGGACCTTGCCCTATCTATCGGAAAGGCAAATGACTTGATCTCCTCGTTACAACTCCGAGCTTCACAACTGCAAACAGCAGTGACGGATTATTTTAAATAAATCGTCCGTGAAATATTTTGAGCTAAACGTTTTACACTCTTGATGCAAAAAAGGCCTAAGAAACTTGATCTTTTGTTACATAGATTTGCATATTTTTCCGTACATACTCAACACTAAAAATACTGTACTTATCGACTAAATGCTCTCCGTGTTAGAGCTAGAACTTTGCACGGACTTGAAATGCGCAAATACAGGGCACTTAATTTTTTTCAAATAAAGAATGATCCTCGCAGTTGTGAACGCAATTTAAGCAATTGCGAAAAGAAGCTTGAAAAACATTCAGGACTTCAACGGGGTTCGAACCCGTGACCTCGCGAGACCGGTGATATACTCTACCAACTGAGCTATGAAGCCACTGACGTTGGGAGCAGGTCAATTGTAGGTTCATATGTTCCCGTGAAAGGAGTGAGTGTGAGTTTATAAGTGGTGTAAGTCGTGCGCTTGGCTGGACTAATTACACACATAATTAATAGATGCCTTACATGAACATGGTTTACATCAGCCTATCATGAATGTATAAAATCAAGTCTTTAGTGTAGACAACTTGCAAATTATTATCATTGCTTACCTGAAAAAAAAAAAGATGTTAATGTTTCATATAAGAAAAATATAGTATTTTTATTATTTGGAAGAAAACATGCACAGACACTTGCTGAAATTTATAAGACATATTGGAACAGTCGATGCAAACTAATTTGATGATTTAAGATAAGTGCCGTACCTGTTCTGCAACGTTACCGAAGTGCCCTATTCAAACGCAACCAAGTGCCCTATGCAACGCAGCGAAAGTGCCCTATTCAACGTTGCAAAGATGCCCTAACGTGACCAAAGTGCCCTAACGTTGCAAAAATGCCCTACGTTACGTTGCATAAGTGCCCTAATGTGACATAAGTGCCCTATTTTACGTGACAAAAGTGCCCTTCAATCTAATTCTCTCTCTCTCTCTCTCTCTCTCTCTCTCTCTCTCTCTCTCTCTCTCTCTCTCTCTCTCTCTCTCTCTCTCTCTCTCTCTCTCTCTCTCTCTCTCTCTCTCTCTCTCTCTCTCTCTCTCTCTCTCTCTCTCTCTCTCTCTCTCTCTCTCTCTCTCTCTCTCTCTCTTAACCGTTAAAAATTTAAACTCTTAATTTAATTAATAACAAACGGTTACGTGATATGCCGCATGACGCCGAAATACGAAACCATCCCGCATGACGGCTGACAAGTTAAAATTTAATAACAGACGGCGAAATGCGAGGCCATTCAAAAAATTACAGACACGATCGTTTCAAAATTGATGGGACCGTTGTAGCTGCTAAAAAAATCCCGGCAGAAATTGATTTCAGTTATTCAACACCGGTTATTCAACAGCACCACAGTGGATCCAGAGGTCCGTTCTCTGAATATCATGAGTGAAATTAACCGCATAAACGGTTAGAAGAAGCTCGCGAGACGGATCTCTGGTCACTCGAATATACAACCTCATTTCCATGCGAGGATCTAGTTCAGAATCTGAACTAGGTCGCTGATTGGTTACTCCTACTTGTTTCCAGACTCTACCGGGAGTTAATGATGCAACAGCAACTTCGATTGGCTGGACCAAAACATTTCGCCACGGGCGCGTGAAAAACCGGTTTCCCAAAGTGAAACCACACAAACAACAATGGCGGACGTAGACAGAGATTGCGGCTTTTTGCGATCTTTAAGGCCCCGTCCACACGTATCCGGATGTTTTTGAATCCGCAACTTTTTTGTTACGCATTAGAAAATATTCGCGTCCACACGTAACGTATTCGAATCGTATTTGCCCGAATTCGCCGGATACGTGTGGACGGAAGGCCAATCCGCAACAAAAAAGTTGCGGATTCAAAAATATCCGGATACGTGTGGACGGGGCCTAAGAAACGCCGCGGATTACTCTTTATTATCCAAATTTTCAAAATATCAGAGAACCAAAGCCAGTTCAGAAAGAAGCGCTGTTGAAATTTATTTAGCGCAAGGATGTCTTGAAAAGAGTGTTGACAGGCCAGACACGACTTATTAATTTGTGTTATCGTGGAGTGTGACCTTTAGAGTTTTGTTTGAACGAGAAAAATTTTTATCTCTAGCACGGAGGCATGCTTTGGAGATATTCTCGCTGAACGATTTCGCAGACCACTGGTAGGTGACAGGAAGAGAAATAGGTGTACTGGTAAGTCTCTGCTGGTTTAATTGCGTGCGGATATCAAGGATTCTTTGTTTGTTAAATCTGTCGCCTTTGAAAACGGTTGTATCCAGAAAGTTTACTTCTTTGTCTGAGATTAATGTTTGTTTGCAAGGACAATAAAATATTTTCATGCACCTTTTCATTGTTTTGAATAGGTTCTTATTTTCAATAACCATGATTCTTCTCATTGTTTTAGAACCGAGCAGGTCATTATTGTGGTCAGTGATGTGGAACGGGGAGGTCATTATTGAAAATAATGACCTGATCGCAATAATGACCTGCTCGATTCTACTTAGTTGACCACAATAATTCTTAGGACAACCAAAATCGAAGAGCCTTTATTATTTCTGTCACTTAGTTTACAAAAGTTCTTGCATTTGTCAATTATAACTTAGCACTTACAAACTTTTTTTAGCTATTGTTAATTGTAATATTACAATTTCCATCTGAAATATTCAAAGTAATTGACCCCAAAGCATTTGGAATCTGCGTAGCAGCAACATTTTCTCTGGTTGTGGTTTCACTGGACTGGCCTTGCACTATTTTTGAAACTTTAACTAGTTGTTCATTTGTTTCCCGTTTGTAACTTTGAAGAGCTTCCGAGCGATGCCCAGTAACACCCCGAATCAATTTGTCGTTTACACCTTCTTGAGACAATCTCGAGACCGCTGTTGCTCGCAAAGAGTGATAAGTGAAATATCCCTTAATTCCAGCTTCAGCCATCGCCATTTTAATCATGGAATTGAGTTTATTATGACCCAAAGGGACAACAGAAAACCAAGCATTGTTACTTTCGTACTTTCGCAATGGCTTCAAGTAAAAAGCTTTATCTAGAGATCCTTCAGGACATCGCTCAATATGTCATGACAATTCTTACAACACATCTCTCATTTTTCTTTGGTGTTTTTGGGTACAGACTGGACGGTAACCTCAACCAAATCTTTCTCCGCGTTTATTTCAAATCGACTTTCTTCATCCTCGCCGCAGTTCACCGCCAATACAAATAAATCGAGATAAGAATTGAGCGAAAAGCAAACGAATGGCATACAAAAAGATGTTCCGAACTGTTACCTTTTGCAGTTGGAAAGCGCCTTCCCATCACCAAACTAGGCCCGCCAACCTCAAACATGTCGGTAATATCGATAGCGTCGTCTTCACAACTCTTCTGCTCAAACATATCAAGACTCTGGGAAAGAATTTAATCGAGACCATCGTCTAAAACTACCTCTTCTTTTTCGCATTCATCCACCGCCTGCGACAACAAGTCATCTAAACCATCGCTCATCATCTCGAATGAACGTTTTTCCAAATAACTGGACATATTGGCAGTAAAAGCAATATCGACTAAAACGTTATGGAACTCAGCTGCTGAACTGAAAGAAAAGCCTACAAACACTAAACCCCTTGAGAAAAGGCAGATATTCAAATTGTAATACATGAGGGCTGCAAATCCTAACGGATTTCATACAGTGTTTCTCGACTCTTTAATTAGCAAACCATTCAAGCTATTCTTGGCTTCCCTTGTTCTAAAACAATGGAAAGGTGTATTAAATCGCATAATGCCCTCGCTCCTCGGCCTTCTTAAAAATAATGACCTCGCGCTACGCGCTCGGTCATTATTTTTAAGAAGGCCTCGGAGCTCAGGCATTATCCTATATCTATCTCCTTTTTCTCAACACTATGCAGTGAAAAATGTCATCGATGTATCTTTTCCACTGGAGTGGATTTGATTCGACCGCGGCATATTGTCACGCATCGCGTTGGTCCCCAAGGTTTAAAACCGGTTTGATGAGATATCCGATCCACAAATCGCATGGAAATGAGGTTGTGTACTCGAGTGCCCAGAGGTTTTTATTTTTTCTCGGCGCGTTGCGCGTCGTTGTCGCGGTTTCGCCGCTCAACTTCGCCGTTTTTACTAAAAAATAAATAAAAAAACCTCTGGCACCCAGGGTACAACAGCACAAAAGTAACGGTACATTTGGAATGAAACACTACATCACGTAAGTCGATTTGCAACTTTATTCTATGATCATTCTTGATAAACGCGTGGGTTCCCTATGGTGTCATTACGCTTTTTCTCATGTTTAAAAGACGTTAGGTGGTTCCGCCATCTCGTTTTAAAATCTGTGGCTGTAAGGCCCACATATGTCTCGCTCTTTCCCCTGGTGGTGACTGTGGCTTGGTACACAATTTCTTTCAGCAAGCATTCACCTTTTAATGGACACTCATTCTTGTTTCTACAGTTGCACATTTTTTTGGTTTGTTCTTGTTCGGGTTGTGTGGCTGTCTTTAAGATAGCTTTGTTGTGTCCGTCTATAATTTGTTTCATGTTTGGTGTGCACCTGTAGCTTAGTTTGATGGTGTTTCTATTGAATATTTTCCTCAATTTGTGGTCAGTTGGGAAACATTTGCCAATTAGGTTGATGAACGCCCTTCCTATATTGGTTTCGACGTTTCCGTTGAAGGGTGGGTTAAACCATATTATATTTCTCTGCCTTTTGTTTTGGTTTGGTGTTCTTTGCGGTGTACTAGGCTCGAACTTAAGGTTGTAGGAATACCCGCTCTTGCGTAATGCTTCCTTGTATAGAGGTGCTGCTTCATTGAATACATCTTCATCAGATGAAATTTCAGATAGCCTTCTGTTTATTGCTTTAGGAATATTTCTAATAATGTTCGGCGGGTGGTTTGATTTGCTATGTACATAGAGTGGGAAAGAAAGCCGACCAAAACAGGCTTACCAAAATTGACGCCAAAGTAAGAGAGATCACTAAGAAGCTAGAAGTAGATGACCGGGTTGAGGCAACGGCTGCGAAAGAGGCGTTTATTACACTAAAAGACCACAAGGAGAATTTCGATAACAAGCCCACGTGCCGACTCATTAACCCATCGAAACAAGAGATAGGCAAAATAAGTAAACAAATTCTTGAAAAAATCAACCGGAAACTAGTAGACGCTACAAGCGTAAACCAGTGGAAGAACACATCTTCTGTGTTAAAATGGTTCAAGAATTTGTAGAATAAATGCGACTCGGCTTTTATAAGCTTCGATGTAGTGGAATTTTACCCTTCGATATCCGAAGCGCTGCTTAGACATGCCCTTGACTTCGCGTCAGATTACGTGACCATTTCCGACGATGAACGCCAAACTATCATCCAGGCCAAGGAATCACTCCTTTTCAACAACGGTAGCCCATGGCAGAAGAGAAATTCCAGTACACTTTTCGACGTAACCATGGGAAGCTACGATGGAGCTGAGACTTGTGAATTGGTTGGATGCTACCTCCTGTCACAACTTAAGCAAATACCTGACATCGACATCGGCCTGTACCGTGACGACGGCCTAGCAGTGCTTAACTCGTTGACTAAAATTAATTGCTGACTCGCTTAAGCTATCTGCTTTCATGCCTTAAAATTAACGAGATTCAATTCAATTGAGCTGACTCGCTTAACTTTAAGCGACTTGGAAAAGCAACTCTGTTCACGAGATTTCCGGTTGTCACTCGCTAAGCGACTTCACTTATATTTTTAAACATCGATCATTCATATACAGCTGTTTGATTAAACGTTGTCACTGATCGGTCTTACCCCTACGCGACCAGACCGAAAGGGAGTATGGGTGAATTAAAATGCATGATTAATTATTCTATATCGCGTTTACAACGGAGAACAAAACTCATGTTTGTCTTCGCGTGTTACGCAAAGACAACCAGAGTCGCTTCGATAAGGACGTTCCGTATTTTGATAATGTGCAGTTATTGAATGTGAATTGATTTCTCCCCATAATCCTTTTCGGTCTGGTCGCGTAGGGATGAGACCGATCAATGACAACGTTTAATCAAACAGCTGTATTCCATAGAGCCCGGTCTGTTAAATGTCGTTTGATGTTTTATATTTTCTTGTAACGTTTTCAGATGTGGGGGGCTGAAATATCTGTTTTCCGCTTTTGTGGTACATCTGTTAGTGTTAAATGGGCTAATTAAGTAGTTGTCAATGCTTGTTAAAGGAAAGATTTAGCGCAGTTGTATGTTGTTATCGATATCGATGTTAAATATTTTAGAAAGTGAAGCGGACATGATTTTTCTTTTGTGGAGAGTTGAAAAAGAAATGGCTGCATAAGTCAATGTTATACATGAATGGGTTATTTACGAATATATAGTAGTTCTGTTTTTCTTTTATTCGAAAGTCGAGAGTTTTCTATTTCCGGTATCACGTGTTTAATAACTATTAGAGATTAAAGGGTTGTTTTTGAGTTTAAGAAATTAAGTAGTTTGTATTGGATTGCTATTTAAAGTTAATTCTTGGAAAAACTGTCAATTGATATTTTTTTGGTTTTAGGAGTGTATTGTACGTTACGAATGAAGTTGTGTTTTTTTTTCGACTTAACGTGTGTAGAATTTATCTGTGGTTGAAACCACAGAAACAATAAATTCTAGATAAGAAACAATCTGTCAGGCGATGAGGTCATAGCTCTAAAACTGGATCAATCAGGCAAATCGCGGGGAGCCGATAGATTTCCGGTTGAACTTTATCGTCGCTTCTGGGGTCTATTAATTCACGATTTACTAAATTACTCTTTTAAACACGGATCAATCTCTCACACTCAAGGTCAAGGAATTATCCGCCTGCTTTACAAGAAGAACGACAAGTTAGACTTGAAAAACTGGCAACCAATTTCTCTGTTAAACAAAGATTATAAATTTGTGCTAAAGTAATCAAACATACGGGATTCCTGACCGCAGTATTTTTAAAAACCTTTTTCTGATCCGGTGTGACGGATAGTTTTGCCGGTGTCGGACTAAGGAAAGCCTTTAGGGGAATCGGCGCTTGATAACCGGTGAAAACTAACTCAAATGGGCAACTCGCTTGCAAAGGAGAGCCGTCTCTCTCGGTAGGTACGGGATTAAGCCACGAACTGGTACGCAACAGAAAGGCGATCAAGAAACCTGACTTAATTAATTGGTTCAAACAGCGTTTATTCCTGACTTGTGAATTGACGATGTAATCCAACGATGTAATCAAACGATGTAATCCAACTAACAATTGCAAACTAGGTTCTTATATACGTAAGGTACAAGTGTTCAACACAAAGGAACATAATGAAAGTGTCAAGCGAAATTCTTTGAGCTAAGCAAAAGTAAATTTCAAAATATATTTTTAACCCAAGTGTCCATTGTTCATAAAACTATTTTTAAAAGTAATCTACATTTGAAAACCCTAAAACAAAGAAGTAGCAGAAAAGCCAAGTTGGCAAGCGGCTTTTAAGCACGTAATGGTGTCGTATCAATAGATTTGCAAGGTCGGCAAATAACTTGTAAGGCACGTACTAGCGATGTACCATTATCGAGTTATTCACCTACAACAAAAGCTACTAAATTTAACTTCGATGAGTCAGCTAAACTATTCATACTGAAAAAAACCAAAATGACACCATTACTTGCCAAGTTGTTGATTAGTTAATTAAAACTGAAAAAAAAAACACCGTGAATGCCGGACGAGACTAATTTAGAACAATAATAACAACTATTGTGTGTACAGCTTGATACGTGAAAAATCGGCTAGACATAACTTAGAATATGATAAATTTACTAACAAGGTGTCAACTTGAATAGACACCGCGGAGTTGTGGAACGAACCTAATTAAAAACGATAAATTAACTCAAGGTAAACTATTGTTCAGAAGGTAGTACATTTTAGTATGAATAAAACCACGACCTGGTACAGTAATTGAATGCTTTTCAAAGAGGTTAAAACAATTAAATTTCGATGAATAGCACAAAAGCTTATAATAAAAGCGAATTTCATACTAAGCAAAACCTTTCACAGCTGAATGCGGTGTAAACAAAGCTAAAATGATCCAGCTGTTGATCTAATACCAATAGCAAAACTTGAAAAACTACCAAATAGCGAAGATAGCGAAACGTGAAAACTGCTAACAGCAAAGCGTAAACTTGAATTCTATTCGTAATATAAGCTTAATAATACCGTCAAAAGTGAAGTAAATACGTCTTTTCCACTCAACATTTCTAATCGCACAAAACTCTTTAAATTCTCGTACATATTGCCAATTTCCTCCTAACACCGGGATACAATCGACTATGTAAATCATAAACAGCTTTCGGCCGCTGTTATTGTCTGGATCAGGAAAAGGCTTTCGACCGGGTTAATCACGGCTTTTTGCAACGCGGTTTAGAGCGCTTTATCTTCGGCCACAATTTCCGGCGCTGGGTAAACATTGTTTACACCAATAGGAACTTTTTAACAGTGAACTCTCTTAACTCATAACTCTCATATAACAGTGAACTCTCGTAACTCCGGGGCGACCGACACAACAGTCATTTGTATTCCCGATTCAACTCCAGACATGTCCTCAAAAGAACCAGAGACTGTTATCATAATACTGTTACGTTTTTAGAACAACGTACAATAATTCACTCACTAGTTTTCTCGTTATTTATGTTCATATTGGCGCCAGAACAGCAACCATAACTATGGGAATTATACAAACCTCCGGTCAGGAAGTAAAATTGCAGTTTAATACCGATGCCTTGGATTTTATTTATACTAGACCAGAAATCCGCAAACATTTCCTTCCAGCAGAAATTTTAGCTGTCTCCGCAACCCGCAAAAAATTTCCTCCCGCAAAACAAATTCAGTCGGACAATCCGCAAAATTTCCTTGTGCACGGTAGCTAAATCAACAAAACTATGACGTCTTTCCCATACTATTGCACAATCAAACCGTAATAGCAATGAATACAAAAAAACGCAAAGTTCATGCTATTTTGCTCTGCCATACCGCTCATATTAAAACACAAACTTTCCTGTCCCATTTAACTTTCTTAAAACGTCTCCATTCGTAAAATACACCGTGAAATTCTCAAACTGCGTTTCCCAAGAAAACGCATTTGACCTATTTTTACCCTTCTAAAGCAGCTGTAATGGCTTTACGACAAATGATTGAAACTGATAGGTAACGTGAAATATCGAAACTTAAGAAGGACTAATACCTTTGCGGTAACGTAATGTGAGATATGACAAGGTCATGACAAGTTCTGACATCCCAATACACTAGGGAAATTAACAATAGGTCCAGAGATGCTCCCCAAAACTTTTAGTGGCAGTATGTGACGCCCTTCTTGAAATCCTAACCGGTTTAACCAACCATATCCTCAATGCCCTAATATAGCTTCTATAAAGAAGAAAGAAGAAATCCCCCGGACAAAAGTCCACAAAATTCTGTTAACAACTTTTGTCCCTTTTTGTTCGTACTGATTCTGAAATCTCGTTTAATGCGCATGCGCATTAACGAGATAAAAAGGTGAAACCCATTCTCGTCCCCAGAGCCTTCGCTTCGTTTGGTCAGCGGAAAAAACGAAGGGCTCTGGTAACAGTGCCTTCAGGATGTCGTAAAATCCACGACATCCGTTAGCTCATGCCTAATGTATTAATGTACTATTGCGCTTGCTCAATGCCAGAAACCGGAAATAATAATAATAATAAAAAACTTCCGTGTGTGCATTCTCGTCCCCAGAGCCCTCGTTTCGTTTGGTTGAGCTCTGGAGACGAGAATGTTGTGTGTGTGGAATGGCGTTCGAAAGGACTGTACAAGACTTAACAAATACAGGAAAACATCGAGCTATAAAGGAAAGAAGAAAAGCTTTACGTGCTGCTGTTATTTAGAAGAAAGATTGTCTTTGTATTTTGCCTACTGGTTTTAGAAATTTCTCGATAAGTCAACCGATTTCTTTCGTTTGGGATCGCTCGAGCTGAAGTTGTATTTATCGTTTCGCCACTGAACGCTATCATATCCGACCAAATCAGTTGATGGGACAGCTAAGTTTGTTGATGGACACGATGTGGTCATTCATTAGGCTTATTTCATCGAACAGTGATAAGAAATACCGAGGAAGTTTTGTTTTGCATTGGTTTCATGTTATTTTAATTGGGCTTCGAGTGGCCTTCGCTTCCCTAGATTTGCATTTCAAGTTGTAGCAAAGAGTACTACCTAATAAAGAAAATATAACTTGCTTACGAGAGTGCTGATAGCGTTGTTGTTGTTGTTATTTAAAATGGTAACCTAGTGGTAATATTTTTTTTCACCCTTGGGCTTTCTTCAGGGTTTCTGCCTCTCCTTTAATTAATACTCGTCCCTTTGCGAACAACATACTTCTTTAATATCCGTGGCCGCTTATAGCTTCGTCTTCCAAGACACATACTGATTATTTTCGGAAATGAATCGGTCATATTTAGCGACATTCAGATCCCGTTATACTTTGAAATTTATCAGCCGTATCTTTACCTGCTAAACCAAATAAAACTGGGTGTCGTATGAAGGAAATAACAGTGGTGACAAAACAACCCAAACGGCTTGAAATACTCCGAAGGACAAAAGAATACACCAGAGGTGAGTTCAATAGAATCACTTTATTAAATTAATGCCTAAATTTCGCTTAATTGAGCGTTCGAAATCTACGTTATTTTTCCCCATACAAAGTCTTAAATGTTTAAAATGGCCGCCGAGTAACCCAATACCGCTTTCATCGAAGGGTCACGTCCCGTCTCACACACCGCAAATAATTAACCCTTCGCTTTCTCGTGACTTGAGCTTGGGCTGCCTGTGCTTCAACATTTGAAATTCAACCGGAAGTAAATCCTTATGCGTAGAGGAGTAAAAGTTTTTACCTTGTTGCGCATTCATTTTTAAACGGCCAATCAAAAAATTCAAATTTTTGTCCGTTACGAGAGCTACACGAGACGCAATTAAAAAAAAAAACCGTGGAGCTCTGGGGACGAGAATGGGTGAAACCCGTAAGAAAAATTATAGCCTAACATAGCGAGAATGCGGCTGTTTCTGGCTGTAAAGTGATTTTTATGGCGTGTATTGAACGAGATAAAGCGAGACACCAACTTTGTCTCGCTTACGCCTAAAACGAGCCATTCGTATCGGTCTTGTCGCGGCGATGATCTGGCTAGCATTTAGCGTGATTGAGCAGGACTGATTTCATCCGATTTGTGAAACGCAACAAGACATTTGTCAGTCTACTCTGGACGAGAATTAAACGTGACAGAGAGAGAAAGCAAATCTGTATTTTTTAGAATGCGTTTATTTAGCTAAACACTTAAACTCACTCTGCACTCTGGGCGAGCATTGAACGTGACAGAGCGGGACATTTTAGAATGCGTATCTTTAGGCTCACTCGAGCACTCACCAAATTCACTGCACGCACTAAAAACGGCAAGCAATTCGAAAAATACATTGGCAAATAATTTTCCCAGTCTGATGACATTCCTAAAAGGGGATGTTTTATCCTGTAGATCAATAACTTTTAGTATTATAGCGAACATATTTATGTTCACTTCGTATCGTAAGTCCCTTGGGACTAAATTGAACCCATTTGTTAACCTTTTGTTTGAAATGTGATTGGCTAGTTCGCGGTGGCATGTTTCAGGTTTTGCGTTAGCGGTAACACATTTTTCTACACTCAACAAAGATGTCTCGATTCTGCAGAGAAGAGAGTTTCTACACTAGATAGAGCAGCGTAAATTAGTGGAAAGCTTTCTGCTTTGTAATACATGCAGAATTTGGGAAAGTATTCCCTCCATTTTGTTGGATCATTTTGATCATTTGCAATCTGATATTTTAACGAATTATGCTGATGGAGGCTTCCAATGTGGAACCAAGCGTATGGCTTCTGCCGTTAGGATCTCTAGTCTTTTTGGAAAAAAAAAAAGAAACTGGTTCTTTAGGACTCATGGTTTATTTGATAACATAACGCCCCGAAGAGTGAGAAGAGAGAATTTGAGGTGAACATTTACATTGTACATGGAACGTTAATGAAACGTGATTTTCTTATCGTTCATTGTTCTTCAGTGATAATATTTGCTGCTAAAAGCATAATCAATTTTGAATGACGCAGGCTGGAAAACTTCAATTTTAATTAAATGAGAAATATAACATGATCTTTATGTTAACAATCACTTTGACCGAGGTCAAGGATACTTATATTATTCTCTTTTGATAAAAACAGCTAGTATTAGTATTTGTTTTACACAGGAAAAAATGAAGTGACATTTATTGAGATAACTTATAATGCATTTGTTAAAGATGTTATTGCTTAAATGTTATAAGCTTATTAGTATTTTGTGAAAGAAGGGTTGAAAGAGCTAACGGATTTAATATGTACCTTGGAGTCTAATTATAAATTATCTTCTATGATTTTTGTTTGATGAAGTGTTATCTTGTATTTAGTCTTGAATAAATTATTACTAGAATAGATCGCATGTACGAAACTCTAAAGGTACCACGTGGTAATGTTTTTCCCGCCGTTTCTCGATTTTAACCCGTGAATACGCGCATGCGTAATGAACGGGTTATTGGTAACGGAGACAGATATGCAAATGAGCACTCGCTCACTCACTCTTTTTATCAGCTGTAAACTCAGTGGCGTAATGCTTGTCACGAATACGTTTCGTAACTAGAACAGCGTAAATCCAGCAATAACAATAACTAATTTGTTGTAAACGAATATAAACAGCAATAAGTTTAAAGATGTTTCGCATTTGGAGTCTTTAATGCGACATAAAATCGATCTAAAAGGATTTTCTAATCGAGACACGCGTTTTGATGCGTATTTACCGCTAACACAATTAAGTCTCAATTGAGCATGTGTTCCTCGGTGGTCTCGTTGGCTAAGGCGCTGGATTTTACTTGGAGGCCCGGGTTCAATTCACGGCCGTGACTCTTCTTCTTCTTTTTTTTTTTGTTCTTTTCTTTTCCCTCGAACTGGACATTATGAAAGTGATTTCCTTTATTTGTTTTTGTTTTTTTGTTTTTGTTTTTGTTTTTTTTTTTTTTTGCAGTAGCATATATAATGGGGGTTTTACGACGGGCGGATCATGCAGATCCTCATAATAAAAAAATGTAATATGTAAATACGGACGTCATCGCCGTAGACAATAGGGTTAGAGGGCCTGTTCAAGCTTGTTCGAGTCAGTAAAGTATGACATAGGAGTTAAAAATATGACATACGAGAAATTTTGACTGTTTTAGCTGTCTTGACTTTTTTTTTTTGTTCTGCTGTTTTCTATTGTCAATGAAATAATTATATTGTAGAATTATATTGTATTGCAGAGTTGGGTAGATACATGCTCTCGTCTTTCTAGTGTTCGCTGTCTATTCTATGTAAAACTTAATCTTAATAAAACATTGTTTCTCTCTCTCTCTAGAAGACGATGGTTAAAAGCGGTTTTCGCACCATTCAAATGTATGAATTGCTAGTTTTATGAAGGACATTCGATCCATAAATTGTGGTGTATTTTAATCGATGATTTCAGTCGATTAAGTCTATACTCTTTATTTATCACTTTGACTTTCCGGTAGCTTCAAATTTTAAACTTGTAATTATGCGAACACTGAACTATAAATTTGCCTGAAAAATTAACACTTCGGAAAATTAACAAAGCAACTAATTTCGCGCGCGAGCTAAAACAACAAAACCACACTTTGTTAAGTTCAAACTAAATTTATTGATAACAAACAAGTACAGAATTATACAGGCAATTTAAAAGCTTAGTTGGAAAGGAACAGGCAGAGTTGGCCAGCCCAAATGTGTCAACAAAAAGCTCTAGCGAATTTTCAATTAGCTGTGTGTGTATATTTTTACCGAGCTACAAATGTTAACAAGCGTTGATCTTATAATGTCCATAAGCCAGTGTCTCACATCCGTTTTGTGAAATATAGCGTTTGTCATCATAGGGAGATAGACTTGTTTTGGTCAAAGTCACAGAATAGAGTTGATGATTCTCGCTTCGAATTTGGTTCATCCGTGCCATCTGTAGCTGTTTCTCAAAGAGACAGCTCTTGTAGTCCTGGTGACGAATCGCCCGCTTGGTCGCGTTCTTGGAAATTCTTTTCCACCGGTTTGTTCTCTTCAGTGAACAAGATTGACTACATTTTGGGTTGAAGACCAACAAATTCTTCAATTGGAATTCCTTTCGTTTCATCTTTCATTTTCCCTAGGACCTTTTTATTTCTCGCATTGTACAGGAAATGTTCTGCTGGATATTCTGAAGTGTCAAAGGAATCCAGATCTTCTAGAAAATCACGGTGCAGGTCATCTGTCTTCATATCATAACACAGGCTGTCAGTATCGGTAAAAAGTAATTTGGACTGAGATCCGTATTTTGAAGCCATGTAGTTATAATGGCAATCGTACAACAGCACTTTAGAGAGATCAAGTATGGCAAAACCAACATAAATGGGGCGATTCAGGTACAACGTAGTCTTCTTCATGTTAACAGCGGCCAGGTCTTTAGAGAAGATGCGAAATGAGTCAAAGGAAGGTGATGCGGCGAGCTTGATTAGTTTTTCTTCGTTAGTGACCACCTTGACATTCACTCGCTTTCGGAGGTTCTCCATAGTTTTTCCGAACACGGAATTGTTAAGGAGCTTGAAAAAATCTTTCTCAAAGTCATTTGTCGCCATTTTGCGTTTTTCTGTTTTTAAGTCGATGTAACTCTTCAACCACGTGCTCTGTGCAAAGCCCAAAACTCGGTGAATCTTTGTCAACTTCATGCCCAGGTTCAAGTGAAGAATGTAGCTTTTTTGTTGCAGAGATTCGGCACTAGTTTAGGTACCGATGCGTCGCCCAGGTTCAGGTCTTCATTCGGCTGTTTACGGTAGGGAGAAAGCATGTTGGAAGTGACTTTCATTTTCTCTGGCGCCAATGGATAATCCGAATGCAAGTCGTGAAGCTCTGGTGGGTATTCTACCTCCAGTATAAAACCCTCCTCGCAGTCATCAGCCACATCCAGCACATCTAAATCTTCGATTTCGTTTTTAGTCAGCCAAACAAAAATCGTGGGTCGAGAGCGGTTGACTCATTGCCCATCCATACAAGTTGTTGGCATCTAGGTACATGATATAGTGTTTGTCCTGAGCTGCATCATAATCAGGGACATATGGATTGTTCGCTTTGCTGTTGCGATTACTGATCATCGAGATGCCACCACGTATGCCCTCCTCTACGAACAAATACATGTCTGGGTCGGTCAAAAGTTCAAGTTCTACATTGGTCATCTTGAGACAGGCAGACCAAGCTAGAGAGGGCAAGGTTAAAAAGTATGCGGAGTCCAACTGGTAGTAGTTGAGGCAGATGCTCCGAAAGTTTTCAAATACATCGGCCAATAAAAGCACGTCTGAGAGAAGATACAAGTCGTGGTAATCGCCAAGATTTTGCATTTGAAAGCTTGTAAATTCGGTTTGTGCATGTTGATAATCGTCGTCACCAATGGGCTCCCCTGTTAGCTTGCTGTAGAATGATTCTTTGGGAGGCAGCTGATGTTCTTGGAACCTGTTCATAGAGTCCATATAATCGTACGGGTAGCCACCTTTTCTCAGCAATAGGGGAACTTTACTTTCTTCAATATAACGCTTGAGGACTTGAAATTTCTGATCTCATTCCTTTGCCAAGTTACACACAAGCTTTTCCTATGACGCATTCATAAACTGATATGAATCAATAAAATCCCAGTGTCCGATCGAGAAGGAAATGTACTTTTCCATATTGTTCGTAATACCGTTAATGGTCTTGTTCTTTAACTTTACGACACCTTGCATAATGAGGTGGGAGTCATACCCTCGGAGGTTGTAGAAAATCACAGGTATCCTACCGGTAAGTTAAGTTCAAGTTGCAGCCGTTATGGGCAGCACCTCTAAATTTACCAGTCATGTGACAGTGATCGCGAACTCTGTCTGCGCCCAGCTCTTCTCTACAAATGTGGCAATGAGTTGCTCGTTGAAACTGCTGTTCTTCAGAGGGAATGATTTGTATAGGAACAATCTCATTCAAAAGGGTTTGAATACGCTGTTCTTCTTGCAGTAACGAATCAAGAAATTTGTCCACAGCATCTTCTCCGCGGTAGACGACAGGAGGTTTACAGTAATCCGGCCTTTCGGAGACAACGACATACGAGAACCCACAGGCTTGGTGATTTTGGAACTTCTCAGTCGATGACTTGTTGGGGTCTGGAGAAGAAGACTGAGTCTTGGTGGTAAGACTTTCAAAATCAGAATAGATGGCAAATGGTACTCGAAGCTGCTTGTGAAAATCTTTAAACTGTAGAAACATGTTGTCATCACTCGGTAGCTCTATTCTCTGTGGACCATGCTGACTGCAGATACGCTTGTGATCTTCTAGAAGCTGCTCTCGAACAAATCTGTGGAGACAGTGAGGGCAGTAATACATTCGGCCTTTATGTCGCGTTTGACTTGAAAGAAATCGCTTGAGATTTCTAATCAGACAATAATGCCGTTTCTCTCCTAGCGAATACAGCAGTAAGTTGACATGAACGCGGAATCGCTCCTTGCTGATATATACAGGAAATGAAACATCTTGCTCAAATCCAAAGACATTGACAGAAATCTCGTTTTGCTTCTCAAATTTTGGGATTTTATTGACAGGCATCGGAAACTCAATGTCATTAAAGTTTAGTTCCTTTACGTGTGGTTGATAATGATGAATGCGTTCAGGCTTAGACCTGTAAGGGATTGGATGTAAAGCTGCCAAGACGCTCCACATGAAACATCTGTTGTCGTTATTCTTGATATTGATAATCACCTTCCTGTTCTTTAACTTCTTTGGAAGAGGGAGGTAGCTTGATCCTTTCAGAGGCTTGTACTGAGCCACATTCAAATCAATATTTAGTATTTCAGAGAGCATCCAACCACTTCCCTCTTTCTGATAAGTTGCAAAGACGCTAAAAATCTTCTGGTTAACTTCGTTAAGCTGTTCGTCTATTTCGTGTGGGTTGACTGTTGTCATGCATAAACTTCGAAAGTGTGGCTCTGAGACCAAGTCAAAACCATCTACTTTTGGTTTCACAAACTTGACTTGAACGCTGATAAACCACATTATTCCCTTCTTAGCGACAAGTTCTTGTTTCAGATAGCGGAAGAGCGGCTTCTTCTTGCTATGTAGAAACAGCCTTAGATCGCGTTTCTGCTAAATTCCAGGTTTTAACTTGAAGGTCTTCAAAGTATCCTTTAAAGCCTAGGTGAAACCGCAAGAATCCCCAAAGTTGTCGTGTACATCTTCATTATCGGCATGCGAAGACGAACTATTGACCGCTTTGTCATCTAGTTTGATTTCTTTCCTTGCTGAACCGTCGTTGTCAGGCTCTTCCGCGGTGAATTTTCGCTTGATGCCGTTATCAGAGATTGGCTTCTCGAACTCACATACTTTCTCATGCTCTAAGCACTTATCTTGGCGATAAAACTTACGACTGCAATGCTGACACTGGTGTGTCTTGTCTTGAGAATGTTTCTTCATGTGGCGCTTTAAGAGCGACGGTCAGGAAATACCGAGCATTCGATGGCAACACTCGACAAATTAGTTTCGCTTATTTTCTGCTTACAAAGAGCCACTGAGTAGGGAAGAAATTTGATGTATTTCATTTTCTTCAGGAACGCATTATTTCTGAGAAAACTGAGAAAAACAAATTTGACCCGCAACAATCCCGAAAGTACCCGCACGCAAGTCTGAAATTGATATTTTTCAATGACTTCTCTTCGTCAAGAAAATAAAATCCTAAGGATTATTATACCGTTTATTAATAGTGGAAGTGCCTCACAATTAGAACAAATATATAACTTTACTTTACTGTTGTTTATAAAAGCAAAAAATGCGCAGGAAACTGCTTTATTTTTAAACGGAAAAGATCCCGCAAATACCGTTAAAATTCAAATGTGTTTCTCGCTATGTGGTATAATTCAGATTTTTTCTTAAACTGTGTCAATGGAGTAATTGAAGGTTCTTCTTGATAATGTATTAGAATCAGCTTGGGTTTTTTTTACAGTGCTTCACACGACGCTTTTGAAGTAAACCATAATTCGTTTAAAATTTCTACAACGGCGAGTAAACAACGGTTGTTGCGTTACCGTGACACCAAGCTGGGTTTTTTCATATCCGCCACGACGAAAAGCGTACTGAAAACGATTTCGTTTTGAGCACTTATTCGTTCTCTTTTTAAAATACAATAAAGGCTTTGGACTGACAAGGGAATGATGTTGTTTTTTTTCTCACTTGGGCGGTGAAATTTTTCAGCTTTGATAAGATTTGTCACTAATCAGGAATAAATATCGGGATGCAGTTCAGTTGGCTCTGGTCTCAGATGACATAAACCTGTTTAACTTTTTAACTTTTTTTGCTTATGCCTTTGGTAGAATGCACACCAAAATAAAGGTCGTATAGATGCTTATACTTCAATACTTTAACAGAATTTTTTTTCTACAAACTAGGAAAAATGACTTAGATATCGCATTGCTGTTTACTGAAGTAAATAAATTGAATTAGTAAATTGAATCTAAAAATGGGATAAATTTAATTAGCGAAGCTTGAAAGTAAATTGGACTGAATTTGCTTTGCTTTTTTTTGTGATCATGGACGTAAAGTGCCGTCTTTTAGTTCTTTAGTCGGAGGTTCTTGCTCTTATGACCCTAAAGATAGGAGCAGATCAGCTGAGGTTATTCCATTTCTAAACTGCAAAAGGGACATCGCAGGTCACACAGTCAAGTCTTCCTTGTCAATAAACCGACGTTAGAGGGTAGAAACTGAAATTAAACTTATTCTGGGAACAGTTGTTATATCCTTCTCTACGAGATGGGTCTTGAAGATCTTTCCAATAATAAAGGGCCAAATACACGATGGACTTGTCTTTATGGCCGGAAATGCAAAACGTGATGTAAATGCCTGGAAATCGCATTTAATAGTTTCGTTGTGTTCGGTAAAACCAAGATAAAGCAAGATTAGACATCCTTCAACATCTGGACGACACGTCAGTTATACAGGATTGGGCCATGCCATGGTTTATTCCTCGAAAATACCGGGAAAGCCAAACTGATTGGTTTGGGAAACGTGGCATTCCCTGGGAAGTGACTGTGGCCATGTGAAAGGAAAGTACCAGTAATGGAAAGTACGAAACCCTCACACTATGCCATGTGTTTAGAAGTTGTGGCCAAGATAGCTGTACTGTGCTCTCTTTTCTGGCTGACGTCCTCAAAGATTTGAAGGTTGTTATGCCACAGTTACAATATGTGTACTACTGCAGGCAAGACAATGCTGGTTGCACAATCAGCCTTGCATGTATAGTTGGAAACCGTTCATGGTGCGATTGTCAAGCGCATACATTTCTGTGACCCACAGGGTGGGAAAGGGGCCTGTAACAGGAGGTCTGCAGCTATAAAATCCAGAAATGTTATAAATTCCTGAATTCCGGAAACAGAATCGAAACGTCGGATGAAATGAAAGAAGCCATTTCGTCATCCGGTGGAATGTCGTCGGTCCGGGTTACTTCATGTGGACCCCCCCACAGCTAGAGCCTCTTTAAACATCAAGCTTTAGGCAGTTTAGGAGAATACAATGACAATTATTACGCTTTGGAAGGAATTGGCCAAGGAAAACGCATTCCTTGTGAGAAGCTGAATGCGTCTGTAAAATTCAGAAATTCCATCGATGCTTAACTGACTAAATAAAGAAGTTATTACAGGGAATTTTACCCCTGTAACTCCAAGCGCAAACTGTCCCTAGACAGGAAAGCGAGGAAAATGGTTCCAGTAAAAGCTCGAGTGGAGAAACAGAAACAGAAACAGAAAAGCCCATATGCTCGTCTCTTTTCGTGCCCAGAAGAGAGATGTATGAAGTGTTACCAACGTTACTCAAATCTGCAACAGCACTTCTTGTCCTCACCTCCCGCCTCGATTAGCCAAAGCTAACCGCGGGTTGCGTGGAAAATTTCCTTTTTTCCCTTTTAGTTTACTTTATTTATTTATTTATTTGTTTATTATAATAATAATTTAGTAATTGTAATTGTATTTGTAATTGTAATAATAATTGTAATAAAGTTGTTGTCTCTGTCTCTAATTGTAATTAAGTTGTGTCTCTGGGAAACACACCCTTGCTCTCGAACGAGAACCACTCCTAGACCAAGCCGTCTATGGATATGCAGAGAGACTAGATGTTCAAACGGTGGGCGTCCCCTGTGTACGAAATGTCCAGGAAGTGCCTAAGAGGTGCCACTACAGTCTACTCTCCCATTGGGCTGGGCATTAAGATCATCCCAGATACGAATAACACGTTTTAATGCAAGACAGCAAGAGTACTTTTAAGAGTACTGTTAAACAACAACGTTCCGACAATATTGGTGAGAACACGGGTCGCAAAGCTGGTCCAGATGTTGTTGTAAGAGATATGATACAGGCAAGAGGAAGTGACGGAGAACGACTATTCAGCAGCGATGAATTCCTTACCAGCCAACAAATAACCAGCTTTTTCAGTCGCCTTTCTACCAAAAAGAGCTTACTGGACAAGGATGGTATAGACGAAAATGACGACGAGGCCGCGGAGTTCGAGAGTAGCCTTGAAGACCTAACAAAAGACGTGCGGAGGGAAGTTTCGTTACAACATCCAATTGTGTTTGACTGTCGTAATATCTGTGACCTTGTTAAAGCAAGGCAAACTGAACAAATCTGGCATACCAATGCTCAGGAGATTGTGCGAGCACTTCGATATAGACGTCAGTGAGATAACAGTTGTGACGCTGACAAACTGTCCACGTTTTGTAGCAGCTGCTGATGTCAGCAGTAAATTAACATGATCAGGTCTCGCGTGATCTCCCTGCTCTGATTCTTTTTGTTGGAAAATGACGCGATTTCCGTTTTTCGTATTAACCTTAAATAGGACTGAGTACACTTTATTTTCTTTCAGAGATGGATGAGCGACCAAAACACGCGGAGGCATGCGAAAATCGCCTGCCGCTAGAATACAAGTGGGAGAAAGTGGGAGCACGTGTGGAAGGAAATTTTCGTGCGACTCACACAGTAGAAATCGCTAAGAGGAAGAAGAGACCACCGCCCGGTAACCCTTCCGTTGAAAACATTTAAAGCCGGCCACGCGCACAAAACGAGATGTGGTTTTTCTTAGTTGTTCTCTTCAAAATATCAATAACATGTTTTACTAATGTGATACTGAAGCTAAGTGGCTGTGCACTAGAGAATAATTAATGACACAACGAGTCTTTGCAAAAGTTGATCGCGAGTGTGCATAAATTAACGTCAATATCGTCGTGTAGGGGATAATCGACCGAGTATAACGAGAGCGCGCGCGAAATCCCCAGGAGAATTCACGCGCGCTCACGTGATCAGTTACTCTGAATATCTCTGAGAGAAATGAGGAACTCAGACTCTGGCGCCAGTTGCATAGAACTTAACGTCGGAAGTAACTGCTAAAGTCTGACGTTAAAATAGTAGCTTTGACTGGGCTGAACGTCCGACGTTAGCTGTTACGTCTGGCGTTAAGTTTTATGCAACTGGCCCCTGGTATGTGGAACAAGGGAGGCACTATACGGTCTATATGAAACAGGATTTGCCAAGACTAGAACAGAAGCCTAGGTGATATGTTAACAAGAAACTCAAAACCTCAAGCCAATGATGACCTCTCTTTTATCTCAGCAATAATAGATTGAACTTTACACTTAACGAATTTTAGCTCATCCGCTCATTGTCTATGTGGAGGGTGCACGAGTTCGATTTTCAGTCCCAGCTCTCATTTCTTTTAAGCTTCAATCCCATGTGATGTTGTACTGGACAGTGTTTCTTGCATCTTGTCTCACACCAAAATTGTAACACAAGCTGCGAGTGCAAACTTGAATATTTTTCGCATTGTTTCCGTTGCTCAAGTCGCTCAGAATAAAAGAATCAAGTTGTGTGGGTATGGATACAATGTATTAGAGCGTGGTTTTATTGAGGAGTAGGAGCCGTTATTAGTACTTTTGATTACAGAATCTGCCAAATAAAGCCACGACTGAAACAGTGATTCTTGGGTCGTCAAAACAAAGTATTCCATAAATAGAAGACTAGTTCTGGCTGTCCCGACATCCCCTCCCCTCCACACTTAACAAACCACCCTCCACCCCGGCCCTCCCCCGTCTCTCGCGCATACTAATTTGCATATTCGCTGTCACGCAACATATGTCAAGACAACAACAAGTTTGAATCTTTAACTTGTTACTTCTTCTGTCAGTTATGGAGAAAAACAAAAGGAGGATAAAGCAGAAAACATCATAAAAAGCAAGTTAGGAGCATTATGAAAGCATTGAAGCTGTTTAATATTGACGGTTGCTTGTCGTGCTCAGTGTTTGTTCGCAAGCCACTTAAAGTAACCCGATCCTGCCAAACAACATCCCGGTCGAAATTCGTCAACTTTAACAACGTTTTGTGAAAATCTCAATGGAGAACCCAGCTTGGTTTTAAGGTATGAACTACATCAAGGTCTTAAGTAATGAAAGTCCAAGTTTGAGAAAATTTTGAGTTATACCACATACTAAAACGTGTGCTTGACCTTTGACATTATATTACAGAATTCTTTAGCTGCAAAAACATGCCGTTAATTTTGAAGTGTTTGAATTTGCCAGGTATAACTAGAACAACAAATTCACCGTATATTATATCAGAAAAAGATCGTCTTTCGATATTAAGTATCCCGATTTCCGTGCGCTTCTTCTTAAACAAACGCAAACATTTTAAAAATGATGATTTTCCAGTTTTAGAATTCAGTTATTTTCCAGTTAACGCCGCTTGGATCGATTTTCCCAATTTTCTCAAAACATACGTATTGCTAGCAAATATAAACTACACCACGTTACTTACCCACCTAAAGGTTAACTCTGGACAAAAGATGAAATAAATCGATTTCCCAAGTGTCGCCAGAAAATTTGGACATTGTTCGATTTTTCCTGACCGTCGCTCTTAAAATATCTTTTCGATTAAAGGAATCATCACACCGCTCACATTGAAAAGAACTGGCTCCGTGGACTGCTTTCTTGTGTCGTGCCAGGTAAGTTTTCTGAGAGAACTGCTTCTCGCAAATATCGCGTACGAAAGCCGTCCTATTATTATTAACAACTGACTTTGCTGTCCGCTTACTTTTGATCCGCACTCTTCGAAAGCTTGTTTCGAAATAAATCAAGGTTGTACAAGAGTCAAATTTATTTGCGTCCTAAACAATGCTATTGTGAAATCCTTCTGTTCATTGGTTGGTTAAAGAAACCATTGTGACGTCACTATGGCAAGCCAGGGCATGTTTGGAGAACTCGGCGTATTTGGCCTGGGTTTGGCTTTATTGGCCTGTCTTTGTTTTTTTTTTGGCCTGGTTTTGGGCTGTTTGATCATCAATGTATACAGAAATATTGTTACACAAATGTCATTTGTGTCTTGTCGTCTAATTGTAATCATGGTCTACAAAAGAATTTGTAGAGATTGTCCGATTCAAGGATGCGGTGCAAACTACCTCGTAAGACTAGCTAACCATCTTGCAGATGTTCATCAGTTGGATCACACGCAACGGCGAAAGTACCTTCAAGAGGCCAAACTACAACCAAAAGTTAAAGTAATTATCTACCACAACACGGAGAACAACCGCAAAGACTCGGGAGAATGTTCCACAAGCGAAGCACTACCATCGACTGAACAAGAAGAACAACGCACTGTTTGTCATGTATCGACACCCAGAGAACCAAAAGCTTTACCGCAGTTTAAACCAAGCGGTGTTAGAAAAACAACAAAACCTAATATATATAGATAGCCCAAGCCTAACAGCGTCGTACTTTGAACAAGCTTAACTAAGGTGAAAGGTTGGAAGCACAAGAATTAAGATTGACGAACGGGCCATTTTCAATTTTAGCAATTCTCAAAAAACAGTATTGCGCGAGCGTCCGCACAGTACATTTTTATAGACCGTACAAAAGTTCACAAAAACAACTTTTCTCTGTCTAGAATAACTAGTACCACTACTTTCCGAATAAAATACAGTTTTTGTTTGTCAAAAATTGCTCGAGAAACTGATTTGAAAATCAAAAATTGCAAAAATACACAAACATATTTGCTTAAGGCGATGCGAGTGAAGATAGAACTGTACTATAAAATCAGTCTTGTTTTGTTTATATAAAATCGCTTTTAAATCTATCTAATGAATGAACAAACACATAAAAGTTGACAACACAATCTTCTTTCGAAAAAAAATTATTGAAATCTCTGAAATCTATTAAAAGCAAAACGCGTACCATTTGATTGTAGCTCATCGAGTTCAAGTACAACTGAATTCAAGCACGTTTAACACCAATAAAAAGTCACTCACAGATTGATATCAACATAAATTCTCATCGAAAACTGTAATCTGTTTTACCTTTAAGTCCCTGGCTTGCTTGGAAATTCAAATCTCTGCTTCTGGTTCTGAAATCCGTAGAAAACAAATATCTCCCGCATTCATAAAAACGTAATACATGAAGTTCCTCGAAACAAGATTTTATCCCTGAAAGCTCGTCGTTTTCCACTAAAGCGGCTTCTGAGTATCCCTTAATTAGTATCCTTGTCTTGAGTAGCAAACAGCGAAATATTCAGGGAAATAATGCCTTTAACTTAAACGGTTTTCTCCGCTTAGTAAATTCACAGTAAAACATCAAAGTGTTTTTCTAGCGGACGTGACATTCGGCCGTGTAACCGCGCGAAAAACAAAGCCTCGCTTTGGTTTCAACATGACGTCGTACGCGCATGTTTTGCGACGTCATACGCGCCCGCGAGCTAGTCCTGCGCGACGGAGCGCGGCGGGCGGGCACACGCGTGTAGTAACCGAAAGGGTTCTTTATAGAAGACACGAGTAAAGACGCTTATGTCAGTAGTTTAACTCACTGTATTATATCCATGTGTTCTCTGCTTACAGTAATCATGTGATACGTCTCATGTATTGCATAATCGTGCACTATCATATTACTACATTCCTCCCTTTTCAGTACATTTCTCTGCCAATCGTGAATGCTAGAAATAATCAACTAAGATTTCCTATTACTAAAATATAATCATTAAAATTATAATAATAAAATTTTTAAATATGAAACACAAACAAGATATTTTCACATTTAATCACATCGATACTTCGATCGATGAGACGAGATTATCGGAGATTAAGGCTCTTTACAGATTTTATCACAAGAAATGGTGGTGTTACAAAAAGACTTTTAGACGTCTCAAACGGATGAATCTATTCTGTAAACTGAGTAGTTCATCTCTTATCACAGTCGGCACAATTGTCGGCGGAGTTACACTAAACCCAGTTACACTGGGAGTTATCTCCGGCGCGGGATTGTTAATAAAAACATTCACCGATTATAAAAATTATAATCGAAGGATTGAAACGAGTAAATTCGCACATACAACATATCAGAAAGTTTTGGTTGACTTACGTTCTTGTCTGCAAGGAAAACATTTCAACCACGATTCGTTTGTGAGCGATATGAGGTTGATTGATGATGTTATAATTGATCTTTGTCCAACAATAAATAGCCGTGTTGAAAAAAGATACAAGGAAAAGTTCATAACATTATAGGCCAAAATAAAAACGACTCGAAAGTGTTTGTTAATCAAAAATTTGGTCTTAAAAAATAAAAGGTGCTTAATAGTAAAAATGGAAAAGCAAGAATTGACGGTGAAAGATCTGAAAGCTACGGCAAAAGAGCAGAAAATTAAAGGATGGCATCTGATGCGGAAAGCCGAAGTGATCGACGCTTTACAAGCTGTTGAGCGACAAGAACCCACGAAGCCGCCAAAAGCTGGAATACAACTTTGCCTACACGGTAAAAATAAATACAGTTGTAAGGAGTGTTCGGGATCAAGGATTTGTGAACATGGTAGACGACGACATGTTTGTAAAGATTGCGGTGGAAACGGTATCTGTATTCACTGGAACAACAAATACTATTGCAAGGAGTGCTCGGGAAAACAGATTTGTGAACACAACCGTGTAAAATATTCTTGCAAAGAATGCGGTGGAAACGGTATCTGCATTCATGCGAAACACATGCAAGGATTGTAGGTATAGTAGGAAAAAATGGTCTTAAGGAAATAAATATGTAATTATAACAAAATGCAACTGTCAATTCTTTCAGATGTTCGCAATGAAGATATTATTTTCAGCAAACCGATAAAAAATGACCTTTACAATTATCAAAGGATTAAAATACAAATCGATTACGGTGATAATAAAAAGGACCATTAGTCACTGAAACACCGTTTCTTTTCAGTTTTGTTGTAAGCGAAAGAAGAAGTAAAGAAGACGCAAGTCGTGAGCTACTTGGTTACAGCATACCGGTTTGTTTATGGTCCAAAGACGATGAACCGACACCGAAAGAAAATGAGTTTTATATTTCTTTGGAAAATTTT
Organism: Cladopsammia gracilis; assembly: GCA_022457155.1. Lineage (NCBI taxonomy): Eukaryota > Metazoa > Cnidaria > Anthozoa > Scleractinia > Dendrophylliidae > Cladopsammia > Cladopsammia gracilis. The sequence continues at coordinate 314,443 of JAJGOT010000614.1, forward strand.
GAAGAACTTTGTTACAAGCGCTTAGAAGACGCTTGTGGTGTAGAGATAGCTGATAGATTAAATCACCTTTTATATTACAAGGACAGTGAACCACCAATATTATATGCTAAACTCAATTATTCAGAAAAGTCTAATAAATTTTTAACGCTATTCAAAACAAAAGGAAACAAAAGAGTCGAACCGCTCGACTATCTTAATTCATATTGTTATGTGAAATTGGCTTTGATAATTGATAGTATTTAGACTGGTGAAAAAGCTGTTTCAATTCAAATAAAAAGTTCATGAGGTATATTTCAAACCGTTACCTCAACGAGAATCGTTATTATCGATACAAGAAAGCGATGATGAAGCTTGAATATTTGAATATTTTTCATTTCTTTTACTAGAAATGAAAAAAAAATCGTCTTAAAAAATAAATATGGTAATATAACAACATGCAACTGATAAGTCCTTCAAAAGTTTTAGAATATGCTAAAATAAATGTAATTTTCCACAAACCAGTAAAAAACAGCAAAACCGATTTTGAAATAATTAAAATTGAAACCTATAAAGGTCCATTAGTAATCGATTCACCATTTCTTTACAGTTTTGGTGCAAAAGAGACTTAATTATAGTCAAAACGAAAGTAGTAAACTACTTGGTTACACCATACCGGTTTGTTTATACGGTGAAGAAGGACGAATGACAGCGGAAGAAGAAAAGTTTGTTGATTGTATGACTTATATTAGAGATATTTGTAGGGAGCATTTAAAAGACGTTTATGATGAAAAAATAGCTAATAAAATAAAAAAATTGGGATATGGGTACAAGAGTTCGTGGGTTAATAAAACCACCTCCGTTTAATGTTAAACTTATACATTCAAAACAAAGTGATAAAAGTTTAACAAGAATCGCTACGAAAAAGCAAGAAAAAGTCAAAATGGCTTTGATAATTTATAGTATTTATATTGGTGAAGAAGAAGTTTCAATTCAAGTGAAGGTTAATAGCATATATGTTAAGCCACAAAAATCGCTACCGACAATACCTGAAGAAAGCGAAGAAGATGAAGTTTTTTCTTCAAACTGTGCTGTGTTATCAATGTGTGTTAGCAAGCCGTGAGTTGTGAACCATTTATTGATAAATTATTGTGTTTTATCGATTAAAGTATATATACCGTATAGTATGGAGTGACGACAAATTATTATCGACATTTCGTCAATAATATAAACATGTGTCATTTAACAAATCGACCGCATTTTTCCATGGTCTATACTCTCATCGACCATAGAAATGACGTCATAAAATGTTCAAAACTCAAGTGGAACCACGAGCCGTTAGGCGAGTGGTTTCACTGCCAAGTTTTGAACATTTTATGATGTCATTTCTATGGTCGATGAGGGTATAGACCATGGAAAAATGCGGTCGATTTGTTTTTTACAATAACAAACTTGAATAACTGCGAGCGCCGAGCGAACGAGTTTGCGGGAATCATTTTAGAAAATCAAGATTAACAACCTAACACTGACAAACTGCTGCAAAATGTTTTTGCGTGGGGAATAATTAAAGCCTTAACTTTTTATGTGAATAAATTATGTAACGAAAAAGGCTTACACAAAAATTCTCTTCAGCTTAAATCATCGCTAGAATCTTTTAATATAAATTTTAACACAGCAAAACAAAGAGCCGTTATTCGGCAAATTTTAGAGAACCGCGCTCGGCGATAATCGCAAAATAGAGCACAATAATCTCACACAAAGTCAAATATAAAATTACTAGGCACAGTTTACAAAGCTAACCTTTTTCAAATTTGAAATATCTTCGAATAATCAGATGAATCTTTGCTCCAAGTTGTTTTCGGCTCAGTTTTAGTTCATTCGGGCGCCGGCGACTGATTCCGTGGATTTTCCCGTGAAACTACGACAAGTTGTTTGTCCTTTTTGCTTCGCACTTAATTCCAGGCAAGTTTAGCTGATTGTAAATTAAATTGAACTGACGAGAGAGCATTCTTTTCATTGAAGAATTCCAGTTTTGAGTGCATTTTTCACTGTTTGAAGAACCCGTAGCGCCAAAAGTTTGACAAAACTCACCGCGTTGCGTTACCTGTTACGTCATTTTCATGGTCTATACTCTCATCGACCATAGAAATGAGCCAATCAGCGCGCGGGATTCACACAGTTATTGTAAAATAAATTATCGATAATGACCCATAGTGAGCTATGGTGGGTTACATAAATTAACAATTAACGATAAAACACTATAATTTAGTGACAGTCGTTTATATTTTTGTGCTTTATCGTTAATGCCCCAAAGTGCCCCAAAGTGTCATACATAAATTAAAAATTAACGATAAAACACTATAATTTAATGACAGTCGTTTATATTATAGTGTTTTATCGTTAAAGTATAAAAGTGCCCCAAAGTGTCATACATAACTACTCTGCACAATCGGTCAAACCTAGGGGAGGGGCTCGAAACGCAACATTCATATATTTTCCAACTAGGGTTGAGTGAGGCATGAAGTGGAACTTGAAGACAGTTTGGACAATAAAGTTACTGTTTCGTGTTTTTGTTTCGTGCCATTTTAAAGTTTTTTTCTGCTTCTTTTCTTTCTTTGTTTTTTTTTTTGGTAAAAATCGTAAGGAATTATTTTTCTTTTTTTTTTCATTCGCATTTTATCATCCGCATTTTATTATCCTCATTTTATTATCCGCCTTCCGCCATCCGCCATCCGCCGCCATCCGGTCCGCGTTTTACAGAACGGTGAACTCTCATAACCCATAACTCTCATAACAGTGAACTCCTAGACGACCGGCACAACAGTCATTTGTATTCCCGATTCAACTCCAGACACGTCCTCGAAAGAACCAGAGACTGTTATCATAATACTGATACGGTTTTACAACAACGTACAATAATTCACTCTCTAGTTTTCTAGTTGTTTATGTTCATATTTGCGCCAGAACAGCAACCATAACTATAGGAACTATACAAACCTCCGGTCAGGAAGTAAAATTGCAGTTTAATACCGATGCCTTGGATTTTATTTATACTTGACCAGAAATCCGCAAGCATTTCCTTCCAGCAAATTTTAGCAGTCTCCGCGACCCGCAAAGATATCCTCCGTTAAAACAAATTCAGTCGGACAATCCGCAAAATATCCTTGTGCACGGTAGCTAAATCAACAAAACTATGACGTCTTTCCCATACTATTGCATAATCAAACCGTAATAGCAATGAATCAAAATTGAACAAACGCAATTTTGCTCTGCCATATCGCTCATATTAAAACACAAACTTTCCCGTCCCATTTAACTTTCTTAAAACGTCTCCATTCGTAAAAATACACCGTGAAATTCTCAAACTGCGTTTGCCAAAAAAATACGCATTTGACCTATTTTTACCCTTCCAAAGCAGCTTCAATGGCTTTGCGACAAATGATTGAAACTGATAGGTAACGTGAGATATCGAAACTTAAGAAGAACTTAATACCTTTGCAGTAACGTAATGTGAGATATGACAAGTTCTTGACAAGTTTTAACATCCCGATACCCAAGGGAAATTAACAATAGGTCCGGGGGTGCTCCCCAAAAATTTTAGGAGCAGTATGTGTCGCCCTTCTTGAAATCTTAACCGGTTTAACCAACCATATCCTCAATGCCCTAATATAACTTCTATAAAGGAGAAACAACTAACCCCCTCGGACAAAAGTCCACAAAAATTTGTTAACAACTTTTGTCCCTATATTCTATAGTGACTCCTATATCTCGTTTTGCGCGCATGCGCTTTAACGAGATAAAAATGAGACCCACATTTCCATATCCACGTGTAATATAAAAGCAATATTTGCATTCAAGGTGGCTCTTACATAAAGACAAATTTCTTAAATCTCGAACACATTGTCCAACCATGTGAGCTATGGTAAATGTTGATTATCAGCTGGGGTCCCATTGGACCCCACTTGGTAGTATGAGGGTTAAAAGTGTTACAAGATCAGTAGTAGCCGCTTTAGTGTGAATTTAAGTCGCTGCTTGAATGCTAGGATCAGTTAATTTCTCAGTCCGTGTTTTAATGTGAGGGCAAGTTTCCGAAATTACAGTAGCAATAAAAGCGACGAACCTCGGTTAGGCGAAGAGTGGACAGCCACTTTATGTGATTCGAATTTTTCATCAAATCTGACTCATATGTGCTTCGCTCTATAATGTTGAAGCAGCCCTGTTTCCTCCAAAAATTCTCGACCGAGCTCGGCTCTTCATAGACATGAGGACAAGGTAACTTCAGACTCAAATAGGCCCGATGGAACGACCTATTTTCCAAATGTAAAATTTCACCGCAGTCCGCAATTATTTTTTCCGCCATCTTGAAAACAGGATCTGCCAGTCGTCTCCCCTCTTTCCTCCTTCCCATCACCCCTCGCGCTCCCCTTGGCGGCGCTTCACTCGTTAATATTAATAGGAGACTGAGAGACGACTGGGGACTTGTCAGCATCTGCTTTGTAACATTTGCTGTAGAAAACATATCTGTACTTTAATTAAAAACTTCGAAACTTGTAATGAAAATTAGTAGAATTACTGGACTTGATGTATGAAAAGTTCTAGCCAATCATCGTTGATGAAGAAGCTTGACACCTAGCTAGTTTCAACGTCCTGTAGCATTTTTCAAACTACATTTTAACTGTTCTTTTCGTTGTTAATGCTCAATATTTTTACTTAAGAATTTATCTTTCAAGTTTTAAATTACCGTTATTGTTTTATTTCGACTGGACATTTCGAAAAGGTTTGTGACAATTAAAAGAGAAGTCAGCTTTGACATTGACAAACAAGTCGAGGGAATATATGTTAATGACCTGTCTTAACCAATCACAAAAGGCTTACTTTTGCGTTAAACTATAACTGTAAATAAACTCTGAAACCAGTTTTTTTTTGACTAGTTTCCCGACCAGTCAACACAAAAATAATAACATTTTTTAACGGCGAATTGTAAAGAAGTCAACAGGAGAATACCCTTGAAAAATAAAGCAGTCAACAAGAGAAAACAAGCTCATTCATTCTGTGTAAAGGAACCCGCTCGTTCCAAAGAAAGTTTCTTTACACTACATCTCCAAAGCAATGTAATATATTGACATGAAAACTAGGCACGACTGATATGAAGAACCTGTTTAAAGAAGGGCCGTGTAAAAATAAAATGTTTATATTTTAGAATTTTGATGACGTCAGATGAAAACGATAAATTAAGCTGAACAAGTTTTAAAACACAGCCACATAGCCTACACCACCCAGCGGCTCCATGAATCATCAGCTTTAAACGTTTAACCAACACAGAGTAATGTAAACAGCGTGCGTCAGCAGAAGTTACTGAATATGCCTTTATCACGCGGCGGCCATGTTGACTCCCCGGATAATAAAATGCTTTGGTTTTACCCGCACAACCTCGCAGTGAATAAGTTGAAAACGAGGTTGGCCGGGCAAAATCTTTTGTTTTTATACAAAATGGCGGGGGCATGATAAAGGCCTATAAAATTATTTTCAAGAAACAAATGTCAACGTTTTCTGCTGCAGTGAACAACCTCAATTCTGACACCTGGGGACGTCTGGGGAAACCTGCGACAAAAGTGATTGCTGAACTTGCCACCCACACTTTCCTTCTATCTGAACTAAAAACGTAACAGTCCTTCTCACGCAAAGAGTGCATACTAAAAACGGTAAGTGTGCGTTCGCATGGAAGGCGTGCGTTTATCGCACGATAACTTTTTTCAACTATTCAAACCGTACAAATATTCCGCGCAGTTGGCGGTATTGTCCGCGAGCGATGGCAAACATTTTGGCGGCGGAGCGGGATACGATGGCAATCGACAGGCTCTATTCAGCATTGTTTTTAAAGGCCACTTTTATAACGCTGATCAAAGTGGCTATTAAAGTGAAGAAAAAGTCAGGTTCCTTGTGAACACTGATTTCAAGTTTAGGACCATTCTTCGGGACGTTAACCCCATGAAAGGAAGGGTGCTGTCCGTAGCTGTTTTTATGGTAAACTTTAGCGAATCGACTGTTGTCACTATTACTAGCTTTAGGGGTTATTACATGAGACCGGTACGAACTCAGACCGGTACGACTCACTGTGATAAGAGTAAGTTTGCATTAGACCGGTACAAAAGTAATAAGCATTACATGTTACCGGTACAAACTTAAACCGGTACGATTTCAGACCGGCATGGAGTGTTTACATGAGACCGGTATGAACTTAAACTGGTACGATTTCAGACCGCCATAGAGTGTTTACATGAGACCGGTATGAACTTAAACCGCGCGGTACGATTTCTGACCGGCAAAGAGTTTTTACATGAGACCGGTATGAGCTTCAAGCCAATCATTGTTGAAGAAATAAAAATCTCACACCGGTGCGAATTTATTTCGTGTTTACATGGCGCTCCAGTCTTACTTCGGTAGAACCGGTCCGAGGTGATTTTCCGAACCGGTCCCAAGTAAAGAGAAATATGAATTTGTATGGAGACCGAGTCTCTTTCTAGATGCCGGCAAAAAATCCTGTACTCAGGGATGTGTATTAAGGTCGCGGGGGACAGGTTCCGCTCATCAGTATGCATTTATGAAAAGAGTGTGCACGAAGTGCAACAGCTGATACCGAAAATGCGTCAAATATTCACGAACAGGCTCCGTAATGTAATGTTTCTGCATCAATAATTGAACGTGCAAAGCGCTATCTGGTAAAATACACTATTTTGTAACGCATCGTTCTTTCTGTATGAAGTGTTGACAATAGCCCGTGGATTAAAATTAGCAAAATTACCATAAATATATTTTTGCATTCGTGTTTGCTCGGGAAGCCTTCGGAAGCGTAAAAACAAGTAATTTTGTGTCCAAGAATTCAGCGCGGACAAAGAATTCCATGAGATGACACGGCAGGGAGTTAAACTAGGTGTATTGTAGATTGTCATATCTGACGTAAAAAAAATTAAATTGGCTTTCAAAGGGAAGATATGAGGCTTCAAATTCTAACCTGGACATCGTTACTCCTTTAAAAGCTAATAATCCTGGTTTCCATATAATGGCAACGATCACAACGATCGCAAGGATCGTTACGATCGACGATCGCTACGATTCCTGCTACCCTTTGCGATCGCAAAGACAGAAATTTTTTTCTATGCCTGCGATCGCAATCGCAACGGATCGCAAGGATCGCAACGTTTTGGTTTCCATATAATCGCAAGGGTCGCAAAAATCGCAGCGATCGTCGATCGTAACGATCGCTGCGATCGTTGCGATCCTTGCGATTATATGGAAACCAGGCTATAGCTTTCAATTTAAGTTGAAATAAAAAAAAAATCGGCTTCAGATATGACACAATAGTACCCTGGATGCCAGAGGGTTTTTTTTAAGGGAAAACCGGAGAGGTGAGCGGCGAAGCCACGACAACGGACCTCTGGATCCAGGGTGACACAATAGTGGTTTTGACGGATCAGTAAGTGGTGACATCAACTTGCTTTGTGTTCTTCTCGAGGAGCAAACTTGGACACAAAATCACGCTTTACAAATTTTAACTTAAGTACATTACAGCATTACCGTAAAGCGCGATTCATTGATTAAAAACAAGTACTGTACAAGTTTCAGCGAAATCGGCTTCTAAAGGCCCAAGATACAAAGCTTTTAAAAGTGACACCCCTGCCAAAATTTTGGCTTAAGAATTTATTCATGGGAGGTATTCCCCGCGACCTTAATAGTTATATTTAAGTGACATGTTGAGTAATAGATTAAATACGTGGAAGAGTGTTCTGTCAGGATATCCAAACCGCACCGAGTAGTGGGTTGAAAAACAAGGCGCAACAGAGTGTTTTTTTAACCCACTTCGAGGTGTTTGTTTACCTGATGAAACACCCTTTCGAGTGTTTGATATAGCTTCTCAAACTGATCCTTAAATACGGAGACAATGAAGAAGTAAAATCGCCAGAATCTATGCAAATTAAGACCGGATATCCAAACCTCCTTCACGGTGTTGGTTTTAGTTTGTGTTCTCGTCATGAATTATTAAATAAACATATATCATATCTGTTTTCCTCTATTCATGGTTTAACGTTTGCTGTCCATATCGTATCAAACCTAAGTATATATTCTCACTTTATTCATGTAATCCATTGGTTGGAAATTAAAACATATTTTATCGAGGACCCTCTTCTGGGGCCGACTTACCTGGACAGCTTCCCTTAGTAATTAATACGTCATCGATGGCTGCATCACTGGAGCGTGGTGATCCCATCTTCCCTTCAAATGTTACCTATAAAGATGAATATAAAGGTAAAGTATCACACCATCAAGGTGACCTGGGCGTGATCTTTGTTCACGACGCAAAATGATCCCCGAACGTGAAATGATCCCCAAACAGAACTAAACACGACACGAAATGATCCCTAAGGAATTATCGCAATTGAATGGGATGACGTATCTGTCAGTCCCGAGGATGCCAGAATTACCAAAATAAAGTAAATTAAAGAGATGTTGACTCGAATTGTTTGAAGTGTTCATGCATTTATTAATTTTGAACAATTTATTAAATAATTATAACTTATTTTTTAGTTTCCAGAAACTTTCATAGTTCTAATTAGAGATGTATTATAATCGTGGAAAGGAGTTATTGGCTAGCCAATAAAATTTTTATGTCTTGCTCGTTTAATTGTTATGTAATTATTTATAAAGCATGCCAGAAGCACGTGCACAGTTCATGCGGAGGGGGAGTCAATTATAGTAACCCCCTGGGAGGTATTTTCAACAGCACGAGGTTAACCTTTGGCTTATGGTCCCGTTTTTTCCCGGTGCGGTGAGCATTTTCTACCTCAGCAACTGTATCTTCGAAGCCAAGAGCCAAGAGAGGTGTTAAAATCCATAATTATCGTCATACAATCTCCGCCTTTATCTTCGTTAACACCAATCACTCCAATATTAAAATCTCTGGAATATCGTTCTAGATGTTCCAACCTATTTTAAAGTTCATCATCGCTTCTATGAAGGTTTTCTACCTCTTCAGCATTAAAGCTCACAAAATTTAGGGATTCCTTCATGTTGTCGACATCGGATTTTAGTTGCTGTTGCTTGGTTTTCAAACCGTCTATTTCGTCGACTTTGAACATGACGAGTAGTAGGTAACATACCCGCACGGAACCACCAAAAATAACGGCTAACTCACCCCCATGGAGCCTTCCCCGAGGAACTCCTGCCCCCTGAAATACTTCTCCCGCGGACCTCCTGCAGTCGGCACGCAGGGGGAAGGATTTCAGGGGGCAGGAGTTCCTCGGGGAAGGCTCCATGTGGGTGAGTTAGCCCTTATTTTTGGTGGTCCCGTAGCGGGTATCTTACCTACTACTCCCTGCCCTGTTAGATAAGCGACAGTTCATTAACCCTGTTTTAAACGTCCCCGGATGCACTCACCACACTACAATGGAGATGGTTATTACCAATTGAAGAAATATATACCCCTTGTATATACCACTATGGAACACCTCGCTCTTATACAGGAGAATCGCGGTTTTCGAAACTGGCTGCACAGCTACAAGGTGACCCTTCCAGCTAACTATCACATGCGGGATCTAGCTTTGTTTAACAAAATAATCGAACCTGAGCTTCTTAGAGTAATTAGATTAGAAGTTGATCGTTTAGGCCCATTAAAGGTTAGCTACATTATGATAGTTAAGCTTAGAAAATAAACTAATAATGGTGTAGAATATACTGATTCCATCTTATGGCAGGATGTGCCAATTCTCGTTAACGCCTTCGATTAAGGATCAGTTATGAAAAACCTTAATGACGAAATAAATAGATAAAGGGAGTTAATCGCTCTTTGGGTAGAAAGAGGCTCTGGATGGGTTGTTGACGGGGTTTCAATCGTTTTTCTCGACGTTTCGAGAAATGAGCCAATAAGAGGCGGTTCGTTTATCCCTCTTCCTCCAAAGCTTAAAGCAAAACAAGCCATTGTGAACATCAAAAACAGAGATCATGCTTGTTTACGGTGGGCTTTGAGAGCTGCACGTTTTCCCGCTGCTGTACACCCGGATAGACCAAGTCAATATCCAACAAACGATGGCTTGGACTATACAGGCATTTCCTTCCCAAAGATTGAGAAAATGAATAACATTGCAATCAATGTTCTAGGCTGAAAAGACGGAAAAGTAGTGGTTTATCATGTTAGCGACATGAAAGGCCAGGAAATCTCATGTGTCAATGTAATGATCATTACCACCAAAAACAGTGAGCACTACTGCTACATCAACAATTTAAGCAGACTTCTTCGCGAACAACATGCTACTGACAACCAGGTTCATTTCTGCGTGAGATGCTTGCAAGGATTGTCATCAGATAGAATTATCATGGATCATCTCATTTATTGCAGAGGAGCCGCGGGCCGCCCAGTCAGAGTCGACATGCCAAAGAAAGGCGAACGCTTTCTTCGTTTTGAGAACTTCCAAAAACAGATGAAGGCACCGTTTGTGATATACGCTGACTGTGAGAGCCTTATCCAAAAGATAGACACGTGCATTCAACCCACGGAACAAAGCAGCACAACTACGACCGAGGTTCACAAGCCTTGCGGCTTCTCCTTTCTTGTTGTCAGGTCGGAAGGCATGTCAGGTAAGCCATATCTCTGTAGAGGCGAGAACTATGTGAGAGAGTTTTTAACCGCTCTTCTTGCAGTTGAAAAACAAATCGGAGAATCTCTCAAGCATATGGCTCCATTAAAAATGACAAAGGAAGACTGGAGGGATTTCCACATATCCAACAAAGGCAAAATATGCCACAAGGATCTGATCCGTTACAACGTACGAGACGAGATAGAGTTCTACGACCCAACCACAGGAGAGTATTGCGGCAAGGTACACAGAAGAACAAACGGATGTTACTCTAAACTCCTAAAACTCACTACACAAGACGAGCTCTCCTTGCTTCTGTTGTTCACTGGGCTGATAAAAGTCAGAGAACTCGGGCTCTTTAGGAAGTGTTATTTGTTGGTCCCTGTGGGTTTGATTGTAAAGCACCAGCGCTTGGTCGGTGTCTGAGAAATTTTGTTTTGCTTGATCTTTGATCCGATCATTGGTCGCAATCCAGTCTAGGAGCTTTGTGCGGTCTTTCTGATATTTGTCATGCCTGGTCCTTTCTTCCAGTGCTGCTTGGCCGCTATCCCCAGACAAATCTTTTGTATATGTAATCGCATGGGCCCGAGTAAAATTAAGGATTAATATCACGCGTGTTTTCAGAAGCTGTAGAAATTGCCCGAGTCGCGAAGCGACTCGGGCAATTTCTACAGCTTCTGAAAACACAAGTGATATTAATCCTTAATTTTACGAGGGAACATGTGATTACTTGTTTATAATATAAAGGGCAAAATTATAGGGAAACCTTGCAGACTTTTTAAGAGTCACTCAGACTTGAAACTACCCGAAGTGAAAATATTCTCTGGCAACTGACAAGAAAAACTTTTCAACTTACTGTGGTTAAATAAATTTCTATTCGGTCAAAGATACATTTGGCTGTTATGTACATCTAGAGAATATAGCCTGATTTTTATCGATAAAAGACACTTTACGACAAAAACAAAGCAAGTTTTATTTAAGCGTACCTGTGTTTTGAAGTTTTTGCCGCTTTGATAACAACAACAAATGGCGAGAGTTCAAACTTGCTTGCACGTTTGGCGATTTAATTGCTTTCTTTCACTTCTTTTAGCCTTATTCTTTCTCCTGTTAAACGTATATTTCCCTTTCAGCAAAATCTGTCAAAGTTCTTTTCTTTTGGTCCGCAGAAATCCGCATTTTTTCATTGAAGTGATGGAACTTTAAAACCTTTTGTCGCCATGAATGAATTTCTTCGAGGTCTTCAACGTCGCAAACTGGCTGCAGGCGCCTAGTTAATCCAAGATTTGACACAAATAATCGCTTCCTGTTTGGCGTAAAATGCTGTAATTCTCCTGTAGAATTCATTTCTTAGGTATCTTCCGATTTCATTCCTTTTTTATAACAAAATCTCCGGCGAAACATGCGAGCGCTCCGTTTGTAAATTTTCTTCAAAATCCCGCCAAGCCAACTGAATGTAACGAGAACGAAGCGCTCAACCAATCACGAGTGAGAAATTTTGATGCTCGACCAATCAGGAGCGAGTAATTTTGCCCTCAATTAATAAAAAATGCCCTCTTCGTCAGCCAATCAGCATTCAGTAATTTTGCCCTCTATATTATAAACTAGATAATTGCCTCCAGTGAAAGCGGCTGCATTTAGAACTGCTCCAAGAACCGTCATACCCGCGGCCATGGCCATTGTTGTGTGTATATATAATGTTCGTATTTACATCGAAGTTGGAAGGATTTTCTGGTCCTTAAGCTATTTCTTCAGTACAATGCTCCCAGCCATGACAGCTGTGAACTTTACGTAGTTCATCACATTCGCGCTGGGGTCAGCTGTGAATGTTTCTTCGACGGCTTTTTTACCAATCCATCCAATACCGGCGACAAGGCCAGTGATTGTTGCGGCAGCGAGAATTGATTTCACGAGTTTGTTGTCAGACATGGTGTATATTTAAGATTTTAAATTTCGATTAATTCTTCATCGTCTGTGTATTCGATTTCCTCATCATGGGCTGGACCTGTGTTTTTCTTGGTTGCTAATTGGCAAACTGTTTTTAATGCGGTTATGTTGAAATTAACCAAAAGAAGAAGAATACCTCCGATTGCATCCCCGTTTAAGATAAGTTGGGTGACGTTTGCCATTGTATATATAGGGTTTTTATTCCATCTGGCGAATTCCAGTCCTTCTTTTTGGCGCTGTCTGTCTGACTGGAGAAGTAGTTACAGCATCCTCTGCTGCTGGAGGGGTTGCGGCTTTGTTGCGCCTAAGAGTCTTCATAATAGCTTCACGTTGATAACATACACCCAAAGCGGAGACAATCAAACCGCCAACCCCCAGAATAAAGTAGCCTGAGTTGTTGCTGCTTGATTCACCTTCAGTGGATTGGTTTGTGGGTGGGTTTGAAGTGGGGTCATTTGTCGAGTTTGGAGTAGGGCTCGCTTTAGCGGCTTGGTTTTTTTTCCTTCGCGGGCCAGACGGTTGCGCTCTGATGGTCTTTTGCCAGAAGCAACACGACCAGGCTTTTTTGCTGGAACAGTTTTTTTGAACATCAGAGGTAACGTGCGTGATGGTTGTTGGTTCTTCAGGGGTCGTCTCAATCAGAATATATAAAAGTTAAAAAAAAAAATGCGCTCATTCCCACCTGGTTCCTACATGGTTCCTATCTGATTCCCGCCAGGTTCTTTCTTAGTTGTCAACTTCATCAAATCCCTTTAGTGGGTAGCCTTCACTGTCTCTGCTTGGGTGTCTGGGAGGCGCCAGTTCTTTACACACATAGTTTTCAGGCTCTTTTTTGAAGTTGATGTGTTTTGTAGTGATCAGAGCAGCATTGGCCAGCGATAGCCATCGCCCGCATCGCAGAGCAAGGCCACTAGCAAGGGATGAAAATTCTTGGTTAATAATGTAGTCATTTTTTAGTTCTTTCTGCAACTCTTTCACATCAGCAATCGAAACAACTATACCAACGCCCTTGCTGACAATCTTTATAAGGGTATCAATCAGAGACTCGGTTGTCTTGTTGCCAACGTAGGCTTCATACCTTTTGTGGTATTTTGCAATCTCTTTCTCAGTGAGGCGTTTCACCTGCTCGTGTGATAGCTCTACACCGATAGCTTCTTTTGATTTCCCAGTCGAGACCAGAACAGCCAGCTTCTCGCGTAGAGTTGGAATGTCATCAGCTTGAACAAAGGGAACTGTAGGCCCCGCAGAGTTACCAGGGGCTGCCTCCAGCATCTGCATCACTTCATTCACTACAGCATCCTCTCCTGTGTTTGTTGCCATCGTGTATATATATATATCGCGTTTTTAATTTTCGAATATTCTCTTAATGTCGGGTACGAGTTTTTCAACCTCCTGCAAAAGCGAGGCCATGGTGTCTGGCATCTATACGAGTTTCAAAGGGTAGCGGTTAAGAAGCATGAGACGCAGATCATCCTCACCAGCGGCTTTGATTAGTTTGAATTGCATTGCTTCTGTCTTGGCCTGTAATTTGTTCAAAATCTGGTAAAAAGCTGTTAGCTTGTGAAGACTAGTTATTATATTTTTATATTTTCACTTCGATCCCATATGGATGCCGAAGAGAGAAAACTAGGTGGGAAAACTTACGCTTCTTAACCCGTGCAATAAGCTCTTTGTACTCTTCGTGAGAGAGCTCGCCGGCATAGTCTTCAAAGATTGCCTTCGTTGTTTTGCTTGATGGAGTGTAAAAAAGCACGACTGCGGCCACGTTTTCCCTAAACGGTTTTGCAATGCTGGTTATCTGTTGTTGAGTCAGTACCCACACGGAGATGCCGCTGTGGCTCGCGCTGAAGCCGAGGGAGACCAGCTGGCTCGTGCAGCCTTTCAAGTCTTTCGAAGCGGCGCAGTCATCGAGAATGATGAGCGTGTTCGTCTTCTCATAAAAGAAACTATCCAGCTTTAACCACCATTCAATCTCGTGCTGGTGGCAGTCTATCACGAAAATGCGTGGCTCGTGATCCACGAAACCATCGTATGTCTTGTTATGGATAAAGGTTGAGCAAACTATCACGATATAGTCAAACTTACGCCGGAAGGGGCCTCGGAGCTGATTAAAGAGATACTGTGTTTTGCCAGAGTTGGTTGGCCCAACATGTAGGGAATTGAAGGGTAGCTTTCGTGGGTCCATAGAATGTATAATTACGCTTTATACCTTTTATGTGTATTTTTAGTACTGAACTGCCTGCAGCTGCCTGTCCATGGTGTTCATCTGTGAGTCACTGATGATGTAGATATGGCAGTGCACGTTTCCCGAGCCGAAGGGTATTCTTTCAATCTCAAAGTGCACGCCGTCATTTGTGTTGACGAGACGTAGGCCATTACCGTGCAGAGTTGTATCAGCCATTGATCTCAGATCGATAAGGAGGCCGAACTTCTTGCCGCGAGATATTTGGTCAGATTCATGTTGGGTCCTCCAACACCCCCACTCTTCCCGAAGAGTTGGCTGACCTCTCTCCACATGTCGCTGCCATCGATGCCGTTGTTGTAAACCCTGTTTGGAGCGCGGAGCCATTTATGGTGACATTAACTTTGGTGACGTCGGGGTTGAAGTATCTTTCGGAGTCCCTGGCGCCTGCCGTGTAGGGTTCGATAAATAGCAGAAGAGTACCTTTGAGCGATCTGCGCTGTGGGTTCATCCGAAGATTAAGTCTGGCGTCTGAGCCTTTCGAAAATGGAACCACCTCTTTTCGCATGACATGGTCGTAGGCAAACTCCTTTCCGTTAGAGTAAACGCTAGTTGCCTCGTCTGCCAGTTGTTTGCTGCAGATCGTCTCGTACTCACACTTGTGTCCAGGATTGCAGATAATTAGATGCATGACAAATTTTGGTATCCAACACGAAGTGTCCCATTAAGTCTAAGTGTTAACTATCTTTTTTGAAATGTAAGGTAAGCATTAGTGTTAGTGTTTTTTTTTTATGTTAGGGTAAACGCACATGTTTATCTTTACTTAAAGAGCAGAATTTAGGGGACACTTCGTGACGTTTATTGTCTGTATTTTTGAAAACAAGTGATGTTGAAGTTGAGTAGAAGAGCAAGAGGACACTTTGTGACGCTTATTAAATTTGTCATGCATCTAATTATCTGCAATCCTGGACATAACTGCGTACTCAACCTGGATATTTGTCAGCTTATACACAAGCTTACTTGCATCCGCGCCTCTTACAACATTAGATGCCGAAGCGAGGGTAAGCTCGAAGATAAGATCGTTGTAGAGGGCCTGTGGGTACAAAACACCGTGGTCAGTCAAAATCTGGTGGTCCAGTTTGATGCGGTATTTGTTCTTGTACACGCTTTCCAGCTTATTTTCTTCATCTACACCAGAGGTTTTCTTATCGCCGACATTAGAGCGAATCTTTCACAAATCCACACTCTGGATGCCCCCCGGAAGCATGTTGTCGCGCTCATCCACTGAGAGAAACAGGTCCTCAAATATTTTGTAAATGTCATACCCGACAGTGTCCTGGACAGTGGTGGCGGCAAATTTCACAACGAGTCTGTCAACCAACGCCCGAGAAACATTCTGTACGAGATAGTTGTTTGCGTGGCCCGCCTGCAAGATCGATGTTATAAAGCAAGGCAAGCGAGTCCGACACGATAACCTCATATTCATTCAGCTTGGGCACTGAAACGTATAGGGTCTCGCCGGGTTTGGCCACAAAGCGGACATGTGTGATGCGCTTTACGGTGCGCTCTGCTTTCATACCACCAATAGTCTTCACGTTGTGCGTGGGCAGGAGGTTTGGTTGCACAGCCATATATATATATATATATATATATATATATATATATATATATATATATATATATATATATATATATATATTATTATATATATATATATATATATATATATATATATATATATATATAATGTTTCAAAAACATCCTTTGTCTGGATCTTTCTTCCAAAATGTTAATTCATATTCTTCAAAATATGGAAATGAAGACAATAAACTCCTTGCCGATATTTCGTCTTTATTATAGAAGACTTCGTCAGGGCAACTCAACTTCGTCTGGGCAATGTTGCCCTGACGAAGTCTTTTATAATAAAGACGAAATATCGGCAAGGAGTTTATTGTCTTTATTTCCATATTTTGAAGAATATATATATATATATATATATATATATATATATATATATATATATATATATATATATATATATATATACATATATATATATATTTTTCCTTGTTATTTAGTTCTTTTGTTATGTTACGTAACCTCGTTTTCCTTTGTTTTTGTAGCTTAATGTATATAAGTCACAACTTGTATAACTTAATCATTGTACATAGTTTTTAGTTTTTAGTTTTTAATTCTTTGTAATTTCTGAAGAAGGCCGAAACGTTAAACCAGTCAGGACCAGTAAGAAGTTCGCCCCATCGTTTTTTTTTTTATTATACTTATCTACAAATTCACGTGGTGGCGTTGTATCCTTGGATCCTTCTGCTGAAGAGTTCACCGTTTGTGTAAACCTTTTTATTCAGCCTATATATATATATATATATATATATATATATATATATATATATATATATATATACGTAAGTTGAAGGATTAAAGAGGACGCATCGATTCTCTGTGACTCTGAGTTTCGCGCATAAGCGCTCGTCAGAACTTTATTCAACTAACACAGCATGAAATCAAGAATTTACGTATCTTAAGCTCTTGCGTAAAGAACCGTAAATATGACGCTCTTTCTTTACGGACAGATTGCGCGTTGCGTAAAGACGCGTAAACTCTGAAAACGCGTAAAGGTTACTTAAAGGACGTTAAAGATTCGTATACGATAGGATAAAGAGAAATATAGTTCACTACTTACTTTTTACTGAATTAGCAAACGAATTGACTGATACATTTATCTTTCTGTCAGCTCATGAACTAAGTACCGTCTTATTTTCATCGGCTTTGCTGTAAACCCCTTACGCTTCTTTACGAGCCTTTACGCATAATTTCAGATGCGTATAGGACAGGATAAAGAAGTATATAATTCACTTGTAACTTTTTACTGAATTACCGAAAGAAGTAATAAATCTATCTCTCCATGGGTAGCAACGGCAACTAGGTAGGCATCTTATCCTAATGGACGGACCATTTTTTATTTGGAGCGGGGGTGGGATGATTTTTTTTTTCAAGACAAACAATTTTTTTTGTCGTTGTTTGTGCAAACAATTATTTTCCTTTATCTCTGGGTACGTTTGGTTCCAAGAAGTCATCGTCAAATGACTCAGATGGCAAATCGTCTTGAGACACGTAGGAGCGCGAAATTCGAGTCTTGTCTGACTTTGTGTCCTTTGTGCCAGTGGCTTCGGCCAGTTGCCATGTTCCTTTTGAAAAATTCCAATAACGCCTTTTGTGTTTATAAAATGTTGACTTTCCGAGGAATTCTTTGCAGTGACCACAAAAAAATTGGGAACTTGTGTATTTCGACATGATGCTCCATGATGCGCGGTGTTGTATCACATAAAGTCGACGCTATAAAAGTAATCTTCACACGCCGCCATTTTGTCTCTGAACGCGGTCGGATAAACTTGGGAACGAGTGCTTCCGAAGATCGATCGTTGGCTCGACCTCAGTCGACCTCAACCGGTAGTCAGTTCGGTCAGTTCGGTAGAAGTTCGTCGTCTCCATTACCATCCGCTGTTCGGGAAAATGAGCCCGCGCTCCTCCTGTGTCCGAGGACCAATCACAAGGTGAGACATTATTGGCGTCATTCACGATCATTTCTGATTTACTTCACGGCGAAGAGAGTACTTTTGAGGCATTCTCTTTCAAAATGTCAAGGAATTTTGACAACATCAGACTCAGCTTTGTTGCTTTGTTGCTTTGTTGCAAGACGAATCCTTGAAGGAAAATCAAACGTTAAGGGAACAATTGAAGGTTCGGCATGAAGAAAACGCGGTGAAGTTCCAGGAACTTACGAGCAAAGTTGACATATTGTGTAAACTTCTCGAGAAGCAAGCTTTTGAGAGCAGTCAAAGACGAACCAAAAGCAATAAAAGTTCAAAAGTCCACGTACCTACAAGGTGTCGCGTAAGTAAGAATGTTTCTGATGTATGCTTTTCCCTGCTCGTTTGCCTTATTTAGACTTGAAAAGTTATGAATTCCTCTTTGAACAAAAGAATTCCGGTACATGTTGGACTTTACAGCAACTGTTTGATGGTGAATCAAAGTTTTAAAACACTTAATTGATGGTTTACAACTAATCCATAGAAATTCAATTGACAATTAATGGCGAGGGGATACAGTTGGTGGAATTACATGTATCAAAAGCGAGTCTAAAGTACATGTACAGTGTAGCTGACAAGAAGTCTTTAAGTTTATGTCCACCAACATGGGGACAGGGGTAGGCTAGGCAGATGCAGGTTTTAAAATTACTGTTGCCCACCATGAGGTCAAATCCTTGATTTAATGTCTTTCAATGTCCCACATCTGCCTGGTATGGCCTATCCTCCCTTTGCATCCCTACAGTCTATACTGTATTAATTTTTGCCCCCGCAGGGTTTTGGCCCAGAGGCCAAAACCCGAGGAGGCACCCTAGCATTCCCCGGGTGTATACATACAAGGACAAAGAATATTTGTTGAAAAAGTAAGAAATGTGTTTGTAATGGGCGAAGCATTCTCGATTTGACGAAACTAGGCGCGCACGGTCGTCTCGGGTAATATTTTAGCAAGGGCGCACGGTGGTGTCGGGTACTTGCAACCACGAGTTCGCGTTTCGTCACCTTCGAGGCCATCTTCTAGCAGCATCTTGCGGGTGTGCGGAAAACTCAGACCTCAGACCCGGCGTAAAACTCAGACCCCACGAGATTCCAAGAAGTTTTCTTCCTAGAAACCTTGAAATAATATTAAAAAACTGATTGTTGGACACATCGCATGCTTTGAAGTGCTAAAATAATATCAGCTTCGGAATTCATCTAAATTTAATAACGTGTTTTGTTGCGATTCCCAGGTGTTTGCTCAAGCGTAAAATATGGAACTTCGTCTAGACAAATCTGAGCGCTTCCTAGCACTATGAATAACTATGAATGAATGCAACTGACTAAATTTGACTAAAATTTTCGCGACTCTTTTTTTTTTAATTCTTTCAGTTAAAAGTAACCAAAGTGCCGGCTGCTATTTTAAACCCTGATGTTTATAGTTTTTCCCTGTTTGATCGACAACGATGAACCGGACAAGATAAATATCTCGCTGTTATCTTGTTATCTTGTTATTTTGCGAATTAACAGGAAGTGCATTCTGTCGACGACTAAATTACAGTTCAATTGTTCTGGCAGCATAATGAATCAAAGTAAATCTGCACTGGTGAAGTGATTGCGTGACAATAAAACATTTTACGCGAGGTGAAAAGAATTGATCATGAGTGAAGTTTATTTCTTTTTGTAATTCTTTTGGGTCTGAATTTTCCGCTGGGTCTGAGTTTTCCGCACACCCGCATCTTGCAGCATTTGAAGGTCTTGCATCTACGAGTTCGCGTTTCGCCATCTTCGAGAAGCATTTTAAGGTGAGTATTTGCACTTCAGTGATTTCTTTGAATTCAAAAGCATTCACCAGTACTGAATAAATTTGGTTTTTCAGACACAAATCAGCAACGGGATCGATCCAACAGATCGCAAATATCTCAAAAAAGAATGATGAATCTCAACCCAAACGTTTGTAACACTGAAAACTTAGAGTTGCATCGATATTGTCAGATCATTATATTGTCTACAAATACATTGCTGCAAGTTTGGTTATTGTTGTAATGGTTTCTGGTGACCTGTTTTTTTTTTTTTCAACAATTACACGAATTTTAATAATAACATACAATATGTTGCTGTTACACAGAATATAAATACAATACTATATCATTGTTATAGATTTCATTGTCAAATTTACGGATAAATATGTCGACTACTTACATAAAATGCTTGAAACGTTAATTTTTCAACAGTCGTATGCACAGTATTTGTATTCAATACACATCCCATAAACAGGTTATCAAAAGCGGGGGCAGCTATAGTGAACACTATTTCTAGTTATAATTTTTATAATTCAACACATTGATACACTGCCCAAATATGGTCAAAAAGTTATTGATATACACTATGTCTACATGACGTATATCCAACGATGGAGGTAAATTTCGCATTTTGACAAGAGAATGCAAAAATGACGGACCAGCCTCTATATTTTTTCTTCAAACTGTGCTTTATTATCAATGTGTTGAATTATAAAACTATTATACCACTCAAGCTTGGGTGATATTGCCTAATTTTAGCCAACTCAGCCTACGACTTTGTCGGCTAAGATTAGGCGATATCACACGCTTTCGCACTATAATAGTTTATTACATGTATGATGTTCAAACTAGGAATAGACGGATTTCGATATAATAAATTATTTAAATTTAGCCTAAAACAATAGACAAAAATATGAGGCTATGGGGATTAAAATATAGAGTTAATATGGTTTATTCCCCAGAGCCTCACATTGATGCCTATTGTTTCAGACTATTTCTTAATACTGGTATATCAAAATTGGTCTGTTGTGCAACTTCTCTGTCAATTAGTTTTGACTGCTTGCTATATATTAAATCACATTTCAGACTGAATTTTGAAAGATGTACAAATGCTTGATGGAAGATGATGCAAGTTTTCATGGCTTTTATCTAGAGGAAAGGTATACTAATTAGCTTATACTGTCTTTTTTACTGTGCAATAACTTATAAGTATCAAGAAGTACCTAAGAGCAAATTATTTTGAAAGTAGACAAGGCAATGGTTTTGAATCATTCCCTTCTCATTAGTGCTGTTAATTTAACGAAAAATTATCTCTTACATGTAGATTTCAATTTGTGTGTTTTTTCAAGTGTGGCAACTTTACTTGATTGCGAACCTTTCAGATAAAAGAGAAAAATGGAAGCAATTTATTTTCAGTGGTTTACAGTGTATGTGTAAAGAGTGGTCTTGAATGGTCCCTCAAAATTTTCAATTGCTTGCCAAATTTATTAGGCTTCTAATTAGAATTCCTAGGAAAAATTCAATACAACAGAATAACAGAAAATATTGCCATTTTCAACTTTGGTTGTTACTCTGTCCAGTCTTTCAAGGAAAAATTGGGCTCTTTTTTTGCTCATATAGATTATTTGTAAGATATAGTGGTCAATAATGGTTAGTACATGTACGTTGGACATTTCGGACTGAGTGGTCCAGGTTTGAGGGCTGGCCTGGGTCATTGTGGTGTGTTCTCAGGCAAGGTACTTCACTCTCACAGTGCCTCTCTCCTCCCAGATGTATAAATGGGTACTGGTAACATAATGCTGGGGTAACCTGTAATGGACTAGCTTCCCATCCAAGGGCAGTAACAATACTCCTAATCAACTTCATGCTACAAAAACCAGGATAAGCTCCACCCATGTGTGCCAGTTTGGCCCAAATGCCACTTTACCTTAGTTTAGCAGGTAAAGAGGTAAATTTATTTCCTGATGGGTTCTGAATCCAGAGTGAGAGGACACAGTTAGATGGAAATAGAAAGTAATAGTTCACAGTCCATAAGTTATTTTTTTCCCCCTTTATTTATGAATTATTATTTGCAGGGCCCCACTGAAAAGCACCTCAGTGATGTGGGTTCCCTGGTTAAACATTGTTATTATTATTATTATTATTATTATTATTATTATTATTATTATTATTATTATTATTATTATTATTATTATTATTATTATTATTATTATTATTATTATTACAGAAGCTTGCCAATTGATAGCCATTACCAAAAATTTAATTTTATCAAAAAAGCTGGCCTTTTTTTCTTCTTGACAAAATTTTGTAATTTGTGAGACAAAGAACTTTTTGAATATTTTGCTGTGGGTTCTCATGTGATGTATGCTCATCACACTTTCCCCTTTATTTTAGCTGAATTTTTATTAACTTACTCTTTATTTGTTTTCTGCAGCTGCATTTTTGACCTACTTAAGAAGTCTTAGAGACTCACTAATACGACGAAGAGAACCTGGAAAGGTAGAACACAATATTATCTGTAGAAGGCAGGGAAGAGTTAGGGAGGTAAGAAACCTGTTTTTGTGTTATTGTTGTTGCAAGAGCACAACTCCATAAAAGAACACATCTTTGCTTACATGTATGTAACTATTGCTCCAACCAAGCAAACTTAAGTAATGCTCCACATAAGAACTACCGTAAACTTCACTGTTCTGTGGCATTGGCTCTTTCCCACATAGAATATCTTTGGTTTCAAGAATAGAGGAAGGGATGATGGTTCATAATTATATTTCAGTATAAAAATTAAGAAAATCCATTTGCATCAAGTAAATTTTAGAAAATGTTCGTGCTTAACCAATCAGACTAGCAGAAGACAATAGCTAATAATTTTGCTTCTTTGATAAAGTTTCCCAAATACAATATCTTTAAAAACTTGCATGTGGTGCGATTGGGTCTCAAATTACTTGAACCCT